>CM069913.1:7642958-7906295 GCA_036172215.1 Camellia granthamiana | reverse complement strand
CCGTTTATATACCTTCTGTGCACCCCTCTGCGTCCATTCACCTTTGGACGCGTGGACCTGTTCTTCTCTCCCATTTCCCCATGTGTCAGCGCAAATACAGCTAAACACTACCTAACAAAACCGCCAAACGGCTCCAATGTGCACAAACAGTGCAATCCTGCTCATTCAATCCTGTGGCGCCGCATAGCACTCTTGACCGGTATACACTCAATGCAGAGCCATGCTATCACTCAACAACCGAGCTAATCATCTGGTTTCTGTAACAACTCCGTACCATGGCTCGACCAAGCTTCTTGACTGCAACTGAACAGAAGCTCGGTTCACCAGGCCGGAAAGACTAATCCGTCTCAACTCTGAATAGTGCATAACTCCCTTGGACCGGTAATCCACATCCGTTCTACTCCAACCAGCCTACTACCTCGGTCAAACACGCATTCGATGTCCGATTGAGCGAGGACTTTCGATTCTGGCTCAACTAGCCCGACTCGACAAAAAGGTCGTAAACCTCCCTCTCAATACCAAATGAGTCTTTCACAAAATTTCAAAGATAATGAAAGGTAGAATAATATCTTTACAACGAAAGAGTCAAAAAGCTGGTTATATTGTTGTCAATCGCTAATTCTTTTTTATTTTTCAACATAATTTGTGAAAAAAATGATATTGTCACACATTTTACATTTAAATATATATTTTATCCTTAATTATTTTTATATCTACACTCCAGCTGCATTAGTTTTATTTGATCAACATTATTAAAATAACATATACTAATTCTTCCTCTTACAATTTTTATTTTTATTTTTATTTTTATTATGTGGGTGTTGGAACTTGGGTTGTCGGTGAAATCTAATTAGGCTTCATCACCCAGCCTAGAAAAGTACCATAAAAAAATAATAATAAAAATAAAAATTAATGGCCCCAGATTTAAACAAGTGTGATATCCAATGTGTATAAATGCGGAAAAAAATATATATATATAAAATAAAATAAAATAAAAAAATGCTCGCTCCCTTCCAACCACAATCTATTCTTCCCCTCGTTTCTCTCCTCTCTCAGCTGCTAACTCATTGACACAGTTAGCATATACCATAGCATTTGACAACATCGACACTAAAATTGGAGTCCAATTTTTGTGTAAAGGATTTGTTCATGGAGAAAATGGATAGGCACTCTAACATTGAGGTTAAAGTGTGTATTATGAAAAAATGAGATCCACTTAAATAAGTATAAATGCATATAGTATATACTAATTGCATGATTAAGGTTGAAAGTGGTGAGATCCAATTTATAGTAAGAGGGGGTTTTAATCAGCAAAAAGAGAATTTTATTGATGTAAAAGGCAAAGGCAAAGGCAAAGGAAAGAAAGAGAAATCTGTTTATCAGCATCTAAAAAACGGATTGCCATCTCGTATATATATTTATAGGAGTGATGTAATCTAGAGCACTAAATATAGTGTGAATGTTGCAAAATAGTGAAATATATACAACAAAAAGTCAACTCAAACCACTGCATTCGATAGTGCATGAGATGTAAAAAAAAATCTCTTATAGTTTATGAGATTGAAATGGAATTTAACATGCTAATACAGTCGGAAAAAATGATTAATAGTGGAAGTTACTGTCAATATACCTCTTCTTGGGAAGGATTCAACAATAAAATACACATCATGTTTCCACCAACAAAAGACAATCCCAAAGAATAACTAATTTAGATTTAATTATGTCAACATCATAAAAAACAATTAGAGACTATAAGTACTGTACAACTCACTAAGATGTAAAAAAGATTGACACAATCAACCCATGAGGACTTTCCGTCTTCCTCGACTTCAGCATCTTCCAGAAGCCCAATATCATCACCAATTCCTTCACGTAATTTGTCTAAGTCTTCACCCAACTCTAACAATCTCACACTCAGCTTCTCTACCTTGCTCTGCTCTTGCCGGAGGCATACAAGCAAATCATTCAATTCTGCCTCACTCTCCTTTTGGGCTTCTTCCCTTGCTTCTGCCTTTACAGCCTCCACATCTGGAATAGGTGTGGCCCCTCCACAATTCAAAGCTTTAATTTCCTTTTCTAGATGGAAATTTTCCTGTTCAAGACTGTTATAAGCATCAGACAAGCTTTTTAGATTGGATTCCATCTTAGCAGCTAAATTACAGTACATTGAAGCCTCGGATTCAATCTTGGTTCTCTCTGTTTTCAACGTGTCTAGCCATTGTGATGCCTCTTGAAGATCTCTATGGAGTGTCTCCAACAGGACTCTTTCTGAGCCCCCACTAGATCTATGCTCAGGCTGGGATGAACCACCCCTACCAGTCTTGGCCAGGTCTTCAGCCAAGGTCGAATTGCGACTAAGAGCATCCTTTGAAAAACATAAACAAACCAAAATATAAGTAAAATATATATATATATGCAAATAATTTCATGCAACCATACCGTTATCTCAGAGCACTACTTCTCTGCAAATGATTTCAGCTGTTTAACATAGTCTCCATCACTTTCCCCACCCTTCTGTTGCAATTCTGCTGACACCACCGCCACCTTGCTCTTTGGATGACTATAAACATCTACAATGCTCTCTCTAATATCTGCCTCCAAATTCTGGATGAAGTCAACAAACTGAGCATCAAACATCGAAGCAAGCATCAGATGATCCTCATTCTTCAGATCACTCACCTCATTCTCTTCAACATCTGCAATCTCAGCCATACTAGCAGCGGTGGATCTTGTCAATGGTTTCCGAGGCTCAGCCGGTTTTGCAGAAGAAAAAATTATGCTTTTTTGCATCTCCTCAAACTTCAAAAAGTATGATGTGAGCCCCACTTTCTGACTTATGGCATCAACTACGCTAAAAGCATCCTTTCCACTGTCACGGGATTTATTATAAATAACACATTCTCCTAATATAACCGCTACTAACCCCCTTATACACACTGTTGTGGTTGAATTTGATACCAACTGTAGCAGATATGTAAGATGAGGACGTGAATCTAGGAAGCACTGCACCACACTCGGGCAATCTGAAAGCCAAATAACTAGCAGTTTCAAAATAATTGCTTGTACATATGTATTTCCTGATGCATTCGGTTTTCCTTCTTTACTTTTCATGCAAGTAGCAAGAGCCAAGTATTTCACTACACAGTGCAATAATGGCTCTGGGGCTCCTAAAGATGGTGTAGGTTCTTCCAATTCAATTCGTAAACCCTGCAGTAAATTTTACATTAAGATGGAGGAAAGGGGAAATGTTAACAGGTTTAGTATATTATCTGACCCTAAAATGTAAAGATAACTAGTATTCTGAAGCAGTTGTTCTCCATACATTTTCTGACCCTAATAATACTAGAAGAAAAAACAAGGTGAGATTGCATACCCTCTCCTTGCATTGCATATTGTCCTTTAGCACATGAGAAAGAACACTAGCAGCTCTGGAACAAGTCTGCACTTCAGAACATTCTCTGGATGAATCTCACAGACAAAGCACCAAGAAAAAAAAAATAACACAAAAAAAAAAAAAAAAAAACTTGTTCTGTACGATCAAGATAAATACTTATGAGCCAAAAGGCATATGGTGTCATGACCCAAAAACTTGAGTAAAAGAAGGGGAAAAAAAACCTAAGGATCAGTGGCGGAGGCATGAAAGTCCCGTGGAGGGGGGGCACGTGGCCCCCCCTCATTTTTTGCTATTCTTTTTTCATTTTTTTTTTCATATAAGGAAAATAATTAACAAATAAAAAAAAATTATATAGAAATAACATTTAGAATGATTTCTTAATGACTTTTTTCAAATTACGAAAATAATGATGGTCGTTTTGATTAAAAATGAAGAAACTACAACAAGGCACATTATTATGTATGAAAAATTTATAAAAAAAATTCAGTGCAACGGTGATATCAAATCGTCACTTACATGTAAACATATTTAACCCCACTACGAAAATGAGAAATTATTGAATTGTTAATTATATTTGACAAGTAAGATTAACCTTCTATGCATTATTTTACTATTGGATAGTGATACCATATATCGATAATGATGTAGTATCATTATTATTTATATATTATTATATAATCTATCATTAGACATACAAGACTCTTTTGCATTGCTTATAATACACTAGTTATAAGTAACACCATATATTTCCAATTTTGATTTTTCACAAGGTCAATTGTAAAAACAAAAATTTAAAAGCTTTTATATTAAATATTTAAGATTTTGTGCTTAATACTAATTTAAAAATTATAATCTATTGTTATTGATTATGAGAAAAAAAAATTCAAAATTTTAATTACCAAGTGTCCCTTCTGAATTATTTTTGTGGCTCTACCACTACTAAGGATGACAACATTTAGAGAGAATTTTGCAAGATACTTATCCTAATTTAAAACAAAAGGCTTCAAAGAGAGTTTATTATGAAAAAATAATTCATTGAGAAAAGATGAACAGGAAAAACCCTTGGACACCTGGGACATACAACAAAGATCGAAGGCTAAAACCAAAGCAAACAATATCAACAAGAAAAGAGGCCAATTCCTCCTACCCCCTAAAAGGGAAAGGTGCTTTGCAGCAAAGGAAGCACATCTTGAGAATTGAGGGTTCAACAATAATTTCCTACTTATATCGTTCCAAATGCACAATGTTAATCATATTAGTCAATTTTGATGATGTCTAAAATATATTATTTAATATACATATTATTTGACACAAAATATTATCTTTTTACAATATATATAATTGTTAAATATTATTTAAATAAAAATATTTTCAAAAGCTTTACTATTCACTTTTTGAAAAATAGGGTTAATTACTATTCATCTTTTGACAAAACAATTAGTTTAAAATATATATTTGTTAAATATTATTTAAATAAAAATATTTTCAAAAGCTTTACTATTCACTTTTTGAAAAATAGGGTTAATTACTATTCATCTTTTGACTAATCAATTAGTTATATAATTTTGATAAAAATGATTGATTGGTTGTATTATTTTGACAAATTTGATATTTATGGGTTGTCTTGTTTTGACAAAATTGATATGGAGTGGTAAAATATATTTAGTTTAAAATCTCTACAACTTGTACAATATTTTAAAGAGAGCATATATTTTCAGATCCCTCATAAATATTATTTAAAGAGATTTTTCTATGTATGCAAATATTTGATCAGAACATATATAACGTTATATGCAGAATACATCACGTGCGCTATTAAATTTTTTACACTACATTGATTATATCATATTCAAACAAGAAGAAATAGATGGAGTTATATATATATATATTATAAACTAGATGGAGAAAATTATTTGTTTGTTTGAAAGTTGTAAACTTTGTATTAAATTGTCTACAAAAACGGTGGCTCCATGTTTAAAAAAAAACAAAAAGAAAAAATCAGTCTTATTTTTATTCTTATCATTTGCTGACTATTTAAAATTAAGGAGTGTGCTTATGTAAGCAATGACATCAAGAGCCTGCTTATGTAAGTGATGACATCAGGAGCGTGCTTATGTAAGCGATGACGTCAGGAGCGCGCTTATGTAAGCCATAACGTCAGCAAGGAGCGTCCAACAGGTATATTTTTGTGTATAAATAGAAGTGTTGGATGTGAAGAACAAACCAAGAACTTGAAGAGAAAAATTTTCTGTGAGCTCCAAAATTCTGAGTATTCTGCTCTTTCACTTTCAGATCTAAATCTAGCATTTGTTCTTACACTTTCATATCTACTCTTTGTGAGAGAATTATTGTAAAGAGGGTTTAAATTACCCTTATTCTTATTCCTTATTTTTAGAGAGATTTTGTAAGAGTAAGGCTTTTATTGTTGAGTGAGGCTCAATAGATAAGAGTAAGTCCTGTGCCAAATCCACAAGTTTGGTGGTGTATTTATTCAATTGATAGTAAAGAAATTCTCAAGGAGGTTCCTTGGGGAGTGGACGTAGGCCGGCGTGCCGAACCACTATAAATCGCAGTGTTTGATTTTCTCTCCCTATCTCTCTTACTTTTATTTTGATAATTATTATTCTGTTTTTTTTTATGTTAAAATTCTGAATATTGTGTTAATTTTAATACTGTGAAATTTTTAATAACCCAATTCACCCCCCCTCTTGGGTTGCCTATCTGGGATAACACACAAGAATACTCGATGAGGATTAAACACTCCAAACTGACTCGTACCCAACTCATAAAAAAACCTGAGCACAGAATGTCAGAAGACACAACGCAAAACACTATCTAGTTATGCAGAATGGTATCCTCATCTTCAAGAAGGAAAAAAAAAAAGAATAGAAAAGATGTATGTTATGTGATTATGTTCATGTCTTTAATCTAGAAAGGTAAGATATGAAAAGTACATGCTACCTCCAGGTCACCATCATTTTAACTCAAAGTGAGACCATGTAATAGCATGCTGCCACAAACAAATTCTTCAAAGAATTAATCATCAGAAGCAGGAAGTCCAAACTAAAGTTATAAAAATACAAAAATAATTAAAAAAAAGAATTGAATAAATGCACACATCTTCCAACCAAGAAACACAATATTCCCTCACACTTCAAAAAAAAAAAATTAAATAAGGAACTGACTGCAAAGCGAAGGACAAACAGACCTTCCAAATGACATGTTCACATCCTCCTCAGGCAGAGCATGAGTCGTTGGCTGCAGTTGAGGGATTAATGTAGATGCTAGCATTGCTTGACCATCAGGGTTTTTCTGCCACAAATACGATAAATCAACCATTTAAATATAATAAAAAAATTGGAAAAAGGAAAATTGGAAATAATGAAAGAATATATATGATCAGATGCAATTGTATATATGACCAAGAAATTCAATCCAGTAGGGAAGTTCATGAAGTAAAAAAAAAATAAGAAAAAATGAATATGCCCCACACAAACCTCACAAAAGCACTTAAAAACATAGTCTGCTGCTACAAATTCCTGCATGCTGGAAGTCCTCAGGATGATTCGAAGGATAGAATTCAGTGCAGGCTCTACTTGTGGCTCCTCTCCAAGAACTTTGCTTGCCAGGGCATCAAGATTCTTAGTACGACTGGCAATCAGATCACCGATGCATCTAAGTGCCTGATATAAATAAAAAACTTCTGTGCATGTTAGGAGTCTTGGAAATTCTTTATACAGACTCTACACCTTTTTAAAGTTGGTGATGCACCAGGAAGTTTCTTTTTGTTGGTATATAAGTAAATGGTTGTTAATGATCATACATTTTATTTCATGCAATAATTTTAACATAAAGTTCATTAATAAATAAATCTCTATTCTGAGAAAAAATGCATGAAAGTTAGTAAAACACTTAATTACTTTATTAGTTATTGCTAACACTTAATTACTTTATTAGTTATTGCTAGACTTATACGCCTTAAATAAGCCATTTAGTAATAAGTAGGAAATGGCATTTTCCAGTCAAAAAATAATAATAATAATAATAATTCTGAGCCCAACTATGTGCATGAGGGTATATATTTATTGATATACTTAGCCAGTATTCTAACCTTTTATTTATTTATTTTCTTTAAAAGAAATGGGAAGTTCCTAGTTATACAACCTACTCTAAAGAGCACTGACATAGGAAACTAGTACCAGGTAGGTATTTGAGAACGGTCTCATCTCAGTTGCCCTGGTGGCTTTGCTTTGGTATTATTTATTTTGCATTGATTTTCATTTGTATCTTTGGGATTCATATGCTTGAGAATGGGCCCATCACAATTGGAACCTCAATTCTATCTTGATGGAAATGCAATTCCAACTCGATTCATGCTCTTAACTGTGGAATCGCTATTTTAGTGCAGATACATCACCCACAGTAGGCTATTCTTGCAAATAAGTGCCTAAAAGTTCACCATAGGAGAATACTGTCATTTTTTTACCTATTTATCAAAGCAAAATTCCTAGGAACATCAATCGTTGTCATACAAGATGGGTATTTCATAGATGTACCATTTACTTTACAGCTTTACACACTGTCATTTAACGGGATAGACTCACTTGCAATACTCTATTGGAATGGCACAAGCTATATCCAAGTCCATGTTTGTTTTCCCTCAACCAGAAAAAGAGTATTTGGTGAAACACATCTTCAGAAGAGACTTTGTATTTACTAATGGTCTATCAATTATATTCTCGCTTTCCATTAAATATTATAGAACAAGAAATGGAGATGTAATAATCACCCGCTTTTAACATTCTTTGAAATGAGTGACACAACTCAGATTGCACAATCTGCATCACCAGTAAAGCGTACAAGTAATTTAAGTAACCTAGCATCCAAGAGGGTGTTCCTTATGATATCTCATTATAAGGGTATTCTTTAAAACACACACACCCACACACACACAAGAAGAAAGAGAATATTATCTTACCGTACACCGCACAGGAACAGGAGCCCATTGGCTTTCTACTCCTAGCATTAAAAAATGGTCGAAAACTTTTTTCTACAACCAATAATATACATAGACCAGTGAGAGAAATCTTACAAAATTATATGGTTTTTCAGGTATTCATTATAGCAAATAACTTATTTTGAAACAAACCTGAACCAAGACTGCTTTATTGGTTAGCCTATTGGCATCTTTTCCAGTGTCAATTTCTGGACCTCCCATTATTAGCAAACCGATGGTCTCTAAAGCACTGAGAAGGTTTATCGTCTACTGGCATCATATTGGTTCAAAGACAACAAAAAATGACCAGCAAGGTTTCAGTGATAACACATACATGTGTATGTCTGTCCACGCACATACATTACAGTTTAAACTACAAGAAGTGAACAAAGTTCTAAAAATCTGAGTGTCTAACCCTCTGTTGGGTGAAACTGTAGCTGCTTCCTCTAAGCTTCAAAATTGATATCAAAGGGTCAAAGCCTATAGTCTCTCTTAGCAATACCTACACCACACCCAGACCATGGTTAGTAGTAGTGAAGGAATGTGTATGCGTCAAAACAAAAATAATAACAAAAGGCCTACAAACCTGATTAGACTCATTGTTACGAATGAAATTGTTCAACAATTCAAGACAGTCCTGTTCAGTGGCAACCACGTCAGAGAAATTACCAAGGGCATTAATAATTGGCCATGGCTATCGCCAAAGCTAAAGAAGTGTTTTCCAAAACAAGTCTTTTGACTAGTAGTACAATACATATGACATCAAAGCACTGATTGATAGCATATTTTTATATACTATTAAAGTATTTATCATCTTAGGTGTCACGAAAAAGACTAGATGGTTCACACGAGAATTTACAAGGAAACAAGCCATCCAGACAAAGCATGTAGTAAATAAGAGAATTTAAAATAAATGTTATAGGACTTCTGATAAAATGAAAGAGGAAAAAGAAATCCACAATCTAATTATTTGTTTATCAGAAAAAGAAATCCACAATCTAATTATTTGTTGTAGAACACCAAAACATTTACATAAATGTTTTCCAAATTTAATGTTGAATACAAATTTTCAAATATGCAAGGTTCCCAACAAATTATGGTAAGTAAAACAAGTAATCCACCATGTAGAGGCACCTGAGTTCACACAAAGCAATCTTAAACAACAAGCACATTGAACTTGAATTGCACCTAGATTGCTAAAAAATAAAATGACAATAGCACAATAAAATGTACATGACACGAGATAGTGCATAAATTGCATATTGCATCTGATAGAAGGCCATGCATTAACAAATGGCTTGTCAGCAAAAAGTTATGACTGACGACAGAACTAACATAACACATGTAAATTAATCAATTCAGTAAATCACCTAAACAACAACAACACCTTCCGAACACCCTTCCTCTTTAATAATACTAAAAATCTTCTCAAAAGCACCTTCAAAGACTAGAATCTTTTGAATTTCCTACAATTACAAAGCATATTTCAACCAGTTATTAGTAAGGAAAACAAAATCATGAGTTGATTTTATTTTTGAATAAGAAAGAAAATAAAGAAAAATGGCAATGGGAGGTGAAAAATTCACCTCAGCTTCATGGGTCAAGTAAGTGAGAAGTAACAGGGCCTCATTTTGTATAACCTATAAGACACATTTTTTAGGATCCAATAATATCAGGAACAACACAAACTGCCAAAAGATTCGGCTTTTTCCTTCCTAGAAAGTTAGATTAAGAAAAGTCCCCAAACAAAAAATTCCACTTATAAACATATTTCACAAACAAGAGAGAAACTCAGTATTAGGGAATTTGAAAGGGAGATTATTTTCTATTCCGATGTACCAAAAAAAAAGAAGAGAGATTCGCTAAGCTCCTGAAAGTTTCAATTTATCATGCATGTCTATCTAATTTCTTAAGAAGCAGGCTATTACAATCGTTTAGAAAAATAAAATTAAATTGAAATCATAAAAATTAAATAAAGCAAGCAGTCAACCATTTTCACACCTCACGATCCATTAGCATGTCCATAAGCCGAGTTATTCCACGAGGAATAGTCAGAATGGCTTCCTATAACCTGAGGAGAAACGCAGCAATATATTTTTCCCCAGCACAATCTAGTAAATCCAAAAATAAAATATAACATAAAGAAAACAGCCACAAAAAAAATACCTATTTGGAGAATTTGTAAGAAGAACTATCAATACGCTACTAAAAACTGGAGCTTTTGCGATAGTCTTAAATGTTGCAAAAGGTTCACATAGCGTCGCAAAAGACTTTTTGCGACGGAGTAGCGACGGGAAATGAGGGGTGGCGGAAGAAGGCGTGACAAAAAGTATTTGCGACGGTTACAAACCGTCGCTTTCTTTTAGCGAACAGCTAATCAATGGTTTTTGCAATGGTTTAACCTGACACAAAAAAAGGGGAAAAAACTTCACTTTTAGTGACGATGTTGGTTGTCGTCGCCAAAACTTTTTTAGCGACAATATTTGACGTCGTGAAAAGTATTATTAGCGACGGTCTAAAACGTCGCAAAAAAAGTAAAATTAAATTAATATCTTATTTGCGACAGTTTAAACCGTCGCAAAAAGTATTATTAGCGACGGTCTAAAACGTTGCAAAAAAGTAGAATTAAATTAATACCATATTTGCGACAGTTTAAACCGTCGCTAAAGATTTGAACTAATATGTATATGCTATAGGTTAACCCGTCGCTAAAAAAATATAAGAAAATGATAATTACATTAGCGACGGTTATTATTGTCAAAATAAAATTATTTTTATAAAATCAATATATATTTTATTAATTCATTCCCTGTACAAATTATTAATATTTTCTAAAATAAAATACATTCACATCTACATCCACACACATTCACATTCACATTCACAAAATCATATATATATACCCTGTAACAATTATCAACCAAATATTCTTCACAAAAATATATAAAACATCCTCCAACAATACTAATAATTTTTTATATTCAAGAACCTAAATTTTTATACCTAAAGCAAAACAAAAGTATTGACAATACAAATTAAAAAAACATATATATTATAGTTTGTTTTAATATCAACAGTAAACTCCAACATCGATATGCGAAGATATCATCACGTACTCAAAAGGGGTTGCATCTGCAAAAAGAAATACAAAAAAAGACATCATTTACAATATAATTAATTTCAAGCTTAGAAAATGTAAAACATTTGATATTTATTTCAACAAATAAATAAATACAAAAAAGATTGTAAGCTGCAATATCGACATGGGAAGTGAAATAAAATGGTGAAAAGAAAAATCTGGTGATAAATAGCATTTCTCTATCAAAAAAACATTAAATATATAGATATATGCCATTAGGGTGCACTGTAAGAGAATTTCTCAGAAGAATTTCAGACGTGAAGCAAAAGAATTTCTCAATGTCAAAGACTATCACCGGGCAAACACAGAACTTTAACTTCATACTGATGAGACATTTTATCGCTAACATAACCACAAATCGAAATTAACCAACTTAGTCACTCTAGCCTGAACATGTTCTGATGCATTCCTCACTCCTCACACATCTACCATTCAAGAATGAGAATCCATTAATTATAAATAAATAAAAAAAATTATTTATAACATATTCTATAAAGTTTCAATTTTACAATTGTTCAAAATCCATTGTAAAAGAATCATCGTCTAAAACACTAAATGCCACTTCAAACCCATCACCCATCACCTATCTATATCTTTAATTTCAATTTTCCTGTTTGAAACTAGCATATAAAATACTAGTTCTATTGAATTAAGTAATTTGCTTGAGTCCAAAATAAAAAAGAATAAACAATGATAAATTACATTTATGGGCCTCTGGGCTCCCATACTGTAAGCCTGTACCATACTAATGTCCTCATTGCATATGCAATAACGTAATTCAACTAAGATTCATAGTCTAGTCTTGCCACAGTTCTTGTGCCCATTAATTTAAAGTAATCTGCTACTTCTCACAGCTATACAATAACTAAGGTGATGAAATAACAATGTTTTAAGTTTGTAGAATTGTGATCTTATATATCAATCTAGCATCAATTCAAGTAGTCATACAAAATGGCCAACCTAATAACATGAGTCAAATATAAAGTGACAATGACTTGAAGCAGATACATTTGAATTGCATGAAACAAACACTTGGTGGGGCAGGGGGCTGTGAACCATAAACCAAGAATGTTCTGTTTTTAGCATGCACACTATAGATTGAAATCAAAAGTTGGTGTCTTTTTTAAGTGGCCCCATGGTGCAGAAAACTTGTGTGGACAACACAATCAATGTTTGACATTGTCATTAGTTAGAAAGAAAAATATTAGTTAAGTACCTTCTCCTCTATCTTAATTCCTAGACGTTGATAAACTCTTTGATATCCCCTTCAGCTGATTTCACAATTTGTGCCCATGCCTTCCGATACTTCTCTTCCCCACCCTGTGATACAAATTATGCCATAGGAAATGAAAACAAATAAGATAAATGACGAGACATGATGAAACCTCGAGATAAAATCATTAACCAGACTTTCTTCCAAAATAAAGAAACAAAATTTATAGTTTATAAATCAAATTTCCTCCAAAATAGAAAATTGAAATTCATAGCTTTTAAGTTTTTTTAGAAATGAGAAATTTAATTATTACCATAATCAATCTCACAGGTCTTTAAGGCATAAATGTAAATGATTCACCTGGAGATTGACCACTGCTTGTTGTGCCCTCTCCTTGAATTCAGGATCACTGTCAAATCTTTGCTTTGATGCCTTGTAGAATGCCTAATGACAGCTTAGGACCTGGATGAACAAACAGTTAGAAAGAAATTTGAGGGCTCACATACTCAACCCTCAAAGAAACTCACTATATCACTCACTAACCTATTTTAGGACTCCCATCACTCAACCCTCTTCCCTACAATGTACCAGCCAAACCTGCCACAGTTAACAAATTCAACAAAGAAAAAAAAAAAAAAAAAAAAAAAAAAAAAAAAAAACATTAGCCAACTTCAGTGTAGGTTCATCAGATTTCTTAGCTGGCTTTGGAGCTTGCTTCACTGTTGACTGACTCAAACTAGGCTCAACCTGTCCAGGGTCATGTACAAGAACAGCCCCCAGTTCATCACAAGTAGGCTCAGTATGCACTTTCTCCACTGTCTGGATGTCCTGCTCATGGACCACCACAGTCCCAACCTGGGCTTGGACCTCATCTTTCTGATAGCTCTTCTCCACAGGATTACACCCTCTAGCTTCTGCAGCACCCATACCAGCCACCTCTGCTTGACTTACCACTTCAGATTCTGCAGCAGCCATAACAGCCACCTCAGGAGGGTCTCCCATTTTCCTTTTACCTCGAGCAACATTAAGCCTCCAGTCTTCTCTCCTTTCTTGGTTCACATTTTGCTGTTTTTCTTTGGACAAATTCTCCACTTGAGTTTTGATGCATTTATCTTCCATATACCCAAAGACTTTACATTTTGAGCACTTGGATGGAGTCCACAGGTATTCAACCCCAATCTCAACACTCTGATCTTCACATTTGATTAGAAAATCAGTAGGAAGAGAAGAATCCAATCCTATTTCCATACATATTTTAGCAAATGAAATTCTAGCACTAGCAATCCTACTAAGCCCATCATCATCCCAATATTCTAAAGGAATGTTAAACAACTTAATCCAAATCAGAATTCTATCAAGCCTCTCCTTAGATAATTTCATCATATTGTGCCACTTTTTCAGTACAAGAAAGTGCCCCCCAAAAAACCAGGGTCCATCCTTAACAACATTAGTACTACTTTCCACACAATCAAATAAGAAAAATATAAAACCGGTGGTAGTAGACAGTACCTCCCTCAATCCCTTGTTCTTCCAAAAATTAAAAGCATAGTTCCTCACATGGTTAAAAATAACTTACTAGAACCATGTAACTGAGGCATAGAGATAAATTGCAAATGGTTAGAAATAGGATTATATCTTATTTTTATCAGGATGTATCTTTTAATCATTACAGGTAACCTTTATTTGTCCTCAAATGGCCGATAAATAACCGCATCGCTAATATCAATATCTATCCTGATACTATTATTTAAAACCATGACAAAGACCAACAGGAACTGTTTGAACCTAGGGCAACCGTGTTGGAGAGACAGATACGATCATGATTGGTATGTATGTATGCAATCAATGAAACTTTCAATGCAAGAACCATGGTAAAAAGTTCAAATCAGTAATCTTTATGTCAGGCCACAAGTTTGGATGTCATATAAAGCCTTATATGAGGCACAAATCCATCGCTAGGATAGAATCATTATAGAACAGAAATTTAAGTTGCAGAAAACTGTAACACCAAAAAAGTAAGTAGAAATCTTGATATCACAAAACAAGAGCAAAAGAGTTTTGCAGATAATAGAGAAATGATGATGTTCAGTATTGCCAATCTAAAAAAAAAATTGAAAACCATAATATTTAAGGAGAAACAAAGTTCAAGCCAATGGTATAGGAAGATGGAAAATTTAAAAAAGAGTATCCTGAAAAGTGAACAAAGAACACAAAATTGTCTCAAGATTTTAAGCACACTTACACAAGTAAACAGTATGAAATGCTTGAAGCAGGTATTCAGATGGGCCTCCTCTTTAAGACTTACGATTTTCTGGAAGTGAAAGTGGTAAATATGAGCATAAACGCGGAACAGGCGTTTGAATATAGTTTTCACTACTTCCCTGAAGTTCAGAGGAAAAGGGGCACCTACAAAATTTAGAATAAAGAATAAGCATAAGCTCTGAAGGGAACATAACAAACCCCCAACTGGGCAAAGTACAAATATCAACAATTTTGTTCAACATACAACTGGGCAAAATATCAGAACATAATATAAGGCATTTATTACCAATCTTTTGAGGAAATATGGATTCATCATCTAATTGACCTTCAATCCAATCCATCAAATATTCAACATATTTTGGAGCTGAAACTTCAATTGGTTTCTTGATTTGTACACCATCTGCCCATCTATACTCATACCTACAAATCAGGAAGTGGAAATTTATAGAACTGTGCAATGTTGGTAACCATTCAATTGGCACACTAAGTTGTTCAAGAAATCATGGAAAAGTAGAATAAGGTTCTCCATGCCCATGAAGGTTCAAGGCTCAAGGCTCAAGGCTCAATGTTGTGTTTTCTAGATAACAATCAGAAAACAAAGAAACTGTCTGAAACAAGAGAATATGACCCTTTACATTTTCACTTGTTTCATTGTTTCCTTGGGATGTCATGGACTCGGATAGTTTCTGAAAAAAACAACATTTTTTTTAATGATTCCTAATCATGCAAAGTCCTCAAAAACCATATTCCAGCTCATGTTTTCCTCTTCATCTTCAGATTCTTCACCAACTCTTCTATGTTCAATGAAACCTAGAAAAGGTGTGGAAATGCCTCCATTAAAGGGACCTTCACCACTATGCTGGAGCAGCTTTAGCTACAAACCTCCCTATTCTCACTTTACACCAAACCTCTTCCATAAAACACATCATTTTTTATTGCTTTCAAAAAGGCCCATGAAGTTTCTACCTAAACTTAAATTTTTCTACCACTCACCAAAACAAATCTATAAAAAAAAAAAATTGCTACCCAATATACCAATCTTCTTGAGGCAAAGATATTGCTTCTCATTCAATAAAATTGAAGCTTCAAACATGCTTATAAAAATAAAAATAAAAAATTTTAAAAATTGGTGCTTGAATTTATTCTTGTCTCCACCCAAAGAAAACTCTTTTTTGTTACTTTTTCAAACTTTCGGCAACCAAGATCAAGTTCTTGAAAGAAAGGCATAGTGGCAAATGAAGTATTGTGCACCGAATCAGTGTTTTCTACTTAGGAAATACCATTTTTCCTGTGAGTCTAGAAGGTATGGTTTTGGTATCGCAAAATAAAACATTGCAACCATATGATGAAAACATAGGGAAACAAATTACAGAACTTAAAATGCATGAAAGGCCTTATTGATAACATAATAGTGGTAGTTGAACTTGTGTAAGATATACAAAAGTAAATATTCAATAATTTATTTCCTTCAATTTGAATGTCTAAAACTGATTTTCTGTAAAGTTGAAATAAAGCAGATGATTACTAAGACGTACTTGGGCCCTGCAGTCATTGTAGGACAGTTTTCTGGAGTGCAGAACTCTGTGAGGGTACCATACAGCAAGTTCACCTGGGTGAAGAAGTCCACAGCTGAAAATTTAAAAATCAGCAACCGTAGTTCAGTCGGTGATTAGATAAAACCTTACTATAGTATTTATGATTTTCTTTTGGGGGGTTGGGGTTAGGATGTAAGTCAAGTGTTGGTTATATGAAAGCTGCACCATAATGGTATGAGTCAAACACATATATGCTTGAACAATTCAACGTGTGCCCCATAAGCTCTCAATGTGTTTAGAATAATATAGACTTTTAATATTGGACCAGTGGTCAACACTTCTAAGACAACCCTTAATATGTAGATATCAGGACAGCATAGATTCTGTAGGAATAAATGCAAAAAGAAACACAAAACTGTTTATACAAAATATATCACAACACAGATCCCTAATCTTAAAAAAGAAGAAAAGAATATATAAATAGTGAAGGTTTTAGTAAAGAATTGATTGTTTGGGGGAAGAGGTAAAGAAAATGGGCATGGAATTCAAACCTCATACAATAAACCCTTTTACATAAGTGTGCTTTACACAAGAACTAAAATTTGTGGCTCCTTTTTTAACATTTTATAGATGAACATCTGTGTTTTATGCTTAGAAGACAACATGAAAGAAAGGTATAAATTTTAATCCCCTTCCCTTGGCCAATCAGATGTTACAATTCAGAAATTCCTTCGCATCAGAATAAATTCAATTTAGGTACTTGGCAGAAAATTTCAACATGAATTTCAAACTAAAAAGTGGAACAATTTTTCAGATGAAGACAGAGGTTGTATTTTATCCAGGACAAGTAGGTTGGGTTAAATTGATGGGAAAGGTAAGGAAAAAGAAAATTCAAATTGTTTTTCTTCTTTGCATCCCCAAAAAAATGTGGGTCTCACCGTAACAATTTCTTTGAAAGAAACTTTTCTTGAATCCTTTTCGTGAGAAGTATAGGTAATAATCAAGGGAAGATTTAAATAATTTTTGTATGTAAATTTTCTTATAAATTGAACAATTAACCCAAAAAAAAAGAAAGAAAAAAAAGAAAAGAAAAGTTATTTCTATTTTTTTTTTCTCAAAAAATATTTTCATGAACACTTTTCCAACCAAGCACAAGCCTGACTAGTTAGTTTTTCATTTGCTTTTAATGAAAGGTTATAGTTTAGTCAGTGTATATACATATAACCACCCAATGTTTGTTTGGAATGAATTCAAAAAATAATAGGTAGAGATAATCTGGATATTACTATAAGTATCCAAATTTTGTTTTGGAATGGCTTCCCAAAAATAAAAGTCGAGGTGGAGATTATAAAATGCTAGTGGGTGAAGTCAAAGCAGACCAACATAGAGTGAAAACCCACATGTACTTGCTTAGAGCTTTATTTTTCCAGTCAAAAAGTCTTATTCAAACTCGAAAACTAAAGCCATAGTTGTGTAAGTACCAATGCATCTTCCCTATTAACATCCACCCAACCCTAGCTTCATCAAATTAACCTCATAAACCCTAGCTTCATCAATTAACAGCTTTCAAAACTCAAAATTATACAAATTAAAAAACCAAAATCAAAACCCTAGAAACTTTTGTGTTCTATACCAAACACTTGAAAAAACATACACACAAAATCAACTTACAAAACCTCAAGAAACAGAACAAGAATACTCCAGATTTATAAATTAATATAAAATAAGCGTCAATCAACCAAAATACAAATTAAAATTACACTCTTAACAACAATCAAAATGATAAAAATCAAAAAAATTTGAATGAATCAACGAGAACTCACCTCACGCACAAATAATTAGTGTGATCTTGAAAGCATCTTCGAAAAATGTACAATAACAAAGATTGGGAACATAGCTCTGTTCGTTATGAGAGAGACAGAGACAGAGATAGAGACAGAGATAGAGAGACAGAGAGATTTGTAATTCGCACCTCCAGAAGATCGTCGACTGTTGATTGAGAACAAATTGAAGGAACTTGATTCAGAACAGAGATTTGCTTACCTAGGGCTTCAACAACAAGAATCTAGGGTTCCAAAAAAGAAAACTAGTAATTATTGAACTATTCAAAATAAAATAAAATTCAGGATTCAATAAATCAAATCGAATCGAATAAGAAAAGACCGGATCTCCAAATGTGAAAGATCAAACTAAATCAAACATAAAAAATACAGAAATCTATATGAGCTTTTCATAAATAGAGAGAGAGAGAGAGAGAGAGAACCTCAGATAGCTCTGATCAGGCTTTGCTGCACTTTCTTCTTGAATGATCGTCGATGGGAAGATGACGGCGTCAGAGGATGGCGGAGTGGGGTGACACCGGTGGGAGGATGGCGGAGTGAGGCGACGCCAATGGGAGGAACAGATATAGCGTAAGAATGAAATAGGGGGAGTTAGGGCTTGTATTATCTGTGATGGACAGACAGATGCACAAAAATATAAAACTATGTCATTTTAATTATTTTCTTTTGCCACGGTTTAGTATCTGTTACAACTGATGGACCCTTTTGCGACGGACAATTTGTTTCCATCGCTAATAATAACGTCTTTTTGCTCATTTATTAGCGACAATCATTTTCTGTCTCAACAAATACTATTAGCGACGAATTATTTTATCTGTCTCAAATGTGTAGCTTTTGCAACGGAAATCATTCCGTCGCAAAAAAATTCGCAACAGCTTCATTTGCTATCGCAAATACTTGTTTTTTGTGACGATTTTTAAACCGTCGCAAGAAGTTTCGTGGCTAAAGCTCCCTTTTCTAATAGTGATAGTTGCAGTATGTAATAGTGTATGTAGAAATCCTCCTCCGACTGCCAAGGTACAAGTCAATATATTGTACAGAAATATGCATAATCTAAGCAAATTCAATAAATAAATTGTTCAAGGTGGGAACTCTCACCAACAGACTTAGAAGAAGAGAAATGCTTTCTGCTTCTCTAGAAAGCAAATCAGTGTTCATCAAAGTTGGTGAACCTCATTCTTCAGAGCTTTTGCCTGCACCACGAACCTTCAAGCATCCAAACCTAATTTTATTATTGTACAGTAAAATGGGGGCAGGAAGTATGGGGAACTTTTTTTATATAAAAAAAGATCATACACATAAGAGGAAATGTGGAAGAGACTAACATTTTCCATCTGCAACATTATCTGATAAGAACTGGCAAGTTATTTTTCAGGACACAAGACTTAGTTTTATTGGTCCACTTCCCTTAAAATTTATTTACAAGTTTCTCTAATAATGTCACTAGTAACCACCATTTGTTCAAGGCAAAGAAAATGTTATTTCTCAAATTAAGTCCAAAACCAAAATATAAAAAAGACACTAAAATCAATAAAGAATGGATGGAAGCTTTCAAACCATTTCAACATCATCACGCTCTTCCTTCAAGACACTTAAAAGTACCGGAAAGCCTGCAACAGAATTTAATGAATTGTATTATACATGATGAGCATGCTCCAAATAATGCCACATTATCCAACAAAAGAGAAGTACAAACCCATTGCCCCAAAAGCTGGCTGGGCAACACGACTTTTTGCTACAACAAATTGAAGTTCAGCAATAGCAGTCCTCCTGTCTTCTGCCAGCACACCATTACTTATACGGTCGAGCAAGCGTTCAACATAGCTATTGAAATAGGGCATGACGCAAATTAGTTACAACATCCAAATTTGGCAAATATGTATTATGTATAGAAAGAAATAACAATACACTAATGAGTAAATGAACAAATGGTCCAACTTCTTCAATAAAACCAAGTAATGGTTCACAAGAAGTTGGATCAACACATGACAACCATATGTAAAACTCCAAAACGAATCAAGTCAATGATGAAAAATAATTAAACCATAGGTGAGAACCTCGTTTGGGAAGCGACCGGTTTAGCCAAAAAGCCAAAAAGTTACTAAAAAAGTCAAAAAGCCAACAACCCATACCAAAAAGTCAAAGATTCTCTTTTCTCTTTATTTTTTGCACATTTTTTCATAAAAAGCCAAAAAGTCATCCCAAACATACTAGTTTTTTTAACTCATATTTTAGCCAAATAGCCAAAAAGTTACTAATTAGCATGTTTCCAAACGAGGCCTCAGTCTATAGTTGAGGTTAGGATGGAGCAATACCACCAACAAGTGACATTACAAATTTTATGAAATTAAACAAATCTTTCACTACATGGCTTTACTGTTAATTGAATTCCAGCCAGTGCATTATGTGGTGTGCATTGCATAAATATTTTGAGTCATCAACAAAACAAAATCCACCACTATAGCAATAGTTATTATAAACATAAATCAACAATTTACCTATCTTCACTTGAGGTAGAATTCTCATTTCCAAAGACAAGCCCAACAACCCCTTGTACACGATTCTGTAAATTAATCACATGTAAGCATAAGATTAGTTAAATGGCACTTACCATGACAACACATCTGAAAATTGATTCCAAGACATGTATATTATAAACCAAATACACAATAATGAGAAGCTATCAATTGAAAAACTAACTGTGACAAAATCCATATTGAAAGATGACAGTAAACACTGCTAAATAGCAAGCTAATGAGAGAAAATACCTTGTACCCAGACATCAAATCCATCCTTTGATACAAATGGACCACTAAAAGTCAATCAAACCAAAGCTTTCTGAAAAATAACAAACAAAAAAATCCTCAACGGTGAACAATAAGTGACCAAACTAAACAATTTGATCAAAACTACAAAAGTACAGAGATATCATTCTACATTACTAAGAAGGATCACACTACGATACAGTTAGCATTCACATATACACATACATACACACACTCTCAGAGACCAACAAAACGCTTTCCATCATCGACTGCGATATCGGAATGACCAAAGCAGGTTACTACTCTCTCTCTCTCTATCAAATCCAATTCAGTCCCCAATTCGTATGGCAGCAAATCAATTTGCTTTTTGTTTCTTAGGGGTTATTGCTAATATATATGTATATGTTTTTCAGATTTGGTTAACAATCTGGGTACAATTGCAAGGTCTGGGACTAAGGAATTTATGGAGGCATTGCAAGCAGGAGCCGATGTGAGCATGATTGGGCAATTCGGTGTTGGTTTCTACTCGGCTTATCTTGTTGCAGATAAGGTTATAGTCACAACTAAGCACAACAATGATGAGCAGTACATTTGGGAATCACAGGCTGGTGGCTCATTCACCGTCACTAGGTACGTCAATGGAGAGCAACTGGGCAGAGGAACCAAAATCACTCTCTTCCTCAAGGACGATCAGGTAAGAGTCCTATTCAATTATGTTTGATTGATGGTTGAGATGCTTAAATCAGTATAAGACTTTACGGAACAATGAGAATGTCTACTTGTATTTTTCTTTTCAAATTTTTTTTTTCTCCGACCAATTGAAGTGGAATCAGCAGTGGCTCTGCTCTTTAGCAATTGAACACCTTGAATTTCTTTTCAAATGTTCAACAAGTTCACCCATTGCAATTTTGAACACCAATTCATTCCTACTTTGAACACCTAGCAGTGAGCTTCTTGAATTAATTAATAAATAAATAAATAAATCATGTAGGAGCAGCGGCACTTGAGTCCACTGATTTTGTTTTTGTTTTTGTTTTTTCTAATGTATGGTACAAGATATATACTAATCAGCTCACTTCTCGTAGTTTTAACATTGAAGTTCGTATATTTTGAATGCTCCTCCCACAAAAAATGATACGTCCTCTCTACAGAAAAAGTGCTAATATATTGCATGATATAAATTTAACGTTGGGTGGTGTGGATTACAATCAAAATGTATCTAGTTTATACATTTCATTTTCTGAGTGCTTTTCTTGATGTGTAGCGGTAGTGTACCCTCATATAAAGACTAAAAAAGTTACCCTTATAGTAGCTGAAATATACCTCTTTCAAAATATTGTTTATGTTGAATTAGAGAACTGAATTTGAAAAAAAAAAATTCAGAGCAGTGACTTTCACGAATAACACAATAGGATGACTACAACGAAATTTTCATCCCCCATTACCTCCAAAAAATGTTAGCTACTCAGCTTACTTTGCAATTTAAGAAATGTTGATCATGAAACATTTCATCTCCCACACACACACACACACGTACACACACACTCAGAGAGACAGAGTTAAGGAAATGTGGAATGGAAATGTCAATACCTTCCATTTGATACCCCAATTTTATGTGGAAAAAAGAACCTACCAAAGCAAGAATATGGAAAAAAATGAACTACCTTTCACCATAAAAGCCACTCCCTACATCTCTACATCTCTACCCCAATCTCTACATCTCTGTCTTCCCCAAGAATTACATCTCTGTCTTCTGTCCTTTTGCCCAAGAATTACAATGGCTCAGCAAGTTGTTTTTTCTCAACAACCACCACGATCCATTATTAAAAAACCCTCAAAATTTTCAAGGTTTCTTCAATCCATTTTTGGCAGCTGCGGCGGGAAGTCGGTGGAGAAGACATTAGTTGAGGATGAAAAAGATGGGAATACAGATTATTATTCTTCTTTTTCTTCCTCCGGCTTGGACTCGGACTCAGCTTATTCTTCGAAGGAAAAGGGCAGTAAAAATGGAGAATTGCAAAATGAGTTTCAGAAGGTGACAGATGACATTAAGCAAGAACTTCAAGTGGCTGACTTGAAAAGGGAGTTGACAGAAACTACTGAAGAGAAGGAAGCAGAGAAGATGATCAGTGATTTAAAGATGGAAGCTGAAACGTTGAATGGTGAGAATTCAAAGCTTTTACAAGAACTTGTCACCGAATGTAGCCAGCTGAGGGAGAAATTGGGTGAGAGAGAAAGGGAACTTGCGAGTCACACCGAGATGCATGAGACCCATAAGAGTGAAACATCAGCTCGAATGAGGGGTTTAGAACTTGAGCTGGATTCTCTGCGTACCCAGAAAGGAGATGAAGTGAAGTTGCTGATGGAGAATCTCAGCACCATTGAGGAAGACTACGGGTACTTTGAGAGGCGTGTTCATGAAATTCTGAACGCGTTTCAAGGTGCAAAGAACAGGGTCAGAGAATTGGAAGAAACAATCGCAGAGGAGTCAGAAAAAAATAGGAAGATGCTCCAAGAGAAAGAAGGTATTCTGGTACAGGTGAAGGACCTGGAATGGGAGGTGGACTCTCTACGGAACCAGAACAGTAATTTGGAAGAGCAGCTAAGAAGTCAAAAGCACGAGACTGAGACTGAGACTGATCAGATGCCAGGGGTCCAAGAAGAAGAAGAAGAAAGGAAGAGCAACGAAGATGAAGATGAAGATGAAGATGATGATTTTGAGTTCCCCACCCCTGCCGATGAGATCATTCCTGTTTACCCCATTTTCGGCAGAGATGAGCTCGACGGAGTTCCGGCAGGAACCTACTGCGTCTCCGGAAGAGTGAAGCCGACGGTGGCCGGAGGAGGAGTGACGGTGGCGCAGGAGAGAGATCGGAGGAGGCAGTTGTTGATGCCGTACAGGCAAGAAGGGTTCTTTGCTAACGTGAAGATGTTGACCAGAAATGTCAAGCAAATTGGAAATGCTCTCAAAGCGATCGTCTGGTAGAAGAAGGCCAAACAATTGTTCTAAATTTTTATTTTATTTAATTACTTCTTCTGTTTTTTTTCTTTTTTTTGTATTTATGTCTATTATTGTGATTTTTAATTGATTGTTATATTTGATTGGTTTATAAGAACTTTCACCACTTTAGATTTTGATTTTTAAAAAAAATAATTTCACTGTTAGATTCACATAGACAAGGTAGATTGGGAAAATAAAAAATTGACATAATTTTAAATAAAAAAATTACTTAAAACAAAAAAAATTGAAATAAAATATAATTTATTTAAAATTTTCCAAACAATTAAAACTTAACAGTTTAAAAAATATATTAAAAGTTTAGTATGTTTATTATTCAAGTCAATTTTAAATGAGTTTTAATCCCAAAAAAATAACAAATTAAGTTAAAATAGTTTGATTTTTTTAAAAAAAAGTTCTATAATACACGTAAATTATATCCTCCAATCATGATTGAAGTTTTTACGCACTGATTTAAGTAAATATTTCAATAAAAATTCTAATAGTAAACTTTTATTCTCTTTGAAAATTGATTGTTGCGTTATTACGTAATTTAGTGGGCTTTCTGAACTATTTTAAGTATTTTTTTTTTACTTTTAAAATTTATTTAATTTAAATATACCTAAAAAGTAAAAAAAAAAATACGAACATAATTTTAAAAAATCACTAAATATATTTTTTTTAATATTTCTTTACAAATATTTTATTTTTTAAGTCCATATAAGTTAAGAAACAATTTTTTTTTAAATATTTAAAAATTTCACTAAAAACAAAAAAAATTAAAAATCATTTTTAAAATCTCAAAATCAAATAGTGTATAATTTTTTCATATTTTTTATTAAAAAAAAAAATCTCAGTGTTATTTACCAAACTGTTGGATGTTTGAGTCAATATTTAAATTAAATTTTTTTTCATTTGAGTAAAAAATGAATAAAACTCAATTTGATATGAGTATGAAACAAAAAGTTAAAATGAATTTTGAATATTTATATACAAAAATACATCTTCTGTTTTACCAAACTAAGAAAATGCCAAAAAAGAAAAAACAAAAAACAAACAAAACAAAACAAACAAAACAAAACAAAGCAAACATCCAAACAAATATAGAAAATTTATCCAAAAACAGCTTGATTATTCTATGAAAATTTTGTATTATTTAATATAGAGCGTTGCTAATAATGTCGCATTTTTTCTTTGAATCTCTACTTTCTTCTAGTTTTTTTGAGAAAAATAAATAAAACGTCCCTCTCCAACTTTGTGTAGTAGGAGAGGTCTAAGATTTTTTTTTATTAGTTAATGTTCCTTAATATTTTCATAAAGAAAATTTATCTCAATCAATTTCGGTCTCGACTCAAAGAAATTTCAATTTTCACATAGAAATTTTTGTGAAAATTAAAATTTCTCTGAGTCGGGCAAAATTTCTCTAAATAGAATTTTATTTGTGAAAATATTGAGGGATCTTAGCTACTACGAAAATTTTATTTGTCTTTTATCTCATAAAATCTTAATATTAGAGACTTTAAAAAAAAATTCTCAATTTTTTATTACAATTTTATCTTAACAATAAATTTCAATTTTATCTTTATTCCTAACCTCTCAAAAGTCTAACCCAAACCCCCCTCCCACTCCAACTATCACTCTATTCGACCAACACTCTCCCCCACAACCTCAGCGCTAGTAGCCCTTTCCAGCCCATCTCCATCTCTCCTTTGGTAATCCCACTCCTTCATAGCCTTTTTTCTTGGGAAAATAATAAATCAATGATAACTTCAAAAATAAATATCAATTTCATGAAAAAAAATTGTGTTTGACTTTAATATAACAAAGTTTTTCATTAATTTATAAATATTTTCTTTAAATTTGATTAAATGAAAATTTTCATCTTTTCCACTCATCTTCCACTTCCATCTCATTTTTGTGCACAAAAGGGTTAGGTTTTAGGAGAGGAAGAGCTAGGTGGTTGTGGGGCTGGTTGCAGTTAAAAGCTGGGCTAGCACAAGTGAAGTGATAAAGGCTTATAACTTGAAATTTAAAATTCATTTATAATAACATAATTACATAATTGAATTTGTGATAAATAAAAAATTGACATATAAAAATTTATTTTTAAGACCTATTTTTTTTCATATATGAACTTTTTAAATTTAGGAATACTTATCAATCGGTCATATTAATTAGACTTATTTACTTAGACCATCTCCAACGGTTCATCAAAATTGATATCAAATTCAAATTTTGATGAAAAAGTCACTGTTCACTGCTCCAACGGTTGCACCAAATTAATACCAGATTGAGATTTCATTAAACATTTCATCAAACTGACGACGAGATACTGATTTCACCAAAACACTGTTGGTAACCGTTGGAGGGAGGACCCGGTTGACCAACCGGCTGCCCGGCCGGTTGACCAACTGGTCGACCGATTTCCTTTACAATTGGTGGGTTCAAACCGGTCAAAAAAAGTTCAAACAGGTAATAAAATAAAATAAAAAAATTATTTTGCCTTACCGGTTGACCGGCCGGTCGACCGGCCGGTCAACCAACCAGTCGACCCAAACATCTGAGAATGAAAGCTGTCTGTTTATCAAATTAAAGAACACTTGTTTAATAATAGATTCATTTGATTGGTGAGATGAATTGTTTAAAGAAACAATTGCTGAGAAACAATTGTTTAACAATTGGTGGGTTTTCATCATGAGAAACAATTGGTGGGTTTTCATCATTTTATATCATTTGAAAAAATATTTAACGCTTACCGGTCGACCCACCGGTCGACCAACCGGTTGACCCACGGAATTTGATACGAGATTTGATCCACCGTTGGAGCGAGTGATATCAGATTTGGTGAAATTGGTCATTTTTGACGCGGATTTAGTGAAAAAAGTAATTCACCGTTGGAGATGCTCTTATATGTCCTAACTGATAATTTTATCACTGCTAATTTATTTATAACTGCAAGAAAATTGATTAATTTATCAGTTCATAAATTTATCAATAAAATTTAATAGATAATAAATTCTAAAGATAAAACCTATCGATAATTTATCCTTAAATTTTAGGGTACGATGGATGTGACCTAACAATTTTTGTAGCAGAATTGCACATTTCGTATCTACGTCACATGTACATAATTATTATATATATATATTTGTTATTGAATTATTATCTTATTAGCCCTGTTTGGCATTTGATTTTTTTTTTGTTAAATAGTCAATAAGATAAAATGTCATATTTAAATTAAAATAATTTTACTTTTTTGTCTCACAATTATTAAACCAATTACAAAAAAAAAAAAAAAAACAACAAACAACAAACAAACAAACAAAATCAACTATCATTTCAAACATAATTTTTTTAACCAAGTTAAAATAGTCAAATAGCCAAAAAAATCAACTAAAATAATAAAGTTTCCAAACGGTCCATCAGGAATATTGAATGTTGAACCAACACTAATAGGGTGTTTTGGGCGAAGGGAGATTCTACTCACTCTGTTTGGTTTTAATTTTCAAAATTTATTTTTTAGAAAATTTTAGGCTCTGTTTGTTTGTATTTTCAAATTAACTTTCAACACGTGAACTCCCGCTTCATGTTTGGATAGGACATTCAAAATACAATTCCGCGTGTTAATTCAAATTACAGTTTGAAAACCCGTTTGGCAGCTTGTACTTCAGTTCTCCACTTTTAACGTTTCTGCCTTATTCCTCTTTTGATCTGAAAATCTTCCACGTCCTTCTCCATCGTCTCTGAAAATTTCACGTGAACCTCATCTTTCTTTCTCTTTTGATCTGAAAAGCTTCCATGTCCTTTTCCATCGTCTCTGAATATTTAACGTGAACCTCATATTTCTTCTCTGTATCACGTGAACTTCATATTTCTTCTCTGTATCACGTGAACCTCATATTTCTTCTCTGAAAAGCTTCCATTGAGTGGGAATTGGTGTGAGATGGGATGACCGGCCGGATGACCGTCCGGTTGTCCCGGTCCAACTTCCTGGTGTTCGACTATCTGAAGCTACTCTGAAGGTTCAGAAGGTTCAGGTTGTTTTTTTTTTTTTTTTTTTACTTTTTATTTCTTATCTATTATTTTTTTTATAATATTAATAATTTTTTAATAATATTACATCCGTATACTAAACAAATACTGAACAATCTGTTACGACTTTATTACTAAATTAATAACGTGTAATAAATGAGAAAAAAAATTGATAATGTTTTGTAAGGTTTACGTTATGATTTCTATTTTAAAATATTAAACTTAGTGTATTTATGTTAATTTTTATTAATATGTATTCTCAAAAGTTGTTAACTTTAACAAAATTTTAGAAAAAAATAAAAAACGTATTGTAGAAGATGTTTGTACAGGCGTAAAAAATGAATTGATAGAAAATTTAATTGACACAAAATAATTGACATAGATTTATTTTAAAATGAAAAAAAATTTATTCAAAACAAATTACTGAAAAAAAATTAATTGAAAAAAAAATCAATTTTTAATTTCAGTATTTTAAAAATAGTTTGGTTATTACTGTTGATAAAAAATACGAATATCGATATATGAGTTGTGTTTTTTATTATAAATTATTGATTGAATCAAGTTTTGAAAACTATTTCCAAAACAAATCACCAAACAAATTTTCTTATTTCACATGTCACATCAAACTTTCAAAACTTAATTCAAAATACATCTTCAAAATACATTTCAACACTCTATTTAACAACCATAACCAAACAAATTTTCTACACTCAAATCATAATTCCACAACACACAAACTCAAAATACAGCTCATATTCTCAAATCACATTTACAAAACTCTACTAAACGCTACCTTAATTTTTCGTTTTTCGTATTTTTTGTTTTCACTGAATTTTTTTTAATATTTTTGGCAATTTTTTAAAAAAAAATTCGTATAATATTTGTGAAATTTTTTTTTAAAAAATACACTAAATACCAAAAATAAATAAATAAATAAAAAGATATGAAAATTCAAAACATTTTTCATATTTTTGTGTATTTATTAATTTTTTTTTAAAAAAAAATTCACAAATATTTTATTATTTATATACATCTAAGTAAGGTGCATCTAAAAAAGTAAAAAAATGCTTAAAATTTTCAAAATATTCACTAAAAACAAAAAATACAAAAAATAAAAAATTCAATTTATAGAAAACTGAAGCCAAACACATTGATTTATATTCAAAAAAATGTTTAAGTGAATCCAATTTTTTAGTACATCTTATTAAATTATTTAGGGTTATAATTTATTCCTAGTATACCCCCCTTTTTTTTTTCTCTCCAAATTATCCTTTTGAGGTACACCCAAATAAAATAAAATTTTAATTTTCAATTACTTTTGGAAAACCTTTCTTTTGTTCACATATATACATGGCATACGATCAAGAAACCCAGTACCGACGAAGGAGGATGGAAAAGGAAGATGATGAATATTTAGCATGCTTTTCGTCATTATTCTTCAAACTTTTATAACCGAACAAATTCGCTTTGTTCGGCTGTATATTGCAGAATAAAGTGAAATTGTTCGATTATGAAAATCCAAACAATAATAATGAAAAATAGGTTGAATATTCGACTTTATTTAAAAAAATACAAAAAAACAATAATTGTACTTTTATATTTATGTGAATACTTACATCCTCTTTAATGAGTTGTTTTAAAAAATTGTTTTGATTATTACTCTCATCCATTGCTTGATTTTGTTCAAACTTTTTTCTATTTGCCAAAGGATTCACTCAACAACCTGGAATAGACTTCGTAGATACTTATTCTCTTGTTGCAAAATTTGCC
This sequence comes from Camellia granthamiana, assembly GCA_036172215.1. Lineage (NCBI taxonomy): Eukaryota > Viridiplantae > Streptophyta > Magnoliopsida > Ericales > Theaceae > Camellia > Camellia granthamiana. Next base: position 7,876,350 of record CM069913.1, on the reverse strand, counting down.
TCAATAAGAATTCTAATGGTGATAGTAGCCAGGATGGATTTAGAATTGCATCAATTAGATGTTAAAACAGCTTTTCTCAATGGAGAATTAAAAGAGGAAATTTATATGATACTGAGAGGGAGATTTATGAGCTGGAAGTGGGCCGAGATAAAAGCCAAGCAAGTTGAAGGCCCAAGGACGTGTTGGGCCGAGATAGCTTTGGATTTGCCCGGAGTTGGGGCAACTCAGCCCGTGGCCAAACTACTTGGACTTGCACCGGTAGTGACCGTGCAACTTGCGTTGCTCGGCCAGAAGGCATACACCTTTGGCTCGACGGGGAAGCTCGTGCCCAAAGCTCGGTAGGAAAGCCTTCGGTCGATTGGCATGACCTATTGTAGACGTCCCCGAACGCCCCGGGAGGGCTAAGTCCCGTTCTGTTCATTTGGGCTCACCACAGTTCAAGGACTCGATTGTCACGGTTCTAAATCTTGAACCAAAGAGTCCAAATCCGGCAAATCGTTTTTGAGAAAACAGATTTTTGAAAGAAGTGCCAAACATGGACTGCTTTGCCAGATACAGAGTCGCCACCTAAATATTTTATTTTGGGAAATTTAGGAAACCCTGACTCGTTGCCTAAGGCCACGTGTCCGTCATCACCAAAGTTGCCTCGACTCGGGAACTTGGGTACGATTGGGGAAGGTCACTTCGTGAGCACCCCCGCTCGCCCGATCAAAGACCGGCCTCTACTAACCATGATATCTATTTTTGAAAACATTGTGTATTCTTATTCCGGTTATTAGCCTAGGTTACTATGTGATGCGCACAGCATACAAGTATAGACTGAGTCGCCTGAATTGGAACAAAACATTTCATGTTTGTTTGTTTGAAAATGGTTTGATGGTGCTACCCGCAAGTAGGTTAAGACGTGGATTTGCCACCCTCGGGTGGGCTTAAGAAAACATGATTTTGCCACTATCTAGTGGGCTTAAAACAAACATTTGATGAATTGTCCCAATTTAAGTAACACAACCTCCACCCACAGGCATTCAAGCAGTTATATCACATAAGCACATAGCCTCATGGTACGCATGCTATTCATGGCAACACTCACACGCATGCAAGGATGCCAAAGCATAAAAACTCACCGAGTACTCCAAGCCAAAACAGAAACTCATTAGAAATCCATGCATGATCCTAGATACACAGAATTGCCTAATGCAACACATGCAAAGATGCAAACTATTGCAGGCTCGGCTATTCTAAACATGGCATATGGAATGCTACAACTAACACGTATTCAATTTAGAATTGAAATACAAATGCAGTTTGTATGATGCGCCGAGCCCGGTGCGTGCAAAACAGATGAATGAATGCAAACGTGCTATCATACTGTATGCTAATTGAAATATGCCCTAATCTAACCATCATAAGCAGGTAAATAAAAGGGAAGAAAGACGTGGGGTTGGAAGACATACATCACACTCACCCACACTTATTACAATTATGCCCTCGCGCAGAGGGTCCAAAAGAATATACAGTCCCGAATGAAAAAATAGTACAGTCCAAATAATGCAAATTCCTAATTAATTTACAAATTAACTAAGAAAATAATGACTGGCATGCAAGCCGGGGACTGCCTTGATCCTGATGAATGATGTATGTTTGGGCTGCCTTGCGCGGAAATCCACTGGGATGCCCCAATTAGCCTCTGTTTCGCAATTATTCTTGGAAAGCGTGCCAAGCCTCGGAAGACTGCTGGATCTTGATTTGCTGCAATAGAGAGCAGGAAAGGGGCATAGCAATGTATTTTCACAAATGTATGCATGCCTCGATCCTCATGCCACCAATCACGCATTTCGATGCATGATGGCCGAGGAGTCGAATTGCACAATTTTAATATAGAATGAATGCACATGAAAACACAACAAAACCTAACTCCATCATGGATAATCCGGAGTGTCGGTGACCGGGGAATTGAGACACGTTCCGTCACTCGGAGTACGAAACGCACCTCGTTTCTCGTGCCCGGGCTAACTCCTATCCCGAACACGATGCAATATACATGATATGCATGAAATGCAACTAAGATACAACCTAACATGCGCAATGTTATGGGATGGCATACACAATGCACGAGGTAACATGGCATACACCCTGCACTAACATACACCCTAGCGTACGCAATGCTATGCGATGAAATGGCATACACAATGCATAATGGACTTACACTAACATGAGTGGACCTCAGCCACACTCACATAGGAGGCCATAAGATGAAAATGAAACAACTCGAGATGCGTGCACGCGTGCACGCAAACCGAGGACCGAACCTACGGCACGGAATGCCACTCTAACAAGACATGGCGAAACATGGAATATGGCATACTGTAGTGCAAAAATCAGAGGTAATAAATGATGCAAAACAGCCCCGAAACCCGGTGAAATGAAACCCGATGCATGGAACGAGTCTCGAAACACGGATTTTGGCGCATGAAATGGCCTATAGCTATACAATGCATACATAATTTGAACATGAGATGAAAAGACAGAAACAAGGAAGCCCCGAGACAAGCATTTTTACAGTTTAAAGCATGGCCAAACAGTGAGCACAAGTGGGACTAAATCAGCATGCAAAAGCAGGGGCCAAGAGAGGGGTAATGAAGCAACTCGCAAATGCTGGCCCCAAACAGAGAAGGGGCTTTCTACAACATTGAAGAGGGGCCAAAAATATGATGTATTACAGTTTATGACAAACCCCAAAAACAGATACAAGTATGCTCAAAATGCTATGCAAAATAAGGGCACCAAGAGAGCTATAACATGAAGTATAAAAAGGATGTTCCAAACAGCCATGGACCCTTAATGAAACATGAATAGGGGGTCAAAATAGGGCCATTTTCAGTTCGGACCAAGGTCCAAAAACAGAAGCTCAATAGGCTAATAAATCATGCAAAAATGGGGACCAAAGAGGGGTGCAATGGCAAGTGATACATGGAGGTCCCAAACAGTGGTGAGCCCTTCTTCAATGTTGAAGAAGGGCTCAAAATAAGCCTATCTACAGTTTACATCATGCTCCAAAACAGATTACACATAGGCCAAAAATACTATGCAAGATTATGGCATACAAAGGGGTAATGAAGCAAGTGCAAGATGGGGGTCCCAAAAAGGATAAGACCCTTAATGAAAGATGAAATAGAGCTCAAAAAAATGTCACTTTCAGTTTTGGTCGGAGCTCAAAACAGCAAGCAAAGAGGGCTAAGAAATGGTACAAAAATGAGCTAGAAAAGGGAAAAATGGTGCTTACCCTTGAAGACCAACTCTTGGCTGCCTCTTGGACTGAAAAATGGTGTCTCCTAGCCTCTGAGAAGAGCTCCAAGCTGCTGGAAATGGAAGTGGTGGAGTGGTGCTAGGTGGTGGTGTGAAAAGGGGGGGTAGGACTTGGGTGTTTTGAAGCTTGGAATATAGAGAGAGAGAGAGAGAGAGAGAGATAATGTAGGAGGCTCAAACCAATATGTCTAACCCTTTTTCCAGAGCTGGGGGGGTCTGTTATATAGACATAAGAGGGTGAAAAAAGAGGGGGGAAATGAAATTCAAATTTCCCTCCAAAATTGGCCTAAAGGGAGATAAAGGGGGAAGTGATAGCTGCGGTTCTCAAACCGAAAAGAGCCCTTCAACAAAGTTGAAGAGGGGCTCAAAATAAGACACTTTGTAGTTTATGATAAGCCACGAAAATAAATACAAGTAGGCCTAAACTATCATGCAAGAAAATGGCATACAAAGGGGCGAAGAAGTAAGTGGCAGTAGGAGATCTCAAACAGCAAAAGGTCCTTAATCAAACATGAAAAGGACCTCAAAATATGACTATCTCGAGTTTGGGTCGGAGCCCAAAAATGTAGAATGAAGGTTCGGGAGCCAAAACACGCAGTTCGGAGCCCCGAAAGTGGGCTGTTAGGCACCGGAAGTGGCGTCCGACCACGAAGTCGGTCTCTCGGACCACAGTGTCCCTCAAAAGGGAGGAAATAAGGTGTGTGCCAAAAATCGGAGCAAACGGAGGTGGTTAAGCGGTCCCGAACCGAGGCACACGGCCGACAGCTCCGAAAAACCGGGAACCGAGCTCCAAACGGGAAAAATGGCCTACGACCGCAAAACGTAGCCTACGGCCACTGAGAGATGGTCTACGAGATCTCTCCCTCCCTTCGGGAAGAGAAAACAGAGAAAACAGGGCCTGGTTCGCAAACCGAGGCAAAGCACAAAAGAGTCCAGAAGTCCGGAGGCAAGGCTCGCAGCCGGGACTCCGCAACCTCAGAACGAGTACAATATGCAATATCACCGAGCGCTCAATCGGCGATGTCTGAATCTTAAGGTCGGTCAAAAATGGGGTGTCTACAGTTGCCCCTCTTTGACAAAACTCGGAAGTCATAATTGACGGGAGTGAATGTCAAAGCCCAGAGACGACCCATTTTTGACAAGGCCGAAGACTTAGACAAACAGGTGAGATAAACAGAGATGTGCCCGCAGGCGCGCCCGCAGGCAGGGGGGGCAAAATGCAACTGGCAATGCAAGACGCCGAAGGTGACTCAATGATCATGCAAATGCAGCAAGCTGTAATGAAGCACATATTTACAATAGATGCAACAGTTTTAAGCAAGAATGCAAAGCAACAACTACATTTCATGCAGTTAAGAATGCGGAGAATTATTCAATTCTCGCCACGTCTCACATAGAGAAGATACAATACCTGCGCAGTTCGTCTGGTCGCACCAGCCTCAAATGAACCGTACATACAATAACATGCCTCATGGTGCTGGGGATCTCTCGCTTCTTCTTGGTCGAACCACAGGTGCTACTTTTCTCCCTGACTATGGTCGCAGCTTTCCCTATTCTCCAACAGGGTGACAGACTAGATTGGATCAGTATCCAGAATTGAGGCGCATACAGATGCTATCTCAATCTATGGGGCTGCCATACAGATTTCAAGCCGAGGATATACCCCTGGGTATTTAAACCAGACTTTAGTCTCGGAAATCCCGAACATTTGCGTTCTAGGCATAAGCCATTCGAACTCTAGTTTCCACCGTCTCAGTTGGTCTCCTAGGAACTCACCGCTAACACAGGCAGGTGGCTATACCAGACCACCGGAAGTCGTTCGGGCACGACAAACACCAAAGGAATTGCACCTTTAGAGGATTTAAGGTCTCCTAGACCGGAAAGTGCACAAGACAGTGCAAATGAAATGCAAGTAAACTGCAAGTACGATGCGTAAAACGGCGCGAATGATGATGCAGGATTTAAGGTCTCCTTAGACCGAAAGATTTAAGGTCTCCTGGACCAGAAAATAAAACAGATATGATGCAATGGATGTAATAGATGTGATGCAAATAGACAATAGATGTGATGCAACAAAGAGTGCAATGTATGCAAAACGGCGACATACGCCAACCACGCTGGACTCGTGAGTGGAGGAAGAACAAAGAAAATCAATCAGGAGCGCGTTCCACGCAACCTAAGATAAATTCCAGACACGCTGAAATCGTGTGAGGAAGGGGACAATCGAATCACGCTGAAATCGTGAGAGGAGGTCCAAAAACAACCGCTCAAGTGCGCGCACAACGCAACCTGAGATAAATTCCAAACACGCTGAAATCGCGTGAGGAAATGAACACTCTAACCACGCTGAAATCGTGAGAAGAGGTCCGAAAACAACCGCCCAGGTGCGCGCACAACGCAACTTGAGATAAAATTCAAACACGCTAAAAACGCGTAAGGAGCGGGACACTCAAACCACGCTGAAATCGTGAGAAGAGGTCCAAAACAACCGCTCAAGTGCGCACACAACGCAACCTGAGATGAAATCCAAACACGCTGAAAACGTGTGAGGAACGGGACACTCAAACCACGCTGAAATAGTGAGAGGAGGTCCTAAAACAACCGCTCAAGTGCGTACACAACGCAACCTGAGATAAAATCCAAACACGCTGAAATCATGTGAGGAACGGGACACTCAAACCACGCTGAAATCGTGAGAGGAGGTCCTAAAAAAAACCGCCCAGCGCGTCTTCAACGCAAACCGGGATAAATTCCAAGCACGCTGAAATCGTGTGAGGAAGAGAACACTCTAACCACGCTGAAACCGTGAGAAGAGGTCCAAAAACAACCGCTCAAGTGCGCACACAACGCAACCTGAGATAAATTCCAAACACGCTGAAATCGCGTAAGGAAATGAACACTCTAACCACGCTGAAATTGTGAGAAGAGGTCCGAAAACAACCGCCCAGGTGCGCGCACAACGCAACCTGAGATAAAATCCAAACACGCTGAAATCACGTAAGGAAGAGAACACTCTAACCACGCTGAAACCGTGAGAAGAGGTCCAAAAACAACCGCTCAAGTGCGCACACAACGCAACCTGAGATAAAATCCAAACACGCTGAAATCGTGTGAGGAACGGGACACTCAAACCACGCAGAAATCGTGAGAAGAGGTCCGAAAACAACCGCCCAGGTGCACGCACAACGCAACCTGAGATAAAATCCAAACACGCTGAAATCGCGTAAGGAAGAGAACACTCTAAGCACGCTGAAACCGTGAGAAGAGGTCCAAAAACAGCCCGCCCAGCGCGTCTACAACGCAACCTGGGATAAATTCCAAACACGCTGAAATCGTGTGAGGAAAAGAACACTCTAACCACGCTGAAATCGTGAGAAGAGGTCCGAAAACAACCGCTCAAGTGCGCGCACAACGCAACCTGAGAAGGTTTTAACCGGGGAGAATAACAATGGCGTAACCAGCAGGCGTATCTCAACTTATTTCATACGGAGAGAGGGAAGGTTTTAACCGGGGAGAAAAATAATGGTGTAACCAACAGGCGTATCTCGACGTATTTCATACGGAGAGAGGGAAGGTTTTAACCGGGTAAGCAATAATGGTGTAACCAACAGGCGTATCTCAACGTATTTCATACGGAGAGAGGGAAGGTTTTAACCGGGTAAGCAATGGTGTAACCAACAGGCGTATCTCAACGTATTTCATACGGAGAGAGGGAAGGTTTTAACCGGGGAGAAAAACAATGGTGTAACCAACAGGCGTATCTCAACGTATTTCATACGGAGAGAGGGAAGGTTTTAACCGGGTAAACAACAATGGTGTAACCAACAGGCATATCTCAACGTATTTCATACGGAGAGAGGGAAGGTTTTAACCGGGTAAGCAATAATGGTGTAACCAACAGGCGTATCTCAACGTATTTCATACGGAGAGAGGTAAGGTTTTAACAGGGTAAGCAATAATGGTGTAACCAATAGGCGTATCTCAACGTATTTCATACGGAGAGAGGGAAGGTTTTAACTGGGGAGAAAAACAATGGTGTAACCAACAGGCGTATCTCAACGTATTTCATACGGAGAGAGGGAAGGTTTTAACCGGGTAAACAACAATGGTGTAACCAACAGGCGTATCTCAACGTATTTCATACGGAGAGAGGGAAGGTTTTAACCGGGTAAGCAATAATGGTATCCCAACACGTTTCACGTGAAAGGAGGAAAGGTGGATTCGAAATCCAAATGCGCCTCACGCGAGTGGAAGAACGGTAGAATGATTTCTTGCTGACAAGGGGTAATCTCTACATGTAAAAGCCACGGATGTCACTTTTCTTTCTGATCATATTCACAACTTTCCCTCGTTGCAAACAAAAGCCAAGATAACTCTGTCGGGGAATGGTACTCAGGGAGAGCACTTCTGATCGCCATTCTGGCTTGAGACAGTGAAACAGTCAACACAGTATTCTGCTCACTTTGAACACACAGTTCATATCAGCACACTGCTCATTCTGAATACGCAACTCATAGCACAGTATTCGGTTTATTCGGAATACAGCTCATTCTGAACAGACAGTCTAATCTGAAAAGACAGGATGCAAAACAGAACTTGTGGAAGTTGAAACAAACCCGGAATGCCCCAAATTTTCCCTCTTTTCTTTGGCTTTGCAGTCTGGAACCCACATAGCTTCAGATAAGTCCTGGTTTTACTATTCTCACATGACTTGGGTTAAACCCTGCGGTTTTATGAAAGAATAAATTCTGTTTTGCACAAATGTGGAGAACGGCACGGTACTCGGAGCACAAAATGATTTTATTTTCGAAATTGAGAGATGAGTTTTCGACGAAGTATTGACCCTACGACTGAACACAGCAAAACGACTCAACAAGGAAATAAAAGGCACACAACCTAGACACATCGAGTAACACTCGAGACGACTCAAAACAAGAATCGAGACAAACAAAAAGACACGACACTCGGACGTGCACAGGGAGCCTGTTTCACCGGGTAGTGTTTCCCACCCTTCCTTATTTGTGATTCTCACATCACTCGGCCCTCAGGCTCTGTTTTTTCTGAAAAAGCCCTTTTCTCACTTTTTCTCTCATCGCACATCTCTCTATTCTTCAATCTCTCATTTTTCAATCCCTCCCCTGGGTGGTTGATGGATAAACAGGAAGTTGCGGGCTCTTGCCGCTAGCATGCTGCTAGATTCTCTTTCTTCCGCTCACAGCTAGTAAATTCCTCCCATAGAAGGGTTGCGCCGCAACTGGATGTGTAGCAAATCTGCAGCTAACATCGGTTGATGATGCTTTGCTGGGGAGTTTGGTCGTGATCAGATCTGTCCAGATGAGGGAGTGGAATATCTTGCCCCATTCCAGCTCGTGCTTCGCACTTCGCTTGATACATCGTTGCTTGGAGGGTGAGAGAGCTTTCAGCCCTTTGTTGTTAGCTTCAGTTGCGCCCTTTTCTGGCAAGTAGAGTGCCCTTCTTGGCAAGTATGTTGACAATGGGGAAAGACAGGAAGCCTGACTCAACTGTGCTCCTAATTCATCATTTTGACCATTTTTTTGTTTTAGTTTTCTCCTAAAAAATTTTTGACCAAAATGAGAGTTAGATTAACATGCTTGTTTAACTTTTTGATTTGAAATCATGCAAGTCAGGCTATGAGCACTGAAAATTTTCCTTTTTTGGGTCCAAGAAATGGTCCAGTTTTGAAAAATGGAGTACTTTTCGAGAAGATTAGTCAACTTCAGTAAAAATTCTCAAAAACTATTTTTGCAAACGACCACTTGCTCAACGGGCATGAAACCTACTCCTGAGATGCACAACCTCGGATCCAAAGGAAAACTGCCCCGTGCTTGAAGAGAGCTGCATGGCAACGGAAAGTTGCCCCTTGTTTGAACGGCACCGCGGCGCATTGAATGGCAACGGAAAGTTGCCCCTTGTTTGAATGGCACCGCGGCGCGTTGTAGTCAATCCTCACAGCGACGAACACAACCAGACTCTCAGATACAGCGAAGACAAAGATAACCAGAACCATTGCATGGACACAGTCAATTTGGAAGAGTTTATGGCTGGACTTCAGAATGAAGTTGCCTACGCATCCCAAAGATGGGAATCAAGCCTTACGTAGTTCGGGATTAAGGTACACTCGGGTATTTAACCTCTCCTTTTTATGCTCTAACTTTTGCCAAGGCGCCTGTTGCAGGTTTTCAACCTTGCGAGCTTTGTCTTTCTTTTCTTTTCATTTTCATTTCTTTTCTTCTTTTTTCTTTTTTTTGTATTTTTCTCTTTCTTTTTTTTGCATTTTTTCTTTTTTTATTTTATTTTATTTTCTTTTTCTTCTTTTTTCTTTTTTCTTTTTTGTTCTTTTTCTTCTCTTTCTCGCTCTAACTTTTGCCTGGGTCGCCCTTCCGGGTTTTTGGCCCAACGAGCCTCTCAAGGGTAAAAGTGTAGCTTGGTCCATGCCAAATAGTTGTAGGATTTCGAAGCCATCCGTATCCAGGAGAGTGGCTGTTGATTTGCAAGAGGACTCATCTTCAACTCTTCGAGCATGTCTGATATCTTTGCCCCTAGTTCGAAGGGTACTTCTGTTCTAGCTTTGCAAGCTTCTTCTGATCTTCTGATCTTCTTGATCCGACTTTCCTGGCCTCTTGTTCGAGGGCTGCTTCAAATTTGGCCACACAGGCCTCACATCGTAGTTGACCGTTGAACCTTCTGAATTCAAGTTCAAGGTTTGGAAGTGAAGGGGTTGAGTCTCGAGGCTGAGAGCGATCCTAGGCTGCACAATTTCAAGAGCGATTCCACACAGGTCTTCGTAGGACCGCGCAAAACATTTTGTTTTTGAAAATTTTTAAGAAAGCGACAAATCGCTCGCGCTGAAGATAGTGTGAAACCAGTCTGGATCAAGCCAGGGTCCTTCTCAGTACTCACGCTAACAAGCATGATTTCATTCATTAAGGGCTTAGCACGCCTCTCTTTCTCTCAATTGATCAAAGTTTTGCAAATCCCGAGGAATTCCTTCCTCTTTGTTTTCACCGCAGTGTTCAAAAAGTTTTGAAAAACTTTGGTCGTTACAATAACTTCAAGGCACAGACAAGACAGAGCTTCTAGTCAAATACTGCCATCTCATGTAGAAATTCTGGCACAACTGGCACAAGGCAGAAGCAAACACGACAGTGTGAAAATCACTGCTGTTCCCTTCAGATCTGTTGGCATAACTGGCTCCAAGGCAGAAACAGACTCAAAAGAAAGCAAAAAAGACAAACACAAAACAAAATGGTGATGTCCGAGGTAACACCCCCAGAATCACCCGACTCTAATAAAACAGGACTGACTCGGTACAACAAGACAGACTCAACAGGATTGACTTGATACAACGAGACAGACTCAACAGGACTGACTCGATACAACAAGACAGACTTGGCAGGACTGATCCGATATAACAAGACTGACTCGATATAACAAGGTAGACTCAACAGGACTAACTCGATATAACAAGGTAGACTCAACAGGACTGACTCGATACAACAAGACAGACTCAACAGGACTGACTCGACACAACGAGACAGACTCAATTCCCAAGTCAGAAAGTAGAATAAGCAGCACTCGCAAATGCTCAAAACAGTGCGTGCCAAACGCCACATCCGGAGTAAACTGAGTGCCGCCCGCAGGTGGTTCATCCCTCGATCACATAACAACACAAGTCCAGAGTACCCGGGGGATATCAGACCCTTCTGAAACTATGGTTCCAAGACCACTTAACAAAATAGAAAACAGACAGCATCTCAGCCTGATTTCACCTGAACAGATACGAGCATAGTTGAATGAGTGTGCCCTCTACTGAATTCTGCCCAAATCTCTGCCTGTAAACTGATACCCTCAGGTAAAATGAATCCCAAAATACTGAACTGGTGCCCACAGGCCTGATGCCCAAACTTGTAAACATATACATGCATTCCTGTAGAGACGCACTCTAAAAGCACATAACAAGCAAGTGAGAGCCAAAACACCCCTATGTTGGGGTAGGGTTTCCCTGTCCTATTTTGTCAAGAGCTAGGGTTTCACTACGCACGCAGCGGTTTCAAACAACCTATATTGGGTAAGCAACCTGTCCTAGTTTGGAATGGTCACTATGGATCCGAATATGCACTAGGTCGAATGGTCGAAAAGGGTGCCCCGGTAAAACCGGGGTTTGTGTTCCCATACTGGCAGAGCCCACAACCGGTCAGCCTTATGGTCATGCCTTGACAAGACAAGCCTCCGGCAAACCGTTCAGGAATAGCAGATGGCAAACACGGTGCCCTAGGCGTACCAATGCAAATGCAATGCAAAGAAATACACAAGTGTAAACAAAACAAGATATCATGAGTTCGAGTCAAGTTCTCTAAATCCCCAACGGAGTTGCCAGAAACTGTAGACGTCCCCGAACGCCCCGGGAGGGCTAAGTCCCGTTCTGTTCATTTGGGCTCACTACAGTTCAAGGACTCGATTGTCACGGTTCTAAATCTTGAACCAAAGAGTCCAAATCCGGCAAATCGTTTTTGAGAAAACAAATTTTTGAAAGAAGTGCCAAACATGGACTGCTTTGCCAGATACAGAGTCGCCACCTAAATATTTTATTTTGGGAAATTTAGGAAACCCTAACTCGTTGCCTAAGGCCACGTGTCCGTCATCACCAAAGTTGCCTCGGCGCTGGAACTTGGGTACGATTGGGGAAGGTCACTTCGTGAGCACCCCCGCTCGCCCGATCAAAGACCGGCCTCTACTAACCATGATATCTATTTTTGAAAACATTGTGTATTCTTATTCCGGTTATTAGCCTAGGTTACTATGTGATGCGCACAGCATACAAGTATAGACTGAGTCGCCTGAATTGGAACAAAACATTTCATGTTTGTTTGTTTGAAAATGGTTTGATGGTGCTACCCGCAAGTAGGCCAAAACGTGGATTTGCCACCCTCGGGTGGGCTTAAGAAAACATGATTTTGCCACTATCTAGTGGGCTTAAAACAAACATTTGATGAATTGTCCCAATTTAAGTAACACAACCTCCACCCACAAGCATTCAAGCAGTTATATCACATAAGCACATAGCCTCATGGTACGCATGCTATTCATGGCAACACTCACACGCATACAAGGATGCCAAAGCATAAAAACTCACCGAGTACTCCAAGCCAAAACAAAAACTCATTAGAACTCCATGCATGATCCTAGATACACAGAATTGCCTAATGCAACACATGCAAAGATGCAAACTATAGCAGGCTCGGCTATTCTAAACATGGCATATGGAATGCTACAACTAACACGTATTCAATTTGGAATTGAAATACAAATGCAGTTTGTATGATGCGCCGAGCCCGGTGCGTGCAAAACAGATGAATGAATGCAAACGTGCTATCATACTGTATGCTAATTGAAATATGCCCTAATCTAACCATCGTAAGCAGGTAAATAAAAGGGAAGAAAGACGTGGGGTTGGAAGACATACATCACACTCACCCACACTTATTACAATTATGCCCTCGCGCAGAGGGTCCAAAAGAATATACAGTCCCGAATGAAAGAATAGTACAGTCCAAATAATACAAATTCATAATTAATTTACAAATTAACTAAGAAAATAATGACTGGCATGCAAGCCGGGGACTGCCTTGATCCTGATGAATGATGTATGTTTGGGCTGCCTTGCGCGGAAATCCACTGGGATGCCCCAATTAGCCTCTGTTTCGCAATTATTCTTGGAAAGCGCGCCAAGCCTCGGAAGACTGCTGGATCTTGATTTGCTGCAACAGAGAGCAGGAAAGGGGCATAGCAATGTATTTTCACAAATGTATGCATGCCTCGATCCTCGTGCCACCAATCACGCATTTCGATGCATGATGGCCGAGGAGTCGAATTGCACAATTTTAATATAGAATGAATGCACATGAAAACACAACAAAACCTAACTCCATCATGGATATACCGGAGTGTCGGTGACCGGGGAATTGAGACACGTTCCGTCACTCGGAGTACGAAACGCACCTCGTTTCTCGTGTCCGGGCTAACTCTTATCCCGAACACAATGCAATATACATGATATGCATGAAATGCAACTAAGATACAACCTAACACGCGCAATGTTATGGGATGGCATACACAATGCACGAGGTAACATGGCATACACAATGCACTAACATACACCCTAGCGTACGCAATGCTATGCGATGAAATGGCATACACAATGCATAATGGACTTACACCAACATGAGTGGACCTCAGCCACACTCACATAGGAGGCCATAAGATGAAAATGAAACAACTCGAGATGCGTGCACGCGTGCACGCAAACCGAGGACCGAACCTACGGCACGGAATGCCACTCTAACAAGACATGGCGAAACATGGAATATGGCATACTGTAGTGCAAAAATCAGAGGTAATAAATGATGCAAAACAACCCCGAAACCCGGTGAAATGAAACCCGATGCATGGAACGAGTCTCGAAACACGGATTTTGGCGCATGAAATGGCCTATAGCTATACAATGCATACATAATTTGAACATGAGATGAAAAGACAGAAACAAGGAAGCCCCGAGACAAGAAGTTTTACAGTTGAAAGCATGGCCAAACAGTGAGCACAAGTGGGACTAAATCAGCATGCAAAAACGGGGGCCAAGAGAGGGGTAATGAAGCAACTCGCAAATTCTGGCCCCAAACAGAGAAGGGGATTTCTACAACATTGAAGAGGGGCCAAAAATATGATGTATTACAGTTTATGACAAACCCCAAAAACAGATACAAGTATGCTCAAAATGATATGCAAAATAAGGGCACCAAGAGAGCTATAACATGAAGTATAAAAAGGATGTCCCAAACAGTCATAGACCCTTAATGAAACATGAAGAAGGGGTCAAAATAGGGCCATTTTCAGTTCGGACCAAGGTCCAAAAACAGAAGCTCAATAGGCTAATAAATCATGCAAAAATGGGGACCAAAGAGGGGTGCAATGGCAAGTGATACATGGAGGTCCCAAACAGTGGTAAGCCCTTCTTCAATGTTGAAGAAGGGCTCAAAATAATCCTATCTACAGTTTACATCATGCTCCAAAACAGATTACACATAGGCCAAAAATACTATGCAAGATTATGACATACAAAGGGGTAATGAAGCAAGTGCAAGATGGGGGTCCCAAACAGGATAAGACCCTTAATGAAAGATGAAATAGAGCTCAAAAAAATGTCACTTTTAGTTTTGGTCGGAGCTCAAAACAGCAAGCAAAGAGGGCTAAGAAATGGTACAAAAATGAGCTAGAAAAGGAGAAAATGGTGCCTACCCTTGAAGACCAACTCTTGGCTGCCTCTTGGACTGAAAAATGGTGCCTCCTAGCCTCTGAGAAGAGCTCCAAGCTTCTGGAAATGGAAGTGGTGGAGTGGTGCTAGGTGGTGGTGTGAAAAGGGGGGGTAGGACTTGGGTGTTTTGAAGCTTGGAATATAGAGAGAGAGATATATAATGTAGGAGGCTCAAACCAATATGTCTAACCCTTTTTCCAGAGCTGGGGGGGTCTGTTATATAGACATAAGAGGGTGAAAAAAGAGGGGGAAAAATGGGGGGGAAATGAAATTCAAATTTCCCCCCAAAATTGGCCTAAAGGGAGATAAAGGGGGAAGTGATAGCTGCGGTTCTCAAACCGAAGAGAGCCCTTCAACAAAGTTGAAGAGGGGCTCAAAATAAGACACTTTGTAGTTTATGACAAGAAACGAAAATAAATACAAGTAGGCCTAAACTATCATGCAAGAAAATGGCATACAAAGGGGCGAAGAAGCAAGTGGCAGTAGGAGATCTCAAACAGAAAAAGGTCCTTAATCAAACATGAAAAAGACCTCAAAATATGACTATCTCAAGTTCGGGTCGAAGCCCAAAAATGTAGAATGAAGGTTTGGGAGCCAAAACACGCAGTTCGGAGCCCCGAAAGTGGGCTGTTAGGCACCGGAAGTGGTGTCCGACCACGAAGTCGGTCTCTCGGACAACAGTGTCCCTCAAAAGGGAGGAAATAAGGTGTGTGCCAAAAATCGAAGCAAACGGAGGTGGTTAAGCGGTCCCGAACCGAGGCACACGGCCGACAGCTCCGAAAAATCGGGAACTGGGCTCCAAACGGGAAAAATGGCCTACGACCACAAAACGTAGCTTACGGCCACTGAGAGATGGTCTACGAGACCTCTCCTTCCCTTCGGGAAGAGAAAACAGAGAAAACAGGGCCTGGTTCGCAAACCGAGGCAAAGCACAAAAGAGTCCGGAAGTCCGGAGGCAAGGCTCGCAGCCGGGACTCCGCAACCTCAGAACGAGCACAATATGCAATATCACCGAGCGCTCAATCGGCGATGTCTGAGTCTTAAGGTCGGTCAAAAATGGGGTGTCTACAGTTGCCCCTCTTTGACAGAACTCGGAAGTCATAATTGACGGGAGTGAATGTCAAAGCCTAGAGACGACCCATTTTTGACAAGGCCGAAGACTTAGACAAACAGGTGAGATAAACAGAGATGTGCCCGCAGGCGCGCCCGCAAGCAGGGGGGGCAAAATGCAACTGGCAATGCAAGACGCCGAAGGTGACTCAATGATCATGCAAATGCAGCAAGCTGTAATGAAGCACATATTTACAATAGATACAACAGTTTTAAGCAAGAATGCAAAGCAACAACTACATTTCATGCAGTTAAGAATGCGGAGAATTATTCAATTCTCGCCACGTCTCACACGGAGAAGATACAATACCTGCGCGGTTCGTCTGGTCGCACCAGCCTCAAATGAACCGTACATACAATAACATTCCTCATGGTGCTGGGGATCTCTCGCTTCTTCTTGGTCGAACCACAGGTGCTATTTTTCTCCCTGACTATGGTCGCAGCTTTCCCTATTCTCCAACAGGGTGACAGACTAGGTTGGATCAGTATCCAGAATTGAGGCGCATACAGATGCTATCTCAATCTATGGGGCTGCCATACAGATTTCAAGCCGAGGATATACCCCTGGGTATTTAAACCAGACTTTAGTCTCGGAAATCCCGAACCTTTGCGTTCTAGGCATAAGCCATTCGAACTCTAGTTTCCACCGTCTCAGTTGGTCTCCTAGGAACTCACCGCTAACACAGGCAGGTGGCTATACCAGACCACCGGAAGTCGTTCGGGCACGACAAACACCAAAGGAATTGCACCTTTAAAGGATTTAAGGTCTCCTAGACCGGAAAGTGCACAAGACAGTGCAAATGAAATGCAAGTAAACTGCAAGTACGATGCGCAAAACGGCGCGAATGATGATGCAGGATTTAAGGTCTCCTTAGACCGAAAGATTTAAGGTCTCCTGGACCAGACAATAAAACAGATATGATGCAATGGATGTAATAGATGTGATGCAAATAGACAATAGATGTGATGCAACAAAGAGTGCAATGTATGCAAAACGGCGACATACGCCAACCACGCTGGACTCGTGAGTGGAGGAAGAACAAAGAAAATCAATCAGGAGCGTGTTCCACGCAACCTAAGATAAATTCCAGACACGCTGAAATCGTGTGAGGAAGGGGACAATCGAATCACGCTGAAATCGTGAGAGGAGGTCCAAAAACAACCGCTCAAGTGCGCGCACAACGCAACCTGAGATAAATTCCAAACACGCTGAAATCGCGTAAGGAAATGAACACTCTAACCACGCTGAAATCGTGAGAAGAGGTCCGAAAACAACCGCCCAGGTGCGCGCACAACGCAACCTGAGATAAAATTCAAACACGCTAAAATCGCGTAAGGAGCGGGACACTCAAACCACGTTGAAATCGTGAGAAGAGGTCCAAAACAACCGCTCAAGTGCGCACACAACGCAACCTGAGATGAAATCCAAACACGCTGAAATCGTGTGAGGAACGGGACACTCAAACCACGGTGAAATCGTGAGAGGAGGTCCTAAAACAACCGCTCAAGTGCGCACACAACGCAACCTGAGATAAAATCCAAACACGCTGAAATCATGTGAGGAACGGGACACTCAAACCACGCTGAAATCGTGAGAGGAGGTCCTAAAAAAAAACCGCCCAACGCGTCTTCAACGCAAACCGGGATAAATTCCAAACACGCTGAAATCGTGTGAGGAAGAGAACACTCTAACCACGCTGAAACCGTGAGAAGAGGTCCAAAAACAACCGCTCAAGTGCGCACACAACGCAACCTGAGATAAATTCCAAACACGCTGAAATCGCGTCAACCGCCCAGAGTGCGCGCACAACGCAACCTGAGATAAAATTCAAACACGCTAAAAACGCGTAAGGAGCGGGACACTCAAACCACGCTGAAATCGTGAGAAGAGGTCCAAAACAACCGCTCAAGTGCGCACACAACGCAACCTGAGATGAAATCCAAACACGCTGAAAACGTGTGGAGGAACGGGACACTCAAACCACGCTGAAATCGTGAGAGGAGGTCCTAAAACAACCGCTCAAGTGCGCACACAACGCAACCTGAGATAAAATCCAAACACGCTGAAATCATGTGAGGAACGGGACACTCAAACCACGCTGAAATCGTGAGAGGAGGTCCTAAAAAAAACCGCCCAGCGCGTCTTCAACGCAAACCGGGATAAATTCCAAACACGCTGAAATCGTGTGAGGAAGAGAACACTCTAACCACGCTGAAACCGTGAGAAGAGGTCCAAAAACAACCGCTCAAGTGCGCACACAACGCAACCTGAGATAAATTCCAAACACGCTGAAATCGCGTAAGGAAATGAACACTCTAACCACGCTGAAATCGTGAGAAGAGGTCCGAAAACAACCGCCCAGGTGCGCGCACAACGCAACCTGAGATAAAATCCAAACACGCTGAAATCGCGTAAGGAAGAGAACACTCTAACCACGCTGAAACCGTGAGAAGAGGTCCAAAAACAACCGCTCAAGTGCGCACACAACGCAACCTGAGATAAAATCCAAACACGCTGAAATCGTGTGAGGAACGGGACATTAAACCATGCTGAAATCGTGAGAAGAGGTCCGAAAACAACCACCCAGGTGCACGCACAACGCAACCTGAGATAAAATCCAAACACGCTGAAATCGCGTAAGGAAGAGAACACTCTAACCACGCTGAAACCGTGAGAAGAGGTCCAAAAACAGCCCGCCCAGCGCGTCTACAACGCAACCTGGGATAAATTCCAAACACGCTGAAATCGTGTGAGGAAAAGAACACTCTAACCACGCTGAAATCGTGAGAAGAGGTCCGAAAACAACCGCTCAAGTGCGCGCACAACGCAACCTGAGAAGGTTTTAACCGGGGAGAATAACAATGGCGTAACCAACAGGCGTATCTCAACTTATTTCATACGGAGAGAGGGAAGGTTTTAACCGGGGAGAAAAATAATGGTGTAACCAACAGGCGTATCTTGACGTATTTCATACAGAGAGAGGGAAGGTTTTAACCGGGTAAGCAATAATGGTGTAACCAACAGGCGTATCTCAACGTATTTCATACGGAGAGAGGGAAGGTTTTAACCGGGTAAGCAATGGTGTAACCAACAGGCGTATCTCAACGTATTTCATACGGAGAGAGGGAAGGTTTTAACCGGGGAGAAAAACAATGGTGTAACCAACAGGCGTATCTCAACGTATTTCATACGGAGAGAGGGAAGGTTTTAACCGGGTAAACAACAATGGTGTAACCAACAGGCGTATCTCAACGTATTTCATACGGAGAGAGGGAAGGTTTTAACCGGGTAAGCAATAATGGTGTAACCAACAGGCGTATCTCAACGTATTTCATACAGAGAGAGGTAAGGTTTTAACCGGGTAAGCAATAATGGTGTAACCAACAGGCGTATCTCAATGTATTTCATACGGAGAGAGGGAAGGTTTTAACTGGGGAGAAAAACAATGGTGTAACCAACAGGCGTATCTCAACGTATTTCATACGGAGAGAGGGAAGGTTTTAACCGGGTAAACAACAATGGTGTAACCAACAGGCGTATCTCAACGTATTTCATACGGAGAGAGGGAAGGTTTTAACCGGGTAAGCAATAATGGTATCCCAACACGTTTCACGTGAAAGGAGGAAAGGTGGATTCGAAATCCAAATGCGCCTCACGCGAGTGGAAGAACGGTAGAATGATTTCTTGCTGACAAGGGGTAATCTCTACATGTAAAAGCCACGGATGTCACTTTTCTTTCTGATCATATTCACAACTTTCCCTCGTTGCAAACAAAAGCCAAGATAACTCTGTCGGGGAATGGTACTCAGGGAGAGCACTTCTAATCGCCATTCTGGCTTGAGACAGTGAAACAGTCAACACAGTATTCTGCTCACTTTGAACACACAGTTCATATCAGCACACTGCTCATTCTGAATACGCAACTCATAGCACAGTATTCGGTTTATTCGGAATACAGCTCATTCTGAACAGACAGTCTAATCTGAAAAGACAGGATGCAAAACAGAACTTGTGGAAGTTGAAACAAACCCGGATGCCCCAAATTTTCCCTCTTTTCTTTGGCTTTGCAGTCTGGAACCCACATAGCTTCAGATAAGTCCTGGTTTTACTATTCTCACATGACTTGGGTTGAACCCTGCGGTTTTATGAAAGAATAAATTCTGTTTTGCACAAATGTGGAGAACGGCACGGTACTCGGAGCACAAAACGATTTTATTTTCGAAATTGAGAGATGAGTTTTCGACGAAGTATTGAGCCTACGACTGAACACAGCAAAACGACTCAACAAAGAAATAAAAGGCACACAACCTAGACACATCGAGTAACACTCGAGACGACTCAAAACAAGAATCGAGACAAACAAAAAGACAAGACACTCGGACGTGCACAGGGAGCCTGTTTCACCGGGTAGTGTTTCCCACCCTTCCTTATTTGTGATTCTCACATCACTCGGCCCTCAGGCTCTGTTTTTTCTGAAAAAGCCCTTTTCTCACTTTTTCTCTCATCGCACATCTCTCTATTCTTCAATCTCTCATTTTTCAATCCCTCCCCTGGGTGGTTGATGGATAAACAGGAAGTTGCGGGCTCTTGCCGCTAGCATGCTGCTAGATTCTCTTTCTTCCGCTCATAGCTAGTAAATTCCTCCCATAGAAGGGTTGCGCCGCAACTGGATGTGTAGCAAATCTGCAGCTAACATCGGTTGATGATGCTTTGCTGGGGAGTTTGGTCGTGATCAGATCTGTCCAGATGAGGGAGTGGAATATCTTGCCCCATTCCAGCTCGTGCTTCGCACTTCGCTTGATACCTCGTTGCTTGGAGGGTGAGAGAGCTTTCAGCCCTTTGTTGTTAGCTTCAGTTGCGCCCTTTTCTGGCAAGTAGAGTGCCCTTCTTGGCAAGTATGTTGACAATGGGGAAAGACAGGAAACCTGACTCAACTGTGCCCCTAATTCATCATTTTGACCATTTTTTTGTTTTAGTTTTCTCCTAAAAAATTTTTGACCAAAATGAGAGTTAGATTAACATGCTTGTTCAACTTTTTGATTTGAAATCATGCAAGTCAGGATATGAGCACTGAAAATTTTTCTTTTTTGGGTCCAAGAAATGGTCCATTTTTGAAAAATGGAGTACTTTTCGAGAAGATTAGTCAACCTCAGTAAAAATTCTCAAAAACTATTTTTGCAAACGACCACTTGCTCAACGGGCATGAAACCTACTCCTGAGATGCACAACCTCGGATCCAAAGGAAAACTGCCCCGTGCTTGAAGAGAGCTGCATGGCAACGGAAAGTTGCCCCTTGTTTGAACGGCACCGCGGCGCATTGAATGGCAACGGAAAGTTGCCCCTTGTTTGAATGGCACCGCGGCACGTTGTAGTCAATCCTCACAGCGACGAACACAACCAGACTCTCAGATACAGCGAAGACAAAGATAACCAGAACCATTGCATAGACACAGTCAATTTGGAAGAGTTTATGGCTGGACTTCAGAATGAAGTTGCCTACGCATCCCAAAGATGGGAATCAAGCCTTACGTAGTTCGGGATTAAGGTACACTCGGGTATTTAACCTCTCCTTTTTATGCTCTAACTTTTGCCAAGGCGCCTGTTGCAGGTTTTCAACCTTGCGAGCTTTGTCTTTCTTTTCTTTTCATTTTCATTTCTTTTCTTCTTTTTTCTTGTTTTTTGTATTTTTCTCTTTCTTTCTTTTTGCATTTTTTCTTTTTTTTTTATTTTCTTTTCTTTTTCTTCTTTTTTCTTTTTTCTTTTTTGTTCTTTTTCTTCTCTTTCTTGCTCTAACTTTTGCCTGGGTCGCCCTTCCGGGTTTTTGGCCCAACGAGCCTCTCAAGGGTAAAAGTGTAGCTTGGTCCATGCCAAATAGTTGTAGGGTTTCGAAGCCATCCGTATCCAGGAGAGTGGCTGTTGATTTGCAAGAGGACTCATCTTCAACTCTTCGAGCATGTCTGATATCTTTGCCCCTAGTTCGAAGGGTACTTCTGTTTTAGCTTTGCAAGCTTCTTCTGATCTTCTGATCTTCTTGATCCGACTTTCCTGGCCTCTTGTTCGAGGGCTGCTTCAAATCTGGCCACACAGGCCTCACATCGTAGTTGACCGTTGAACCTTCTGAATTCAAGTTCAAGGTTTGGAAGCGAAGGGGTTGAGTCTCGAGGCTGAGAGCGATCCTAGGCTGCACAATCTCAAGAGCGATTCCACACAGGTCTTCGTAGGACCGCGCAAAACATTTTGTTTTTGAAAATTTTTAAGAAAGCGACAAATCGCTCGCGCTGAAGATAGTGTGAAACCAGTCTGGATCAAGCCAGGGTCCTTCTCAGTACTCATGCTAACAAGCATGATTTCATTCATTAAGGGCTTAGCACGCCTCTCTTTCTCTCAATTGATCAAAGTTTTGCAAATCCCGAGGAATTCCTTCCTCTTTGTTTTCACCGCAGTGTTCAAAAAGTTTTGAAAAACTTTGGTCATTACAATGACTTCAAGGCACAGACAAGACAGAGCTTCTAGTCAAATACTGCCATTTCATGTAGAAATTCTGGCACAACTGGCACAAGGCAGAAGCAAACACGAGAGTGTGAAAATCACTGCTGTTCCCTTCAGATCTGTTGGCATAACTGGCTCCAAGGCAGAAACAGACTCAAAAGAAAGCAAAAAAGACAAACACAAAACAAAATGGTGATGTCCGAGGTAACACCCCCAGAATCACCCGACTCTAATAAAACAGGACTGACTCGGTACAACAAGACAGACTCAACAGGATTGACTTGATACAACGAGACAGACTCAATAGGACTGACTCGATACAACAAGACAGACTTGGCAGGACTGATCCGATATAACAAGACTGACTCGATATAACAAGGTAGACTCAACAGGACTAACTCGATATAACAAGGTAGACTCAACAGGACTGACTCGATACAACAAGACAGACTCAATAGGACTGACTCGACACAACGAGACAGACTCAATTCCCAAGTCAGAAAGTAGAATAAGCAGCACTCGCAAATGCTCAAAACAGTGCGTGCCAAACGCCACATCCGGAGTAAACTGAGTGCCGCCCGCAGGTGGTTCATCCCTCGATCACATAACAACACAAGTCCAGAGTACCCGGGGGATATCAGACCCTTCTGAAACTATGGTTCCAAGACCACTTAACAAAACAGAAAACAGACAGCATCTCAGCCTGATTTCACCTGAACAGATACGAGCATAGTTGAATGAGTGTGCCCTCTATTGAATTCTGCCCAAATCTCTGCCTGTAAACTGATACCCTCAGGTAAAATGAATCCCAAAATACTGAACTGGTGCCCACAGGCCTGATGCCCAAACTTGTAAACTGATACATGCATTCCTGTAGAGACGCACTCTAAAAGCACATAACAAGCAAGTGAGAGCCAAAACACCCCTATGTTGGGGTAGGGTTTCCCTGTCCTATTTTGTCAGGAGCTAGGGTTTCACTACGCACGCAGCGGTTTCAAACAACCTATATTGGGTAAGCAACCTGTCCTAGTTTGGAATGGTCACTATGGATCCGAATATGCACTAGGTCGAATGGTCGAAAAGGGTGCCCCGGTAAAACCGGGGTTTGTGTTCCCATACTGGCAGAGCCCACAACCGGTCAGCCTTATGGTCATGCCTTGACAAGACAAGCCTCCGGCAAACCGTTCAGGAATAGCAGATGGCAAACACGGTGTCCTAGGCGCACCAATGCAAATGCAATGCAAAGAAATACACAAGTGTAAGCAAAACAAGATATTATGAGTTCGAGTCAAGTTCTCTAAATCCCCAGCGGAGTTGCCAGAAACTGTAGACGTCCCCGAACGCCCCGAGAGGGTTAAGTCCCGTTCTGTTCATTTGGGCTCACTACAGTTCAAGGACTCGATTGTCACGGTTCTAAATCTTGAACCAAATAGTCCAAATCCGGCAAATCGTTTTTGAGAAAACAAATTTTTGAAAGAAGTGCCAAACATGGACTGCTTTGCCAGATACAGAGTCGCCACCTAAATATTTTATTTTGGGAAATTTAGGAAACCCTAACTCGTTGCCTAAGGCCACGTGTCCGTCATCACCAAAGTTGCCTCGGCTCGGGAACTTGGGTACGATTGGGGAAGGTCACTTCGTGAGCACCCCCGCTCGCCCGATCAAAGACCGGCCTCTACTAACCATGATATCTATTTTTGAAAACATTGTGTATTCTTATTCCGGTTATTAGCCTAGGTTACTATGTGATGCGCACAGCACAAGTATAGACTGAGTCGCCTGAATTGGAACAAAACATTTCATGTTTGTTTGTTTGAAAATGGTTTGATGGTGCTACCCGCAAGTAGGCTAAGACGTGGATTTGCCACCCTCGGGTGGGCTTAAGAAAACATGATTTTGCCACTATCTAGTGGGCTTAAAACAAACATTTGATGAATTGTCTGAATTTAAGTAACACAACCTCCACCCACAGGCATTCAAGCAGTTATATCACATAAGCACATAGCCTCATGGTACGCATGCTATTCATGGCAACACTCACACGCATGCAAGGATGCCAAAGCATAAAAACTCACCGAGTACTCCAAGCCAAAACAGAAACTCATTAGAAATCCATGCATGATCCTAGATACACAGAATTGCCTAATGCAACACATGCAAAGATGCAAACTATAGCAGGCTCGGCTATTCTAAACATGGCATATGGAATGCTACAACTAACACGTATTCAATTTGGAATTGAAATACAAATGCAGTTTGTATGATGCGCCGAGCCCGGTGCGTGCAAAACAGATGAATGAATGCAAACGTGCTATCATACTGTATGCTAATTGAAATATGCCCTAATCTAACCATCATAAGCAGGTAAATAAAAGGGAAGAAAGACGTGGGGTTGGAAGACATACATCACACTCACCCACACTTATTACAATTATGCCCTCGCGCAGAGGGTCCAAAAGAATATACAGTCCCGAATGAAAGAATAGTACAGTCCAAATAATACAAATTCCTAATTAATTTACAAATTAACTAAGAAAATAATGACTGGCATGCAAGCCGGGGACTGCCTTGATCCTGATGAATGATGTATGTTTGGGCTGCCTTGCGCGGAAATCCACTGGGATGCCCCAATTAGCCTCTGTTTCGCAATTATTCTTGGAAAGCGCGCCAAGCCTCGGAAGACTGCTGGATCTTGATTTACTGCAACAGAGAGCAGGAAAGGGGCATAGCAATGTATTTTCACAAATGTATGCATGCCTCGATCCTCGTGCCACCAATCACGCATTTCGATGCATGATGGCCGAGGAGTCGAATTGCACAATTTTAATATAGAATGAATGCACATGAAAACACAACAAAACCT
The DNA here is from genome assembly GCA_036172215.1 of Camellia granthamiana. NCBI lineage: Eukaryota > Viridiplantae > Streptophyta > Magnoliopsida > Ericales > Theaceae > Camellia > Camellia granthamiana. Next base: position 7,851,252 of record CM069913.1, on the reverse strand, counting down.
AACTCCATCATGGATATACCGGAGTGTCGGTGACCGGGGAATTGAGACACGTTCCGTCACTCGGAGTACGAAACGCACCTCGTTTCTCGTGTCCGGGCTAACTCCTATCCCGAACACAATGCAATATACATGATATGCATGAAATGCAACTAAGATACAACCTAACATGCGCAATGTTATGGGATGGCATACACAATGCACGAGGTAACATGGCATACACAATGCACTAACATACACCCTAGCGTACGCAATGCTATGCGATGAAATGGCATACACAATGCATAATGGACTTACACCAACATGAGTGGACCTCAGCCACACTCACATAGGAGGCCATAAGATGAAAATGAAACAACTCGAGATGCGTGCACGCGTGCACGCAAACCGAGGACCGAACCTACGGCACGGAATGCCACTCTAACAAGACATGGCGAAACATGGAATATGGCATACTGTAGTGCAAAAATCAGAGGTAATAAATGATGCAAAACAGCCCCGAAACCCGGTGAAATGAAACCCGATGCATGGAACGAGTCTCGAAACACGGATTTTGGCGCATGAAATGGCCTATAGCTATACAATGCATACATAATTTGAACATGAGATGAAAAGACAGAAACAAGGAAGCCCCGAGACAAGAATTTTTACAGTTGAAAGCATGGCCAAACAGTGAGCACAAGTGGGACTAAATCAGCATGCAAAAACGGGGGCCAAGAGAGGGGTAATGAAGCAACTCGCAAATTCTGGCCCCAAACAGAGAAGGGGCTTTCTACAACATTGAAGAGGGGCCAAAAATATGATGTATTACAGTTTATGACAAACCCCAAAAACAGATACAAGTATGCTCAAAATGCTATGCAAAATAAGGGCACCAAGAGAGCTATAACATGAAGTATAAAAAGGATGTCCCAAACAGCCATAGACCCTTAATGAAACATGAAGAGGGGGTCAAAATAGGGCCATTTTAAGTTTGGACAAAGGTCCAAAAACAGAAGCTCAATAGGCTAATAAATCATGCAAAAATGGGGACCAAAGAGGGGTGCAATGGCAAGTGATACATGGAGGTCCCAAACAGTGGTAAGCCCTTCTTCAATGTTGAAGAAGGGCTCAAAATAAGCCTATCTACAGTTTACATCATGCTCCAAAACAGATTACACATAGGCCAAAAATACTATGCAAGATTATGGCATACAAAGGGGTAATGAAGCAAGTGCAAGATGGGGGTCCCAAACAGGATAAGACCCTTAATGAAAGATGAAATAGAGCTCAAAAAAATGTCACTTTTAGTTTTGGTCGGAGCTCAAAACAGCAAGCAAAGAGGGCTAAGAAATGGTACAAAAATGAGCTAGAAAAGGGGAAAATGGTGCTTACCCTTGAAGACCAACTCTTGGCTGCCTCTTGGACTGAAAAATGGTGCCTCCTAGCCTCTGAGAAGAGCTCCAAGCTTCTGGAAATGGAAGTGGTGGAGTGGTGCTAGGTAGTGGTGTGAAAAGGGGGGGTAGGACTTGGGTGTTTTGAAGCTTGGAATATAGAGAGAGAGAGAGATATATAATGTAGGAGGCTCAAACCAATATGTCTAACCCTTTTTCCAGAGCTGGGGGGGTCTGCTATATAGACATAAGAGGGTGAAAAAAGAGGGGGGAAAATGGGGGGGAAATGAAATTCAAATTTCCCCCCAAAATTGGCCTAAAGGGAGATAAAGGGGGAAGTGATAGCTGTGGTTCTCAAACCGAAGAGAGCCCTTCAACAAAGTTGAAGAGGGGCTCAAAATAAGACACTTTGTAGTTTATGACAAGAAACAAAAATAAATACAAGTAGGCCTAAACTATCATGCAAGAAAATGACATACAAAGGGGCGAAGAAGCAAGTGGTAGTAGGAGATCTCAAACAGAAAAAGGTCCTTAATCAAACATGAAAAGGACCTCAAAATATGACTATCTCAAGTTCGGGTCGGAGCCCAAAAATGTAGAATGAAGGTTCGGGAGCCAAAACACGCAGTTCGGAGCCCCGAAAGTGGGCTGTTAGGCACCGGAAGTGGTGTCCGACCACGAAGTCGGTCTCTCGGACCACAGTGTCCCTCAAAAGGGAGGAAATAAGGTGTGTGCCAAAAATCGGAGCAAACGGAGGTGGTTAAGCGGTCCCGAACCGAGGCACACGGCCGACAGCTCCGAAAAATCGGGAACCGGGCTCCAAACGGGAAAAATGGCCTACGACCACAAAACGTAGCCTACGGCCACTAAAAGATGGTCTACGAGACCTCTCCCTCCCTTCGGGAAGAGAAAACAGAGAAAACAGGGCCTGGTTCGCAAACCGAGGCAAAGCACAAAAGAGTCCGGAAGTCCGGAGGCAAGGCTCGCAGCCGGGACTCCGCAACCTCAGAACGAGCACAATATGCAATATCACCGAGCGCTCAATCGGTGATGTCTGAGTCTTAAGGTCGGTCAAAAATGGGGTGTCTACACCTATCTGGAGCTCGGCTTCACCGGAATGCGGTCGAGCACGATAGGAACGGAGCTCGGCTATTGGTACACTTGGGCATAAAGTGCAGCCTGGCTGTCGGCAGCCGTGATGCTGCACCCCGACTGTCGAGCTCCCAGCAGAGTGGGCTGGCAGTTGGGTTAGGTGATGTTCAGCAAGATTTGTGCTGACGTATGGGATAGCAATACCATGTGTCGAGAGATCACTGGGGGTAGATTTGGGGTGCAGAAGGTATATAAGCATGTCTGCGCCCCCCATGCTGGAGGACGAACATTTTTTAAGGCTTGGTTTGGGGTAACCTATATAATCCATCTTTTTATCTTTTTTCTATCACATCACCTCTCTACTTTTCTGCACATCTTTTCGTAAAAAGACAAAAAGTGCACTTTTTTAGGACACCCCAAACCAACCCTACTCCCTCCTCTCTCCTCTCTCCTCTCTCTCTATCCCAAGGTGTGTGCTAACTTGATCGTTGGAGGAGTTTTCCGGCCACACACCGCCGGGTAGCTCACCGCCGTTGTGTACGCAGGCCGATCGGACAGGCAGGGGCTTGGAAGAAAAGAGTACGGGCTTGCCTGAATATTTGCTCCCCGTACAGATACAATCTGATGGTTTCCATAACCAAGGCAACGAAGATAAAGTCTACAAGTTAAAGAAATCTTTGTATGGACTTAAACAATCTTCAACACAATGGTACTTGAAATTCCACCAAGCCATTTTAGAAATAGGCTATGTTGTGAGTCCATTAGATCACTGTGTTTATATTTGGAAAAATGATGACAAGTTAGCAATATTGTCTTTATACGTGGATGACATATTGTTAGCAGGAAATTGTCCAAATATGATTATAAAAACCAAAACTTTCTTGGCATCTAGATTTGAAATTAAAGACACGGGTCTTGCAACCTATGTTATAGGAATTAGAATTTTAAGAGATAGAAATTCAAAATTATTATATCTAGACCAAGCGAAATATCTAGATAAAGTGCTCAAAAGGTTTAATATGGATAACTGTAATTCTTTAAGCACACATATTTGCAAAGGACAAAGTCTTAGTAAAAGTATGAGTCCTCAAACTAAGTCTGATGTTAAGAAAAATGAGAAATGTCCCGTATGCTCAGGCAGTAGGCAACCTAATATATGCTTTGATAAGCACAAGACTTGACATCTGTCATGCAATCAGATTGGTAAGTAGGCTTCAATTCAATCCAGGTAAGGAACATTGGCAAGCAGTCAAAAGAATATTCAGATATTTAAAAAACACTAAAAATTTGAAGTTATGTTTTGGTTTGTGTGATCTAGACATAAAAGGATACACTGACGCGAATTTTGCAAGAGATGTAGATGATAGAAAATCTACTAGTGGTCATGTATTATTGTTTGGTGGAACAACAGTTTCTTGGTTAAGTGAGAAACAGAGTTGTGTTGCAAAGTACACTATGGAAGCTGAATATATAGCTTGCAGCACAGCCGTGAGTAATGCGGTATGGATAAAACATTTTGTTGACAGTTTACAATTAGATATACCTGCCAGACCGGTCAATATATTTTGTGTCAATCATTCCGCCATCTCATTAATAAAAAGTGGAACAAATAGCTCTAAGGAAAAACATATTGATGTAAGTTACCACTATATTCAGGACATAGTAGAGAGATGTGAAATTAAAGTCAATTATATACCCTAGGAAGATATGGTGGCTGACCCTATGACCAAAGGGTTGTCTCTAAAAAAATTTAGAAAACATATAAACATAGTCGGATGAATCTGGGGACGCCTAGATAACTGATGTTTTGCAACTCTATCTTGCATAGAAACATATGTTTAGTCAGGTAATAAGATAGAGAAACTGACAAGGTACGGACATCATAATTTGCATGAGATGTAAAGTCCATGATATGCAACATACTGACTAGATGATGTTATTTGCTTGATTAGTAAAAAGTCGTTGATAAGGTGTGTTAAAGAAAACCTTCAGGAATGGGCCTTAAAGGAAGTACTTAACAATAATTTCAACACGGGTTGACACGTGAAAAATGTGCGTAGCTGAAGTCGTCAATGGTGATTAGGTATAGACTATGAACCTAGAAAATTGATGTCGTTCACTTGAAATGAATTGAAGTCATCTGGAATGTGTTGTCAGTGGGAGAACACATTTGTACGCGTGCGGTCAGATTGGTGGCAAAAACGTCCGCACGTATGGCCAAGTCACAATCAGACGTCAATCTATGAGATAATTTCATAAATGAAAGTTGGCATAAGGCAAAAATTTTGGTACCGAAGTAAACATGTCCAACTCAGGTTTTGTCATCAATATTATAGTGTGATCAAGTGGGAGATGAAGGTATAAAAGTGTTCACACCATAATATGGTGGATTGTCTCACACTGAATCATGACCCAATTGGTGGTAATATAAAACCTTCCCGCAGGAAGCAATACAATTGGAAGTTTTGAATTTGAAATAAATAGTCACAATGTTTGGAAACATGGTGATTGTTGGTTTGACATTGCAACCATTGATCTAAAGCCACCATGTAAACTATAAATGTATGGCCTCACTACAATGGTTGATACACTAATTTTTCTCTCTGAATTTTGTCTCTTCTAGATTGTATTCTTCTGCGTGATAAACACCCTCATGGACTTCTCGATCATTATCATTGTTAAGTTTATCTTTCACATATGCGATAAGAAACAAAACATGAAAACTGAGAGGGAGATTAATGATCTAGTACTGTGCCGGGCAGACTTGGGCTGGACGGAGTTTCGCCGGACAGATATGGGCCGAGCAAGTGTTGGGCCAAGGATGTATGACCCTGTTCGGAAGGAAGCTGCTCGATCAAGGCAATGCTTGGTTGGACCGAGCTACATGTTTTGGCGGTGGCGAAGCCAGTCAAGTTAGGTGACCGGCGCCCGGAAAGGCGTGGTCAGCCGAGGTACCCGCTTGCTCGGCAGGAAGACCGACCACAGGTGAGCACGAGCTGTCCCGGGCTCGACTCTGCCGAGATGCAACCTAGCCCGGTCCTCATTGAGCTTAGCTAGTGGAGTGCTTGGACATGAAGCACAGCACGGCCGTTGTCAGCCGAGATGAAGTTGCCCGGCTGCCGAGCTCCCAGTAGAGTGGGCTGGCAGTCGGGTTAGGTGATGTTCAGCAAGGTTTACGCTGACAGATGGGATGGTAGGGCCACATGTTAGGAGATGACTGGGAGTGGATATGGGGCGCAGAGGGTATATAAGCATGTTTGCGCCCCCCATACAGTGGACGAACACTTTGGTAAGACATTCTTACACTCAAACACTCTCCTCTCTCTCTCTCTCTATCCCAAGGTGTGTGCTGACTTGATCGTCGGAGGGGTTTTCCGGCCACACACCACCGGGTAGCTCACCCCCGTTGTGCTTTTAGGTGATCGGACAGAAACGGAGCTTGGAAGAAAGGAGTACGGGCTTGCCGGAATATTTGCTCCCCGTACAAAAACAAACTACGGTCGTCGTAATATTACTATGGCTCCATTTAGCAAGGATGTTTGGGGTTATTTTAGTCACAAAAGACAAAATAGGCTATTTTAGTCACAACAAACAAAACATCACATCCAATCCATAATCATTACACTCTTTTCTCACAAAAAAAGTTTAAAAAGTCAAAAAATCAAAAAGCCCTTCCCCAACCAAGCTTTTTAGCCTAGGTTAAAATAGCCAAAAAAGTTAAAAAGTCAAAAAACTAACCCATTTTCCAAACAGAGGCTATAAAAAGTTTAGAGAACAATTGCACGAGTAATTAAATATTGAAAGGCAACTCCAATACATTATAAAATTTATAAATTGTTTTAAGTATTATATTTTGGGGGCCATTATATATATAATATAAATATAAAAAAAATTAAAAAATTAAAATAACATACATACAAAAATTCAAAATTTACGGAACCTTGGAATGACCAGAACCTGCCTGACTGCTCCTCCGCCCCGGGACACGTGTCCTTTCAAAGTCTGTAATTTTTTTGAGCAGTTTCAAAGTTCGTTATTGATTTAAACTTGCAGTGGTGACAATTCTTTTCTTGGATGTAATTTTTTTTTTTTTTTTTAACATCACTTTAGATACAAGATAGGGGAAATAATAAAAATGTTTGAGACCTCTAAATGAAGGGAAATTATTTAATAATCTTGAAAAACTATGTGATTATACTTTCTATATTGTTTCTCCATCCTAATATAAATCGTGGATCCCTACCTCTCTCTATTAACCAAAATTTTATAGAGTATTACGTGTCTATACTCCGAAAATACTGAATAATCACCCTTAAATAAGGAGCTTTAGAGGTGAGTCACACCTTATGATTTAATGTTTTAATTTGTGATTTTGTGCCGTTTTGGCAAGTGCAACAAAAAGCAGCGTTTTGCCATTTGATCAAAAACGCCAAGCTTGGCCAAAACGCCCAAATTCCTATTTGGGAAGAGCTAAAAAAGCAACACTCAAATTTACCAAACTATCCTCTAGAATATTTTAATTAATTAATTTAAAAATCAAAAAATAAGGATATTTTGGTCATTTTGAAATGATGTGACACTTTTAAAAAATATTAAACCAAAAATTAAAAAAGTCAGCTTTTTACCAACTTCCCAAATCACTTCCAAAAAAGTCAAAAAACTTGGTAAAAAGCCAAAAGTCAACTTTTTACCAACTTCCCAAAACACCCCTTTGTATTTTTTTTTATGTATTGTCACATCACTAAAGTTAGCATTAAAGCTAAAACTCTAGTGCTCTCAAACATTATTGCTATCATTACTGGGGTAAATAATACAGCAATGATTAGTAGTTCTAAAAGTTAGCAATTTAAAAAAAAAATAAAGCCAAAATATTACATTAAGGTAGGACTCAAACAATTACCACGTTATTAGAGCAGCTCTAACTGAAATATTTTTCTAAATAATATATGTAATTGTTGTGGGTCCATCAAGAAAATACAAAAAAAGAATTAAAAACAATTTTGTCTTTTGAAAAGTTAATGCCAAAAATCAGAAAAAGAAAACAAGTTTGTATTTTGTTTTTGTGATCTACAACACACTTTTGTACTGTTAAGTTGTCTATGTTTTCTAGATTGTTCCACACAATTTTCAAATTTTAGGGACACTCCTCTGTACCGTTTCACCTTGTCGTCTATATAATAAAATAGATTAATATTGAAAAAAACATATTTTACATTACATAATTAAAAATTAAAATTCAATAAATCTAATCATGATATTTCTCAAATGAAGTGCCTTAGCTATGGACATTTTGGCTAATATTATTATATTAAAGCATTTATAGTGGTAGATGCGAAGTTATTTCTGTTAAAATTTGATACTATTTTGACTCTCCCTACTTTGCTATTAGGCCTTGTTTTCCACACTAGCAATTCATTCCGGACCGTTAGTGATGAACAGTAAACCTAACTCATGTATATTTTGATTTTGGAATTGTGGATTCGTTGTCTCCTTTCGGCTTAGGATAGACCTTAGCGAATGGATTAGCAATTTGGGTTAATAGATGGTATTAGAAAATAGTTTATTTGACTTAGAGTGTTACCGGTTGTCTTAGAAGATGTCCAGCCAGTCAACCGTGTAATTTTATTTTATTTTATTTTTATATGTTGGGTATTTTTTTTAATATTAATGTTTAATATTTTTGTATTTTTTGTTAAGTAAAAATCATAATTTTATTTGTTTTTATATTTTATATTTATTTTATGTAAAATAAATTTAACAATCCTCACACTAACAACTATCACAAAAATAAATATAATTTTACTTAATTCTCTCACTATCAATCCTCTTCATTCTACCTCTGAAAACAAACGAACCCCTATTCCTTTATTAGAATTTGACAACATTCTTTTTCCTCTATTTTTCTAATGAGCCACTCGTGATACCCTCATCTCTATATTATATTTTTTTAATTGTTAATTTTAATGACATGATAATATGTAATAGATACGAGATAGATGATAAAACATATAATTAGTGTTTCATAAATGATGTCTACATTTGGCATCTATGATTAAAAAAAAATAATAATTTGTTATCTACAATTGGAGATGGTATAATTACATTGTGTATTGAAGCACTCACTTATTTTCTAAATTAATAAACACATAATATTCAGATTAATGATTCAGGCCTCGAATTTGAGGCTCGAATTTGCCTCGAAATCAATTTTTTTTTTTTTTCCTTCTTTGCAGAACCAGAGCAGAGGGGAGGGGAGGGGAGGGGAAGAAGAGAGAGAGGAAGGGGAGGGGAGGGGGTCCGGATTCGCCGAAGACTCGCCGTCGCAGCTCGTCGAGCTCGCCAGCCGTCCGATCGTCACCCGATCCAGCTCGTCGCAGCAGCTGCACCGTCGTCGCCTCCTCCTCTGGCCCGCCTCCGGCTCCTCCTCCTCCTCCTCCTCCTCCGGCTCCTCCTCCTCCTCCTCCTCCTCCTCCTCCCCCGGTGATTATGGGCCCCTCCAGTCCGGCCCACCGGCGGCTCCCTCTTCTTCCCCTCCCCTCTCCCTCTCTCTCTTCTTCCCCTCCCCTCCCCTCTGATTCTGTTCGAGCCAAATTCGAGGCCTCGAATTCGAGGCCTCTATCACGGCTGTAATATTCACAACATATGTGTGTGAAAAAATGAGAGTAATCCATTTATATGTATGGTCTCACATGCAGGCATGTGCTCTCATGCTGTAACAAAAGAGAGTTTTGGACTATTGTTGAAAGGATCCAAAATCAGAAGTATCAGACTCAATAAAAGTCAACTGAACAGTCCTTTGGGTAGATAGGGATGTGTTATCTTATTACATCCATATAATTTCTAGAGAGAGGAGAGAGAGATGTGTTTGAAATTCAAGATGCAGAAACAGTAGTGTGCTTTGTTCCTAATAATGCAGTCAAGACAACTTGACCCTTGTGTTCCCCCAGTATAATCTTTCAACAGTGACATGTTTTTTTTACTCTTTTCTGTTTTTGATTTTCTAATGATTAGAGATACATCTTCTTATGTATGTACAACTAACTTAATAGTGAATATGGTATTGTTTTAAGTGCTGTTTTCAAAATTAATTATTTTAATTATTTTTTTGACTTCGTATAAAAAAAAATATCAAAAAAATAAAGAGAAAAATTAACTTTCTTGGTAGTAATTTTTTTTGAGTTTTTTTTGCTATGTTAGCAAATTGCCAAAACAAGCCTCGGTGTTAACCTAAATTTTTATTATTATTTTTATGGAGTGTGAGTTTAAATTGAAATCTTGTTATTTTTTATAATTTTTTGTCAATATCATATCTCTTCTCTTCTATATAAATATTGAATAATGTCGATCAACTTTTGAGTTTATATACTTTGAACCTTACAAATCAATTGTCATCATATGCTAAGAAATCACATTTTTAGTATATATTCGATACTGAACAGAGAGGAAGCTAAGGAATTAGTGAGGTGGGGTTGAGGGATGGGCCTAGTGAGTAGGATCAAACATGGAACAATATTCATAAATAGGGATAGGGTTAGGTAGAGGTCCCAACTTCACTCCCATTACCATCTCTAGAGATATTTAAATGGAATACCTACCAACTTTTCTTTGCAAGTAAGCTTAACCTATTTATTAGCATATATGCCTTTTTTAAGAAAGAGGGTTAATTTTTTTTTTTTTACACTCTTAATTTATTTTGATTCATATTATTTCTTTATTTTTTATATATTTTTTTAAAAAAATAAAAAAATTAACTTTTAACTAATTTTTCAAAACAATTCATAATTAGTTAACTAATAAATTGACTTATAATAGTGAAACCCTAATAATAAACTTGATGTTAGCCAAGTGCTAGGTATCTATTCGGTATTATTTATATTTATAGTTACAAAAAAAATTGAAAATTATAAACATAAATTCGTGTGTTGTTTATTTTTATTTTTAAAATTAGTAAACAATTTGCATATTTTACTAAATTCTTATAATCACAAAAAAATTAATTTCATTTATTTTAAAAAATAAATAAATAATTGACTCATTTCTTTTGTCACTCTTTCCGGTCACCATTCACCACCATCGCGCACCGTATCTAGCTAATACTTTTTGACAAAAATCACACTTTTCTACCATTTATGGTTATCATGTCTAGCAACGGACTACTATCTTTGACTATCAACAATCATCTTCAAATATCAACTACTTTTGGCCATCACCAATTACGGCCAATCACCTCCCACTAACAACAATCACAATCCACTACCTTTTTTAATTGAAAGTCATTTCTAATAATCGATAATCACTTCTAACCTTAGCTTCGACTATTTCAGTACCACTGCTTGTCAAACTGTCACTCTTATTTGTTTTTAAAATAAGTTATTAAAGCAAACATGAGTATAAAATATTTTTTATTTAAAAAAATAAATATAAATAAAAAAAACTACAAAAATTACATCTAATAAATTGTGGACTGGGGATTGGGATAATCCTATTGATTGTCATTAGTTGGTAGGTGTGATTCCTAAATAATTATGAAAAATCGTTGAGAGTACTAAAAGTAGTATTCTAATAGTATCATTAATGATGTAGCAGTGGATCCACTGCCTATGCCTTTTTTTTTTTTTTTTTTTTCTTTTTTTTTTTTCGGCATTTACAACGCATTAGTGCTATTAGTAGTCTTTTTTTAAGTGGTATGAATCATTGTTGAGTAATTATTCAGAATTTGATTCCTTAGGTGGATTGTGAGTAAGTATTTTTTGTAATGAAAATTCTAAACATACATAAAATTTATGACAAAAATTTAACAAAAATGATGTAACATTATCATTATTATAAGAGAATGTTTGGAATGATCTAAATAAGTATATTTTTTGACTTTTTATAAAAAAAAAAGATATGAAAAAAATATAAAAATAATGTAACTAAAAAAAGATTAAAAAAATACACTTTTATAAATTATGTCAAATAATGCCTAAATAAATTCATTTTTAATAGTGTTTTATCTTAAAATAAAAAGTTCATAATAAAGCACTATATCATTATGTATAATTTTTTTTTATTTATATAACATTATGAGTGTGTTTGGTTTGTATTTTGAGATAATTTTTTTTTAAAAAAAATAAAATAAAATTGGGGAAGAGAGTTTAGAATTTTTTTTTGGTTTGTTTAGTTATATATTTTGAAGATAGTTTTAGAGTTTGGGAGTTTATAATGATTTGATATTTTGTTGTAATTGAATAGATGTGTGTGAGAGAAAAAAAGTCTTGTTTGGTTTGTTTTTGAGAAACAAATTTTGGAGAAATTTTTTTAAAATTTTGTTTGGTTTAGTGATTTTGAAAAAAAAATTCCAAAATCACTCTTTCTCCTATACATCAATCAATCACTTTTTATCTTTCCTCTCTCAATTTCAATCATTTTTTCTCTGACACATATCTATTCAATTACAACAAAATATCAAATCAGTCAAAACTCCCATACTTCAAAACTATTTTCAAAATATACAACAAAACAAATCAAAAAAATTTCTAAACTCTTTCTCCAAATTTTTTTTTGAAAATTTATCTCCCAAAACCAAACCAAACATAAGTGATTGAGAAGGAAAGAAGAGAGATAAAAAGTAATTCATTGATGTGTAATAGAGAAAAGTAATTTTAAAATTTTTTAAAAAAAAGTTTATAACCATTGGGAAGAAGGTTTTTTAGTTTTTTTGGCTAAAATAAAAAATAGACTAAAATAATTAATAAGACAAAATGTCACATCAAGTTCATAATCATTTCACTTTTTCTCTCACAAACATCACATCCAATTATAAAAAAAAATCTAATCACCTTTCCAAACACAAAAATTTTAACTTATTAAAATAGTCAAAAACTAAAATAACTTACTAAAATTACAACTTTCCAAACACCCATAATATATTTTTTAAAATTTTCTTCTAAAAATATATTTCAAACCATAAACCAAACATATAATCCAGACGTGGATGATCTATTTTTAATCAAATGATGCATGCGTAAATTGGTGTTAAAAAAAAATTAAAAAGAAAAAAAGGGTGGGGGTGGCTGTGGAAGAGACCCAACAGGAAGCAGGAACACCATATCCTCGTCAGATCCGTCCTCTGTATCTGTATTTTTGGGACCCATATATCCCGCCTCCATCGGTGTTCCTCCTTTTCCCTGTCACTGTCACTCTTCCAAAAATTCTCTCAATTTCTCAGACACCTCTCTCTCTCTCTCTCTCCCCTCTTATCTCTCACTCTACTCTACTCCACTCTAGAGAGAGAGAGAGAGAGGAACAGAGCAAGGAGTTGGGTTTTTTAAGTAGGTGTGGACTCTCTCTCATCAAACAGCTTTTGCATTTTCTGAAAAAGGTAAACCCATTTTCCTTTTCCTTCACTTTCAGTCAAAATCTTACTCTTTTTGTCTCTCTTTTCCAAAACGGGTCTCTTTCCAACCCATTTTAACTTCATCGATTGATATGTATGTGTTTATCTTCGTTGGTAGTTTGATGAACAGTGTTTTCTAGATTCTGGACTCTAATCAGAGATTTGGGTTGCTTCAATTCTTGATTTCAGAGAAGTAAAAAAGATTGGAACTTCGTGATTGTGGAGCAAGTAAGTCTCCAGATCTGAATTCATTTAAAATCCTATTAGTTTATTGTATTTAATTTGGGGAATCGTTCTTTAGATTTCAAGATTCTTTGTGATTTGAAGTGATCATTTAGATCTATAATGACTCTAGTTTCAAGCTCCATTGATGGCCTCTATGGATTTTTATGATTTGTGTCTCTTTGTTTTTGTATGTGTTTGCATGGATCATAGAAGCATTTGAGTTGTTTTCGTAAAAATGTTCAGAAACATCGGAAACAATTCGCCAAACTTTCGGAAAATGAAAACATAAAAGAAAAAAGTACATAACCAATTCTCAGAACCTCAAATTTTATTAGCATTTATTTCTATGTTTAGATAGAGTTTTTTTAGTTAGTGCTTCTTTTTAATAGACATTCTGCATTTGTAATGCTCAAGTCTTTTTTTTTATTATTTATTAGTTATTATTTTTATTTATTTATTTATTTTTGCAATTCTTGTAGTATTTTGCCTTATTGATGATTGTTGGTAAAAGTTTCAACTTTAGTGGCAACAGTACATTGAAAAAGAAGGGTGGGGGGGGGGGGGGGCGCTACCCACAAATTTGCCTTACTGGTTGTATGGCATGATACTTATGATGAATTTCTTTCTTACATAAAATTAATGTTGTTTTAATGTTACATGATTGAGCATTCAATTTCTGATATTAAGATTTCTTTAATCCTATTTTGGGTATTAAGTGACTGAACAAAACTTTCTCTTGCATTGCAGAGAAGCTCTCCACATGTAGAATGCATGGGATATTATGCCATAAATAACCAGTGATCGTATAAATATGGATCCTCTTGAAGAAAGTTCCAGATTTGGTTCGTTACGTGGCGTGACATTAAGGACTTTGTCATCTTCGTCGTCAGCATTCTTTTCGGCGAATCAATCTCCCTTTTTCTCTCCAAGATCTCCTACTTGTGAAATACCGACACGTGCTGACATTTCGGGGGATGGTACTAATACAGGTGTCGATCCCCTAAATACCAGTTCGGAGATTCCCGACCCAGAATCTCTAAGAAATATCAGATTTCCATCACCCGAGGTTTCATCTATCCCGGCAGCGTCTACTTCGACTGATTTTCAAAAGTTTGACCATGTTTCTTCATCACCCGCCATTTCCAACAGTACTCTTTCTTGTTATGGTGTAAGCTGTGGCAATGATTATTTCAGGTGCAGAGAAAAACAGAAAAGGATCGGGAAATTCCATGAGGGCTTATATACTCCAACTTCAACTTCCTTTTCGACTACCAGATTGAGGAGCTGTGATGTTTATATAGGATTTCATGGTCGTAAACCTTTATTACTGAGATTTACTAATTGGCTTCGTGCAGAGTTGGAAGTTCAAGGGGTCAGTTGTTTCGTAACGGACAGAGCTCGGTGTCGAAGCTCTCGTAAACATGGAATTGTTGAGAGGGCTATGGATGCTTGTACTTTTGGAGTTGTAATCGTAACTCGGAAATCTTTCAGGAATCCATATACTATCGAGGAGCTATTGTTCTTTTCAGGCAAGAAGAATTTGGTTCCAATATACTTTGATTTGGGTCCCGATGATTGCCTTGTGAGGGATATAGTTGAGAGAAGGGGGGAATTGTGGGAAAAATATGGGGGAGAACTTTGGCTTCTATACGGAGGATTGGAGAAGGAATGGAAAAATGCAGTCAGCGCCCTCTCTCGTGTTGATGAGTGGAAATTGGAGGGGCATGATGGTAATTGGCGAGATTGCATACTTCGGGCTGTTACCCTTTTGGCATTGAGATTAGGAAGGAGAAGCGTTGTGGATAGACTAACCAAATGGAAGGACAAGGTGGAGAAAGAAGAGTTCCCTTTCCCTCAAAATGAGAATTTCATTGGTAGGAAAAAGGAATTCTCTGAGCTCGAGTTTAGGCTTTTTGGTGATGTTAGTGGAGATGCCGAAAGAGAATATTTTGAACTCAAGCCCAGACACAAGCGAAAGAGTGTGATGATCGGTTGGGGAAGGAGCAATTCAATGGAGGAAAGGAGGAGAGAACGACAGATGGAGAGTGGTAGAAGGAAGGGAAAAGAACCTGTGAAATGGAAAGAATCAGATAAGGAAATAGAGATGCAAAACACCGAATTTTCTCAAACGCAACACCAAACACCAAAGTTAAAGAATAGTGGAAGGCATGGAAAGAGGAGAAGAGCAATAAATGTTGTGTATGGGAAAGGGATTGCTTGTGTGTCGGGAGAGCCTGGAATTGGTAAGACTGAGTTGCTTCTCGAGTTTGCATACAGATATCATCAGAGGTATAAGATGGTTTTATGGGTAGGAGGAGAGAGCAGATATATCCGTCAGAATTATTTGAATCTTTGGCCATTCCTAGAGGTTGATGTGGGGATAGACAGTGGTTTGGAGAAAAGCAGGATCAAGAGTTTTGAAGAGCAAGAAGAGTCAGCTGTAGCCAGAGTTCGGAAGGAGCTTATGCGAAACATTCCATTTTTGGTGGTGATCGATAATTTAGAGAGCGAAAAGGACTGGTGGGACCATAAACTTGTAATGGATCTTCTTCCCCGTTTTGGTGGACAAAGCCACATTTTAATATCCACTCGTCTCCCTCGTGTAATGAATTTGGAGCCTTTAAAACTTTCTTACCTATCTGGGGTCGAGGCAATGATTTTAATGCAAGGGAGTGTCAATGATTACCCAATTGCAGAGATTGATGCTCTTCGGGTTATTGAGGAAAAACTTGGAAGACTAACCCTAGGCATTGCCATCATAGGAGCAATTCTATCCGATCTTCCCATAAATCCAAGTAGACTCTTGGATACCATTAACCGAATGCCTTCAAGGGACTTAACCGGGAGTAGTAGGGAAAGTCATGCATTGCAGAAAAATAACTTCCTTTTGCAACTCTTCGAGGTTTGTTTCTCAATATTTGACCATGCCGATGGACCAAGGAGTTTAGCAACTAAAATGGTACAAGCAAGTGGTTGGTTTGCTCCGACAGCCATTCCAGTTTCTCTGTTAGCTCTGGCTGCTCAAAAGATGCCTGAGAAACACCGCCATACCCGGTTATGGAAAAAGTTTTTGCATTCCATAACTTGTGGGTTTTCATCATCATACAGTAGAAAATCAGAAGCTGAAGCATCGTCAATGTTGTTGAGATTCAATATTGCGAGAAGCTGTAGGAAGGAAGGCCATATCCAGGTCAACGAACTCATCAAGCATTATGTGCGAAAGAGAGGAGTTACTGGAGTCGCACAAGCTATGGTACAGGCTGTCATTAGCCGCGGATCAATTTCCCACCACTCTGAACATATATGGGCAGCGTGTTTTCTGCTATTTGGATTCGGGAACGACCCTATAGTCGTTGAATTGAAGGCGTCAGAATTGTTATTTCTTGTAAAAGAAGTGATTTTACCGCTAGCTATCAGGACGTTCATTACATTCTCGCGGTGTAGTGCTGCTCTAGAACTCCTTCGCTTATGCACAAATGCATTGGAAGCTGCGGATCAAGCGTTTGTCACACCAGTTGAGAAGTGGTTGGATAAATCACTTTGTTGGAAACCGATCCAAACAAATGCCCAGTTGAATCCTTGCCTTTGGCAAGACCTAGCACTTTCAAGAGCCACCATGCTAGAAACAAGAGCAAAGCTAATGCTAAGAGGAGGACAGTATGACATAGGGGATGATCTGATTAGGAAGGCGATATTCATAAGAACTTCAATCTGTGGAGAGGATCATCCGGATACCATATCTGCTCGTGAAACTCTGAGCAAGCTCACAAGACTTCTTGCCAATGTTCAAATCCATACTTCATCATAGATTCTAAATTTTCCTGTAAGCAGAGTTTACATTAGAATTATACATAGTTTCAGAATAAACTGATTTACAAACTATTTCATAGAAAAAAATTTCATACCATTTTTAATATCAGTCAGATCTGCTATCTGAATCATATTGTGCCTTGTGTAATTTAATTTGTTGATCTCACATGCTTTCCATGCACTTCCTCATGTTTGTTATTTGCTCTTACACCCGTGTTTGCCAAATGTTTTGTTTGCTTCATAGAAAGTGCATGCTGTTTTCTTTTAGGTGTTATGCTTCATAGTTAAAGGATGTTGCCTTTGATTTTTTATTTTATTTATTTTTTAAATTTAGAATATTGGAAATGTGCAAGTAATGTTTTGTATAGAATGGTGGGAATCTTATCTGGATCTGTTGGACATTGAGAACTGGTGAGCTGTTGAGAATGGAACGATGAGAAAAACATAGAGAATGCATATGATTCACATTTACATTAGATATTCTCCATTTCTGCGACGAATGAAACTAGCTAGGAAGTAGAAGTTAGGATCCTAGACCTAACTTCTTTTATTCTTGGTACTTTGAACCTTGAGTAGTTAGAATTGAAGGTTTTTATTTTTGATTTATTTATTTATATATATATATATATGAGTTTGAGATTTGGTGTAAATGATAATTGCTGCTTTTTTTTTCGGGTATCATTCTGCTTTTTTTCACGAACTTGAAAGAGATTTCGCAGCTGTCCATGAATTGGTGTTTATTGACAAAAATGGTAAGTGCCATTTTATTGGGGATGAATGTTCACTATATCACTTGAAGTGTTGGTTGTCTGTGTAAGAAAAAAGTTGTGCTTGCATGGGATGGTTTCAAGACCTCGCCTTGCCCCCCCTATTCCCGGTTTTCATCTATGCCAGTGGCTCATTGTGATATTTCTTCTTCTTCTACTTCTTCATTCTTTTGCTTCTTCATTCTTTCTTCTTCTTTTTACAGAAAAAGCCTCGTGTCAACAACACTTTACAGCACTCTTGTTGTTTTGGAGCCAGTGTAGTATATATATATATGCAGAGTAGACCATCTTCAATGGCTTATGTATATCTTGTCTGCAGTGCACTTTATACATGGTGAAAGAAATTTCATTGCTTTCAAGCATTTGTGGTTTTCAATTAGTCCTCCTATATCATCAACTGTTAGTTCTAATGGCTTACTGTCTTTCCATTTCGGTCACTTATAATTGCTTGTTATTGGCTCATTTTTTAGCACAACCCTTAGATTTCTCCTGTTACTATCTCTCTACCACGAATTAGTCTCTCCAGCTTTGATCGTGTGGTGTAAAAACTATTACTCTACTCATAATAGTTTATAGTTTTAAGTATATGGTAGAGAAATGATTTGGGATAAGAGAAAAGCCATAGCAATTTTTCTTAACATTTTGAAAACAGAAACGCTATGTGCTTAAAAAAAAAATAAAGGTATCCAAATTTTGAATATATAAGACCCGTTTGATAATGTTTACATTTACAATTTTTTGTTTATGTTTACAAAAAAGTTCTGAAAATTGAAAACAAAATTCGTTTGGTTTCTATTTTCATTTTCAAAAAATTATATAATCTTCCAAAGTTTATTAAATTCTTGTAACCAAAAAAAACGTTTGTTCACTTATTTTGCTAACAATTTTTCACTACTTCATCCCGGACAACCTCCTCTAACCACCACTCATCATTAATTACCTTTGACAATCAACTCTGACTACCACCTTCGGCCACTCTTTTCGTGTTGAATTGAATCACGTATATCAAACACGGTTTTATTTTTATTAAAAAAATAATAATAATAATAAACTTACTAAATGGCACATTACTGGTGGCATTGGTCTGTGTTTTGATCTTTTGCACCTTCATCTTCCATCTTTTGGTTGTGATTCCTATCATTATCACATCTCTTGATGAGCCCACTCTCATAATAAGAGCCCACATGGCCCAACTGATTTTGGAAGATTCTATTTACACCCAAAAATTGTTTAAGTGTGCCAATTTTTCAGTACACCATATTAAATTATTTAAGGTTACAATTTATTCTTAGTACATCTTATTTTTTTTCCCAAATTACCCTTTCGAGGTACACCCAAATAAAAAAAATCCAAATTACTTTTCAAAAATCATTCAGCGAAGGAGGATGATGAGAAAATTTGGCGCTGGTGAAGGAGGACAACGAAGGAAAAGGAGAACGGCGAAGCAGAACGATGAATATTCAATCTGTTTTTTGTCATTATTGTTCAAACTTTCAAAACCGAACAAAATGAATTTTGTTTTAACTTCTAGAACCGAACAATAATAACAAAAAACAGGCTGAATATTCAATTTTATGTATTAAAAAAAAAACGCATAATTCAATAATTGTACTTTGATATTTATGTGAAACCTCCACTTTAATGTGTTGTTTCAAAAAAGTATTTTTATTATTATTTTCATTCATTCATTGATTTTGTTCAAACTTTCTTCTATTTGCAAATAACAATATAATAAAAAAACAATGATGTTGATGAAGAGATGGTGAGTTTGCAAATAACAATATAATAAAAAAATAATGATGTTGATGATAATGGTGAGTTTTGGTGAGATGGATTAGAGTTTTGGAGTGAGAAAGAAGAAAAGAGAGAATAATTGAAACTTTGAAAAAAAGATGAAGAGATTTAAATAAAAAGAATACGTATAATTGATTAGGGTGTAATATGATAAAAATAATAATATTTTATTTTAATGTTTAATATATGTTGTCTTTATTAATAAATTTATATTAGGATATAATATGAATTAAAATTTTAAAATTTGAATTGAATTAAGATTCAAATAGAATGGCCCAACTGATTATTCAAGACTAGATTTGGTAGGGTGCGCCAGACCCATTCTGTAGTGCAACACATGGGCGACGCTTAAAGGCCCAATAGCAACCTACTGTGGTGGGCCCTCCCCTTGAAACAAAAATTAATTAATTTGATATCACATGGGCCTTTGGCCCACGTATTACATGTTAAACTGATAAGAATAGCCCAAAGTCCTAGAAAGATATGAACTGGCCCATTTCCTCATATCTTGTTTTTAGAATCCAAAAAAATAAAAATAAAAATTTAGATGACTCCACTTCTTGATTGGTTGGTCTTTGTGGAACAGAATTCCATTTGGTTTGGAACTTTTAAAAAAATAGTTTTAAATTTTTTTAATTTGTATGTTTTTGTTTTTAGTAACTTGTTTTTAAAGATTTATTTAATCTGAGTACGCATAAAAAATATAAAATTTGTGTAAAAAAAATTTAAAAAATAAAAAAATTCAATTTATTTTGTTGTATTCAATAATTTAAAAATATATATTCTACAAATTTTGTATTTTTAAAATATATTTAGATTAAATGGATCTAAAAAGTAAAATTTTAAAATTAAAATGTGTAAAAAATTCACTAAAAATAAAAAACATATAGTTTGAAAACTCAAAAAATTATTTTTAAAAACACCGAACGAAACACATTGTTGTCCTTTTTGTTTTCTTTTTTTTCTTGGTCTTAGCAGAGCATACTATCAACAAAGTTATAATTTATGACTTCCACACAAAATCACATGAAAGTTTTTTTAATTTGAATCAAACTGATTTAGTCCCAACAATTTTTTTGTAACTAGGGATGAAATAAATCAAATACAAATTTGAAGTAGATTTTTCAAGCAATTGAGACTCATACAGGGCTAGGTTTATTATTATCAGGAGATGGATTATCATGTACAGATACAGACAATTGAAGGGTAATGTCATTCCCCTAAGGATCAGCTTCGCCAGCGACCGCATCGTCACTGGATGCATATTCATCCTCTGTCAGCTCCTCATCGCTAGATTTCTCCTCCGGTGCAGCCCCTGCATCTTCTGGTTTTGCGTATTTCTCACAATACTCTAAAAACAAAAAAGGAGTAGTGAGCAAAAAATAATAGACAAGTAGTACATTATCTCACAATTCAAATATTAGCTGGGAATGGGCAAGCTCTCTCATACGCTCTCTCCCTCACGTGCAATCTTGTCTTGTGGAGATACAAATATCCATACATACAGAGAATAAAGAATGCAAATGGAGACTAAGGCCAAGTTTGTGAAGTTTAGAATAAGTGCACTTTTTGACTTTTCTTGTATTATGTGTAGAAAAAATAGAGAGGAGATGTTGATTGATGTGATCCAAAAAAGATAAAAAGATGAAATAAGTGCACTTATATTGGGATGCCAAACTTGGCCTAAATGCAAAAAAACTCCCCTAACCTAGTCATGCAAAAACATGAATTGAAAAAGTACGGCTTCCCAACTAGTCAAGCCATTCAACGGTATCAAGCATGAATGAT
Source organism: Camellia granthamiana (assembly GCA_036172215.1). Taxonomy (NCBI): domain Eukaryota; kingdom Viridiplantae; phylum Streptophyta; class Magnoliopsida; order Ericales; family Theaceae; genus Camellia; species Camellia granthamiana. Next base: position 7,830,028 of record CM069913.1, on the reverse strand, counting down.
CTGAAGTCCAAGTGAAATAGGGCCTTCAAATATGAAGCCATTGAACTTCTCATTCCCAAGGACAAAAGAACTTAATTTACCAGAATTTTATTTTTTAAGAACCTACCCCATGAGCTAAAATTTGGGGGGAAATTGTATCTGTTGTAGGCTTTATCTCCTCTTCTTTTACTACTTATTTAAGTATTGTTCTTAATATCAGACAAAATAATACTTGCTATAAAAATATGAAGTCAACATAACCAAAAATACTAAATTAAAATACATAAATAAATAAATAAAATACAAGCTCAACTAATTCGAACTCTGCTTGACTACTCATATCTAAAATTTTCTGATTTCTAGTTTTTCTTTTTTTGATGGATCTGATTTCTAGTGTAAGAGATGAACAACAAATAGCTTTTCTATGAAACGTGACAACAAAGAAACATTATATCTTAACTACCAATACAGAGAACTTTGGAGTCAGATAAAGGCGTAATGATTCCACTTTTCAACATAGATGTTTTTAGTTTAATCATACCAACCATTGGTACAATAATTGGTCTTCATTGCAAATAACCAAACCAACTTGGTTGACTTTCTCTCATCTTGTGCCATAGGTACTATCTCTACTGAATGAAAATGCACTCCTACATCCTACTTTCTTGTCAGCCACTTATCTATCTCAAAATTCTACTACCAGATATCCTCATTTTGTACCGTTAGGTGAGTTGGGTCACATTTTTGTAAAATCATTAGGGTTATTGGTATTCAACAAACACATGACAACTCAAAAGAACTTCATTTGGTTTTCGGTCTCACAGCCAAAAAAACTCACAATTGCCACAAAAGCTCGCAATTCCTGAATTTTAGTTTGGTTTCTGAACCCCATCTTCTATCTTTGTCCTTGTGAACCTAAAATTTTGAATTTTAAAGCGCCACTCCAGATTCCAAGTTATTTTCAAATGTATTTGATGTCTTGCAAGTTTTTTCAAAGCTAATACCATTAAGCAAAGGTTCAATGTTGATGATGCCTGATGTAATCCCATGTCATCTCTCTATGTTCTCATGCTTGATCAAGTATATGCTTACAAACATAAATCTTATTCATACTGTATTCTTTCCTGAGTTTCAGCACAATAGCTCTCTTGGAAACCCAACATGCACAATTCCCAAGTCATTAGAATACCATAGAAAGTCTTTCTTCTCTCTCTAAAAAATTCTTAGTACTCACCTAAGTGGATTATATAGCTTTATTATCAAAACCAAATTGTTTCTTGATATTCTTTGCTCTGGGACTCTCTCCTATAATATCATAGTATGACTCATTAGCTGAACACTATGGTGATTATAGTAGTTTTAAACATCATCAACATTTTATGTAAAGAAGACTAGGCCCTCTTCCTCCAACAACCACACATTTTCGTGATTCTAATAGTTTTGCTGGAAAATTAGCTGACTTTAGCGCATGGTTTCTATTAAATAACTCATGTAAATTACCTCTTGACCTTCCTCTAAGCACCCATCAAAGTGAACCCAAATGCCCAATAAGGGTAGGAATTATATACTAATTTATTGTACTTTTTAAATGAACGAAGGCTCTCAATTTTGATAATGTGAATTACTGACCTTTACAGAGTGACATCACTCTCACATGCAAACCCAGCACATAGATGATTCAATTCCTCAATATAGCTAACAACTTTGGTTCACATATCCATTTAATAGAGCACCAAATCAAATGGACCAAAAGTTCTCTACTCAAAAGGATTATAATATAGAAGGCATATTAGTTTAAAGCCACGAAAGATATAGAAGTCCTAGATGCAAAATGAACGAATGTTGGCAGATTTGGAGCTGGAACCTGAAGGGTAAAGGACTAAAACCCAACTTGCATGTCATTTGAACTAAATTCAGCAATATAGAGACCAAATTTTTTTAAAAAAAACTTTGTTTAGAAGCCATATTCAGTCATTCAAACCAGATTTTTTTTTTTCCTACTTAATTCAAAATTACATAAACTACAAAAGCTTACACAAACGACATTAGCACAACCAGAGCAACCAAAGCTTGCAAAGCATACAGTTGGAAGAGGCCACATTAGCACAACCAAAGCGCATTCAATGATTCTACAGCACACAAATAATAAAACAGAATATATATCGTTATCCTCATGGGCTCATTAACTTCAATAATCGAAGGGTGCATTTATCTCCAAACTCCTCTAAAGTTACTGCAATAAGCATGCACCATATATATATATATAAAACTCTGAAGGCAGAATAAAACTGCTGGAAGTTTGTGATGGTACATTGTGTTCGCCATTAATGGCAAGCATGTATCAAGGAGGATAAAAGTCAAGGAAGACACTACCTTTCACTCTTTGATCATAAGCAGTTCGGTCCCGCATCATCAGAGCAGCAGCCTCTCCATTAAGTGGATCTGATGGGTTGGGATACAGAAGAAGCTGAGGTAGAAACACTTCAAAAACATTCACCAGATCTAGAGGGAAAGAAAAATAAAGTGTCAACATAAGAAAATAATTAACTGTTGAATGAAACCATCAGCACACCCACAGAATAAGAAAGAATATGCAGATGAAGCAGGCATACAATCACATTTATTTATTCTGCAGCTCTATCAAAACCACATTCATATATTGTAAAATGGTGGGAAGCAATCTTACCGAACATGGGACTCCATGTCTGGTTAATTACATCTAAACAAACTGCGCCTGACCTGAAACTCCAAAGAACCACAGAGAATGTGACACAACCAATATTTCAAAATCAAAAGTTATGAATCATAAGCGACACCACTATGAGATGTTAAGCAAACAAGATGGAATACTGAGTTTTTGAAGTCCATTAACTCACATCTCATCAATATTAGGGTGGTAAATCTTGTTGACAAAACCAATAGAAGGAGATTTATAAGGATAAGCATGAGGAAGCTCCACCTTGACCCTCCACACACCTCCTTGATAAGGACCTGCAATAAACCAGAAAATGGAAGAAACCAAAAAGAATGAAAAAGCCCTTTTTGCTTAAAATTGAAAGCATCTCCAACAAGAGAGGCATTTAGGGCATTTTTAGGCATTTTGCCGAGCTCCATTACATAATGGAACTCCAACAGGATAGGCAACACGGTAAGCATTTTGCCTCATCCTCCCTTGGCTACCTACATTTGGAGAGCATCAGAAGCTAGGCAAACCAATTTCAAGGGTAGAGTGTTGTTGTAGTATGTACTAGCCAAAGTATTAACGTGTGCCCTTAGGGCACATGTTAAGATGACTTAAAAAGATTGTCGATTCTTTATTACATGCACTTTCATGCAGAATTTACAATCTTTTAAGCTTCTTAACCTGTAATTTTTTTAAGCTTCTTAAAATGTACTTTCTAATATAATTTTGTTAAGCAGAATGCGTATCAGTTTTGGAGAAGCAATCTATCAAAATACTTTGTCCTCATAGAGGAAAATCAGCGAACAACAATCTTGCAGCTCTTTTAACAACAAACAACACAGTCAAAAAAGATTTACAAGTGATTCTACAAGAAAATAAAATAAAATAAAAGAAAGAAGATTGAATAAAGAAAAGAAAGCTAAACACAAATTTACCCCTAAATCATCAGAATGACAAATAAGTGTAGAGGTTTTGGCATCAATCTATGATTAAAACAAAGGGCTACAAAGGTCCAACTCAATGCCATAGTGAAGTCTCACAACTCAGATTATCTTTTAGCTAAATTAGGGGCAAATCTACAACTTGGGAGCCAATATAAAGATAACTCAGCTGAACAATACAATGAGTGTAAAATATCATAAACCCACAAAGGGAACACCATATGTACTTCAAATACAGATAGATACACGTAGATCAATAAAAAAATATAAAAGTAGAAGGAAAAAAAAAATCAGAGATGAGTATAGATGATTTACTGTCTTTGGGTCCATGAAAATCCACATAAAACTCTTGCATACCATCATTGATCGTCTCCACCTTATAGTCACTCATCATCCTATTTCACAACAATCAAAACCCAACAATTAAAAAAAAAAACAAAAAAATAATAATTTAAATAGAAGAAAAAACTTTGGAGATTTACAGTTTCATCAAATCCATCTCTCTGCGTTTGCTTGGGGAAGACATGGTGGCTAATTTTTCTTTTGATTTCTTTGGGTTTGGAAGTGAAACAGAGTATATATATATATTTATATGTAATTGTGGGTCTGTGTGTGTATATATATATATATGTATGTATGTGAGGAGAGAGAAATGAGTAGAAGAGAGGCGGTTCAGACATCAATGAGTGAAATGTGGACTGTGATGTGATGTGAGCCGATTATGCAGTAATCATATTGATACGGTGTCGTTTGGTCAGTATTGTCATAGGCATTTGATAAGTAATTATTTTAGCTAAAAAGTAAAAAAATGAAAGGAAAAAAATAAATAAATAACGAATAAAGGTTGAGACCCCTTTGGGGTTCATCCTTTAGTTTTGATTGGTTAATTTTTTTATTTTTATTTTTATTTTTTTTTTCTCATTCAATCCCCAATCTCCATGTGTGTGAGGAGGTTGTAGGGGTGGGTGTTTTAAGGGGGTCTAAATCAATGCTCATAAATAAATAACTCATACAAAAGTTAAGCCTTCGTTTGAAATATGATTTTTTTGGATTTTTTTTTATTAAAATAGTTATAAAAAGATAAAATCAATTAAAATCAATGAGATAAAATGTTATATCTAAACTATAATCATTTTATTTTTCTCTCACAAAAGTTTAAAAAAATAAATAAATAAATAATCCCAAATGAGACTTTTTAATTCTAAAAAATAACTAAAAAATTAAAAAACTAATCCACATCCCAAACAAAACTTAAATATTCATTCTTATTCACTCTATAAAATTAGAGGTTCATACTCAGTTATCCTATTTTTTAATATATTAAAAAAAATTAACTCATACAAAAAAGTTAAATATCCATTCATATTCACTCTATAAAGTTAGAGATTCATACTCATTTACACTAGAAATAAAAAAGTTTTTTTCCAATTATATTGAGTTTTATTTTTATTTTTATTTTTTTATCTCATATCTTAATCTAAAAACTACTTTAAAAAATCATTTATCAAACGGATCTTAGTTTCCAGCAACAACGACGTCATGACTATTATAGAGAAAAGGATGACCAAGCTCCCGCTATGGTTGTAAAACAATTATATAATTAGCATAATGGGAGTGGTTAATTGAATTCCAACCCAACTGATAAGTTAGGCATTAATTATTAAAAGTGACAATCAAATTGGGAGAATTTATTAAGTCATATCTTTCCTAGGTTTGTATTATTAAGGTCTCGTTTGACAACTTAATATTTTAATTTAAAAGTTAAAAAGTCACTAAAAAAAATTAAAAAACCAATAATTTATACAAAAAAAATTAAAGATTCTATTTTCTCTCTACTTTTTGCATATCTGTTCATAAAAAACTAAAAGTCATTTCAAACATACTAAGTGGTTGTTTGGCATGTGCTATTTTAGCACATTATCCTATTTAGGTTATAATCATCTTATTTAAGTTACATCACATCACTACCTATCACTTTAAATTCAATCAATATTTCACGTTTTTTTGTAAAAAGTCAAAAATTATATTAATTTAGCACTTTTCAAGTAACTCTTAATTTTTTACCTCATATTTTAGTCAACAAATTTTAAAAAATTGCTAAGGTAACATGTTTCCAAACGAGGCATTAGTCATAAAGAGAGGGCTTGTTCCAAAAAAAAAAACAGTCATAAAGAGAAGGCAATTTTAATTGGGATAAAGCTTGGGAGCTCGAATGATCTCCCCCCCGAATCCCCCGAAAATGGAAACAGAGGGAAAGAGAGGGAAAAGAGGGTGAAGGCAAGAGAGAGAGGGAGAAAGAGAGAGGAGAGGAGAGAGGGAAACAGAGAGGGAGAGAAGAGAGAAGAGGGAATGGAGACACACACACAGAGGCCCCTGCATTCCGGCCGATCATCCGATCGTCGCAGCTCCGCCGATCGTCGCAGCTCAGCCCGGCCGCCGCCGCCTCCGCCTGTGCCTTCTTCCTCCGCCTCTGTCTTCTTCTCTTCTTCTTTCTTTATTCTTCTCTTCTCTCTTTTTTCTTCTTTCTTTCTTCTGATTTTCTGATTGAACAAAAAAAAAAAAAAAAAAATGAAAACGACGAAACGACGTCGTTTCGTAAATTAGGGGGATTCGGGAGGCTCAATTCGAGCTAAGCATTACTCTTTTAATTGCTCTGTACTATTTATTTTTTTATTTTTTATTGTCTTAAACATAGAAGAAGTATCGTACTAAAAATTAAGACTATAATGTCGCAAAGTAAAAGAATCGTAGATGATCTGGAAATTTTTGTAGATACATTTGAGTTTCTCTTGAAATAAAAATTAAAAGATTAAAATTTATTATAAAACGAGTGTCCTAGGTGTTATTTTACAATAATTAGAGCATTTTTTAAAATAAAAATATCAATATTAAACAATATTTTTGAATACTCATTAACATTTTTAAAGTAGAGGATGATATAAAGAAAAATTGGAGACACCAAATGATAGATTACCTTAAATGTTACAATCATTCATTCACGTTACTTTAAAGGCCCTTTACTATGTTTTGTATATAATTTTTTTTCTTCCTTTCCTATTTCTATTATTTTTGTTTTATTCATCTGAAAGAGCTACAACCCATGAAAGAATTGAAACCAGTTTCAATTCGAGGATCCAAAGAAAGAGAGATTTAATGAAGCAAAAATAATGTGCGTCACATCCATTGCTTTAGGCTTTATCTTTCTCTCAATTATTCAAGTGAAGTGGAGAATTGGTCCATCATGTGAAAAATAAAAATAAAAAGTTTTAAGACTATTAAAATCTTAAATTTAAATAGAAAATTTGTTGAGAAAAAAAATAAAAAATATATATATATTTTCTTGAGTTGGATTAAATGTAATTTTGAGTTGCCAGGGGTGGTGGAATGGTAGAGGATGAACAGATGATCTGACCAGCAACAATCGAAGTGTCAACATAAGTCATAGGATGGCCGGGAGGTCATGATGACCAGCCATTGTATCATCAATTGCCACCCGATATTGTTAGGCAAACAACAATATAAATATGATGGTTCCACTTTACAAATCAATCACATTCAAATAGAGCACCACGGGGCAAACAACCGAAACTTGAGAAAACACTATGTTTAAGTATCTAGCTGGAAACCCTTTATGCAACTCTTCAATTGTGTCACCTATAATCTGCTTGTCTAAAAATTGAGGACGAATATACAGAAAACAAAAAACCAAAAACAAAAAATATACAAAAAACAGAAAACAGAAAATGAACCTAGGGAATTTTTGTGTTGATCTACCTTGAATTATTTGCTTCCCCTTCTCTTTCATATATTTTTCCGAGTTCAAGAAAATGAACACACAATATGATGCTCAGCATTATGAGATACATCTCCTTCAGAAACAAAATGATCACTCTATGGCCAAAGCTGAGCACTGATAGCTAAAAAAACCGACAATTTTCACCCAATCATAACTTCAATTGCAAAACGGTAAGAACTCGAACGAAATTTGAAGAGTAACAGATAGTTAGCCATCAAGGGCGGGATCAAATATCATTTCCTGCATGAAAAAGAAGCATAAACCCTTGCATCAACATATATGCAGTAACAGGTACACTAGTTAACAATGTTGCACTCTTGTATGATCACAGCATGAATAAAAGAAGTAATTTGAGGCACCTGATCGCATACAGGACAGGTATCGCTCCTTTCCATCCATTCAAGAATGCATGAAAGGTGAAAATGGTGCTCACATTTTGTGATAATTTTTGGATTCTCAGCATCATACTCTGCAGTGTGGAGCAAAATGTTATATGCAACTTTTCAAGTATAAACACAACTTAGCACACTAACTCCCGCTAAAATTGCAAAAAGAGGTTAAGGAAGAGTGAATAACGGCAATGAGTTGACAAAAAGCAATGAAAAATAGGGATTAATTCCTCACACTCTGTTTCGGTGGAAAAGTATTTTTCTACGGAAAACATTTTTTATGGAAAACATTTTTCAAAAAATATTTTCCGGAGAAAACGTTCTTCTATGTTTGGTTGCATCTTTTTTAAAACTAATGTATTAATAGTAGTATTACTGGTGGGGGTGGTACGCCGGGGTGGAGCTGGTGGTGTTGGTATGGTGACATTGGTAAGATTTTAATCCAAAAAACATTTTCTACTTTTGAAAAAAAGTGGAAAACATTTTCCACCTAGATAGGCTTATTTTCCATTAACCACGGAAAACATTTTTTGTTGAGTTTCATTTCTTTTTGTATTAAACACCAGAAAATGCAGCAAACATTTTCAAACGGCACATTAATCTCATTACCTTCAAGACAGGTTGGGCAAACATCCTCTTCTTCTTGTTCACCAGACTTTTTAAGTTCACCGGACTTCTCAAGTTCAACCTCCAGATCCTTTGATGGGTCAAGTTCAGTATCCGTTTGCATTTTGCAGTCGGATCCCTTGAGGTCCTTATCCGATGTTTCCATGGTGTTGCCAGCATTTGTTTCTTCTGCAGATTCAGTATCTGTTGTATGCACTGCAGCATCATTCTTGTTGCCACAACTTTCTTGATTGCTTGGTGGAGTTCGAGGATGTCTAAGATTTGCATCATACGGCAAAGGTGCTGGAGGTGGTCTATAAGTGTCGGGAATTGAAGTTTCCAGATTTGTGTCGACTAAGAGCCCAGTAGAAAGTGCAGAGACTGTGCCATGGTGAGCTGACAAAGGCTCGTGCTCCTCCAACACTCTTGGATACTGCAGAATGAAGTGGACGAGAGTTGAACAAAACACCAAAAGAATTAACACAATAAAATGACTTGAGTAACAACAATTTAACATGCATGTCAGTAAAAACAATTCTCATTGCATCATGAGGTTCATAAATATGATTTGAGTCCATTTAAAATCAACAATGAAAGAGAAGTCAAAAGCCAGGATGAACCAGGTTTTTTTACAGGTTTAAGTAGGTTCACCCAAGCAAAATGGCAAAACCCGCTTGAAGCCAGTTCTCGAAGCAGGACTTTACATATAAATATCAGAACAGCAATACAGAAAAGGTGCCTCCACTGAACAAAATATGTAAGAAAAGTTAATAAACTTCAGCTTCTAAAATACCGTTCATTCACATGGCCATCTGTTTCTGAAGGCTACTTTTTCATGTTTGATCTGGAAACAAAAACACTGGCATATCAAATTTTATACTCAACCAGACAAATGAGTTAATTGCCCAAAATAGCAAAATTGTTTAATCAATTTTCAAGAGATGTTAATTGATACTTCAAACATCACCACGTATAATTCCACTACTATCAATCTATTCTGGAAATACCTAACCAGCAAGGGATTTAACCATGTTATTATATTTGTTGCACTGGATAGCACCATTTTTTACCCCATGTCCCAATTGCTCAAGAGTCAGCTGATTACACTGTTAATAACCACTCTGAAAATGAATTAAGCACCAGAATTCTGACAATTTAAGATACAACTGCAATACAAATTTCCAAAACTTATTTAAATAAGCCATAAAAAAAACTACCCTTAACGAACTGAAATGCTTCCACTTGCTTTGATATTCTAGCACCAGAGGAAAAACAAACACACTTTAGTTGCAGCATCATAATCCCCAAACTCTGGTACCAAAGAAACACAAGCACTTCATCTTCTTTAACAACTTACACCACAATGATAATGTATATACCAATTTCCTTGACTAGCTATAATTATCTCTGGCCATTGGAGACTAAAATGATATTGAGTCATCCTTGTAAATTGGCGCCAAAATTTCCATCAACTTGCCTAGTGGTGACGGTCCAATGGGACAAAGAAAACTAAAAAATGTAGGAAGACACTATATGCAAACATCAGCCAGGGTGGGCATCAGATTAGCAGGTATATTATTGTCCAGATGCCCCAAAACATTAGGAGCATAAAACAAAGAAAACTAAAAATGCACGAACGAATTATATGATAACATTAGACCCTTCATTGAAACCATAATTTTAGTCTCCACTTCTGGCTCAATCACCATTTCAAACACTTCTTCTAAGACTGTAACCCATAGGTCACCACGTGATAAACTTCCCAGGCATGCACAAAAGAATCAAAAGAATTATTTAGGTTACCCATGAATGAGGTAGAGGCCACGTATATATAATAGATTTATAATACAATTTAAGAAACGATATAAATAAGGAAATAATACTAAATCAGTGATTAACACAATCACAGATCATATACATAATACTAAAAATAAAAAAATTCTATGTACTCTAATTTCTATATTCAACACTCCCCCTCAAGCTGATGTGAAGATATTCAACAATCACAGCTTGCCAATGAATGACCGGAAGAAGCCGGAAAAAACTCAACGACTAATCCAAATAAATGCTACCGAATAAATCTGGTAGTCCACTAAATAAAACAAGCCAAAAAGTGCTAAATACATCAGCACCACACACTAAAAAAAAAGGGGGGGGGGGGGGACTGAACTGCCTTAGAAGAGCTGCCGAAGCATCTATGGCTAGGAAACATCCTGGTCGACAGCCAATAAGACCCTGGTCGGTATCAGAGGCCAGAGCTAATGATGAGAGATAGTTTATGGTCATGCCGGACTATTGTAGAAACTAATCGGAACTAATGTCGAGACAGTTTAAGGTCATGCTGGACCGTTGTAGGAATTGCCCAGAATCAATGTTGAGACAGTTTACGGGGTTATACCAAACCGTTGTAGGAACCAACCGGAATCAATGTCAGGACAATTTAAGGGGTCATGTCGGACCGTTGTAGAGACTAACCAGAATCAATGTCGAGACAATTTAAAGGGGTCATGTTGAACCGTTGTAGAGACTAACCAGAATCAATGTCAAGACAGTTTAAAGGGGTCATGTTGAACCGTTGTAGAGACTAATCGGAATCAATGTTGAAACAGTTTAAAGGGGTCATGCCAGATCGATGTAGAGAACTTGATATTGAACCAGCAAGCGTGGCGCACACAAAACTTATGACGTGGTGCTGAACGATAATGATAATAGATGACTGAGTGCGCCAAGGGACAGCTTATTAGAAAGTGCGCCAGGGGGCAGCTTTGGTGGTACTCTAGAGGGGGGCGACTTTAGTTGTGCGTCAGAGGGGGCGGCTCAGGTGGTGCGTCAAGGGGGCGGCTTAGGTGGTGCGTCAGAAGGGGCGACTTGGGTTGTGTCCTAGATAGAGCGGCTTAGGTGGTTCACATGATATATCACCATACTTACTATGATATAGGTATAATATTCCCCTCAAACTCAAATAGGTTTAAAGATAAAAACCTATTTGAGGTTGAAATAGAGAGAAAGATAAAGTGGATTGCAAGTAAAAAAAAAATGATAAAGATATTTGAAATAGAAATAAACTAGTAGATAGAGGAAGAAATCACTACGAAGTGATACTGAAAGAAAATATGACAGTGGAATGAGTCAAGGTTCGGCGAGCGGCCAAGGCAAGGCTACAGCCTGGCCGCCCGCCGGTGAAGCAAAATTACTAGGCACTTAACCTAACTCTAATACAAAAAAAAAATGAAAAGAATTATTTGACTTACCCATAAATGAGGTAGAGACCATGTATATATAATAAATTCATGATACAATTTAGAAAATAATATAAATAAGGAAACAATACTAAATCAGTGATTGACACAATCACAAATTAAATATATAATACTAAAAATAAAAATGTTCTATGTACTCTAATTTCTATATTCAATATGAACATCAAATTTATATAATAATTGCAGACAATTTATTCAGATGAAGCAGAAGACGACATTCATTTTCTTCAAATAACTTTTATGTGCTTCAGCTTCTATTTGTGCTCAAGTTTCCCATCTCCAAGGATTCTCATTTAGTACAGACATAAAGAAGATTCTCATAGGATCCATGATCATGCTGAAAAGTTTGCAGCTTCGCAGCTACATCACATGGTGAAAAAGTGGATCTGATGAACAATGTGCAGCTACATCATATGGTCATGGTGTAAAACACAACTAGAGTTGTTACCATCACAACTCTTCAATCATGTATGCGCACCCGAGATAATAAAGATTAAAAAGAACACAATTGATGAAAAAGGAAAATGAATGAACATGTCCACCAAGTTCTTCAAGTAGTTTATAGCAAATCTAGTTCACTCTAGACTTGGGAAAAGCCTCGAATTCCCAACTTCAAAAGCAACAAAAGATCCCCAATATCTTCTAGCTGACAAGAGCTTGCATATGGAAACAAAATTGCAGTTTCTGAACCAAAACCTAATAAAATTAGGTCCGAACTATACCATTACTGATTAAAAAAGCAAAAAAGCATCACATAGTTAACTTCAATACAAGTAACCACTGGCAAATGACATTAAAGTAAGAAATTTGAGTTCCCTATTATCTCATTAAGTAGCTGAATCCAAAAATAGAATAAATTCTAGATAGCAAAATGATGTTTCACCCTATATGCAAAACAACTATGCCACGTAAACCAGGATTATGCCAGGCACAAAATTCTGCTAAAGCTATAAAGGTTAGGATCAGTGGATACCAAAAAACTAAAATAATCCTGTGTAAGGGAGAGATATTACTGACATGATAGAATGGTGGTGAACTGTTCAGTCCACCTTCTTTAGAACAGCAGCAGCAACAGCCTCCCATTTCTATTCGGTTATCTCTATTATCCACCAGAAGCTATCAGCAATTTAATCATCATGTTCCCTCTGTTTGGCATAAGAAAAGGAAATTCTATTAGATGAAAAATGCTTGGCATAACACAAGGACATTCTATAGATCAAAGGTAAACAATGTCATACTTAAAGCCCAAAAGAAAACTGCTTTTAAAATTAGGACTGACTCAAAAATCATCAATAAATATCAAATAACATGTGAAAGGGCATCTGAGAAAAGTATAAGATTGAATCAGCACAGATATACACAGAAACAACTGAAACACATCAGTAATAAGACACTAACTTGTTTGAAATTCAAACCAACAATTTGTTTGAAATTCCATGAACACACTAACTTTAAGATGCATATTAAATAGGCATACACACAACATAAAACAACATAATATTACCTTTTGTTTCATAATCTCAATTACTACAGTTTGCAGAAAAGGAAACTCCACAGCAAGTAACAAAAAGCATAAAGATCAAAGTTTATAGGACAAACTCAGCTAATATTGTACAAATTCAAACAAGAAGGTTATGATTGTGACAAATCTTGTTTTAAGCTAAAACCATAACAAGTATAAAATAAATCAAGAGGATGACTATTTGAATATAAAAATAATGTCTAACTATTTCACAGTATTTAGCGGGACCCATACCCAGTCGGACAAATCTATTTTACACCCTCAGTTTGGTAAAATTTCACAAAGCTATATGAAAGGAACATCTAGTTTCATAAAGAACCAAATTCAATATATACATGCAACTCAGTGAACAACTAAGGTGGTGTTTGATAAAACTGAAAATTTGAAAACATGAAGCTAAAAATTAAGTACTGAAAACTAAAAACTGAATTTTTTAATCTAAAAAGTTGTTTGGTATTTACAGAAAATTTTATTAACTTTTAGCATACATTTTAAGAGTCACTTCAGTTATTATTTATACGGACTTAATTGATTTTTCACTTAATACATTCAGTTTTAAATGCTGAATTGGGTTATCAAAAAACTAACAAAAGAACTTATAATTCCCCACTAACAACATATGTAATAACATCGCTAAATTTAGAAAACACTGAATTCTCTGAACTACAGTAAATCAAATAAAACCAAAACAAAAACCCTAATTATATCACCACATAGGAAACTTATCACTGCTATAGAAATCCCACCACAACAGTACTCCCCATAAATAAAAACACAAAATTCTCTTTGCCACAGAAATCAGTCCCACGCATCAATCCTCTGAAATTACAAACAACAAAACTAATCAATTAAGAACTTAAAAAACCCCTAAACAAAACATCATCAGACTAACACAGTACAAAAAAAAAAAAAAACTACAGAGAATCTATTGAACTGTGATGAAGATCAACCAAGCAAGCATAAACCCCAAACTAAAACAACTTCGATACAATCATAAACATGAAACTGAAAGCAATCAATCAATCGGATTCAACATATATATATACACCTATCAAATAAGCATACAAAACACATACATACATATATGTCTAGATAGATATGAATATATAGATTTGTATATATACCTTTGTGATCGATGAGAGAGAAAGAGCGAGTGCTATAAGTTTTGGAAGAGAAAAAATGAGAGAGAGAGAGAGAGAGAGAGAGAAGCTTTGGCTTTGGCACTTGTATATGTGATTTTCTGCTAGGAGAGAGAGAGTGTTTTCGTGCGAGAACGACTCGACTTCAACATTGTAAAAACGAGAGACTTTTTTAATTTTAATTAATTAATTATTAATAATATAAGATAAATTACAAATGTATCTTGATATTTATTTAAAATATAAATTGTATCATGTAATTTAAAAAATTATAAATATATTTTATTATAATTTTTTATTTAATAAAATTGATTAAAAAATAAAATTTTTAATTACTCTCTTATATAATTATAAAATTATCTACATTATTAATTGAAATAAATTTCTGATATCATTAAATATTTTATTTTTTTAGTTAAAATTACTTAAATTATTAATTAAAATAAATTTATAATATCATTAAAAACTGTTAATTGATTTGATAATTTATTAATAAAATGAATTATTTGTTATGAAAATTTTTTCGAGAGACATAATACAATTTTTAAAATCACAAAAAACAAGTCATATTTTAAATAAATTTCAAAAAATAAATTTATAATTTATCTATAATAATAATAATAATAACATTTATTTATTTATTTTGGTACACTCGCCGGAGTCTAAGAAGCCATGGAGTCGCTGCGTGGTGATTGGATTCTTTATATAAATTAATTAATATTAAATTGATTTTTAAGGTTTTAAAATTTTAAGAATTGAATCACAATCAAATTATAAAAAAAAAAAAAAACATTTTAGTTCTGGTTTGATTTTAAATGTGTGAAGATTAAAAATAAAATAAAATAAATTGTCAATACGTTCTAATAATTGGATTTAATTCTCATCAAATCCTATTGAAAATAAATTCTAGTAAAATCGTTGTTAAAAATAATATATTGTGACAATTTTTTACAAATGTTGCTAAAAATTGACCATATAACAACTTTTTGGGTAAATTACACTTACCTCTCCTTAAGTTTCTGACAAATACAAGAATCTTTCCTGCAATTTTAATAATTACAGTAACATCTCTTACTTTACGTGACAATATCAAAATTCTCTCATTTTTTTGACTGTCGTTTACACATTTTACAGAACCTTTTGATGTCATCAAAACTAAACACTAAAATGCCCATAATGCCTTCAAATGTCCTCAACCCATCAATATATACCAATACCAAAGGTTGGCTAGTCGTCGTCCACCCAGATATTCGGAATAGTGCTCTTTTTTTTATCATTTTTCTTTTTTCCTTTTTTTGCAATTGCAACCTTAGGTTATCCTCAACTATTAAAATTTATTCTTATTTATTTATTTTATAGTATTACTCCAATCAAAATTTCAATTTACAGTGAGGTGAACACTAGAAGTATAAACAATTAATTAGCCAAACAAAAATAAATAAACACGTTTGGTTATCTTTTAGGATCACAATTCCAATTAAAAATTTTCAAAAAAAATTTCAAAACTCATAATCAAATATATAACTTGAAATTACTCAAAACTCAATTTGAAAATTATTTTAACACTCATAACTAAATACACAACTCAAAACTCAATTTAAAACTCTTTTCAAAACTTAAAACCAAACTTTTTTCAAAATTCTATTTTAATGAAAAAAAATTTAAAATTTTTTTTATTTTATTTTTTAAAATTATTTTTAGAATTATGATTTGAGTGTTGAGCCGTATTTTGAGTTATGAGTTTTGAATTGAGTTTTGAAAAGAGAAAAGTTGTTTGGTTATAAGTTTTGAAAAGAGTTTTGAGTTGTATTTTGATTTTTTTTGGATTTATTATTTTAGGGTAAATATTTTATATTTTAAATATTTATTTATTTATTTTAATGTGCACTATATTTTATACATTTATGTGCTGTATTTTTTAAAATATTTTAAATATGTTTTTTAAACATTAAAAAAATTAAAAATGATTTTTTCATTTTAAATATATACTTTTTATTTTAAATATTTTATTTGATTTTATAAACATTTTTTAAATTTTTTTTTTTTTAGTTATGTGTTTGATTACGATTTGAGTATAGAATTTTGAAAGTAGTGTGGAGTTTCAAGTTATACATTCGGTTATGAGGTTTGAAAATAAATTTTAAATTAAGTTTTGAGTTATGTGTGTAGTTACGATTTGAGTGTGAGTTGTGTTTTGAGTTTAAAATATTAAAATTTAAAAGTTAAAATATTTACAAAATAAAATAAAATATTGAAAATATAAAAAAAATTATAATATTTAAATAAAAATTATAATTCAAAAAAAAAATTTCTTAAACATTTTTTAATATTTTTAAAAAATAAATCCAAAAAAGCAAGGGTAATAAGAGTAATTATTTAATCACTGTATAACGTAAACAGATGGGAGACAAGGGTATTATCGTCTTTTTGTGCTCAAAATGAAGGGTAATAAGGTCATTTACTATATACTAGCAACACCGTTTGTTCCAATTTGATGGAATAGGAGAATCTGGACAATGTCAGTTAAAGTAAGGGATGCTTGTGTAATTATTCAAATCACAAAGGAGTTCCCTATATTTGTCAAAAATCTCAGAGGGAGTGAGTGCAGTTTACCCCAATTTTTTTTGTAACGTTTATTATAAATTGTCGCTAAAACTTACAATTAGCGATTTTTTTTGTGATAAATTTTTCAAGTTGTTAAAAGTTAAAAATTAATAACTTTTTCATGACATTTTTAAAAATTATCACTAAAATTTATAATTATTGACATTTTTTGACAAAATTTTTAAACTGTCGTTAAAAATTAATAATTAATGACTTTTTTAATAGTGTTTGATGAAAATCGTCATTAATTATCATAAGACCTATTGAATAATAAATCCATTTGTTAAGACATACACGTAAGTCAAACAAAAAAAAAAAAAAACCTTGTATTATATAAATATAAATATTTTGGTGAATTACAAATACATTCCTTGAGGCTTGATTGAAATACGAATCGCTCCTTATGATTTTGAAAATTACATTTCACCCCCTAAGGTTTCTAATTTCATAACAAATTGTCTATTTTATTAATAAATCATCAAATCAATTAACAGTTTTTAATGATGTTGGAAATATGTTTCAATTAATAATTTAGGTAATTTTATTATTGTATAGAAGAGCAATTATGGATTTCATTTTTTTAGTTAATTCTGTTAAATAAAAAATACTAATAAAGTGGTATTTATAATTTTCTAAACTATATGAGGCAATCTGTACTTTAAGTAAATCTCAAAGAGTGTATTTATAATTTACCCTAAGTATTTTAATAATATAAGAAGTTTAAAAAATAAAACCAAAAAGGCTGTATTGGGAAGTACATTTTTTTGACTATTTTCTTCTGGTTTGTTTTCCTTTTTAGTGAACTTTTTCAAAAAAATTCAAAAAGTTTTAGATTTTTTAATTCAATTCGGCAAGACAAATTGAAAATTATAATTTTTATAAAAAAATTAAAAATTTTGGCTTATTTTTGTCTTTAGTGATTTTTTTATGAATTTTCTTTAAAAAATATACTTTTTAGATTCGTCTCGGCAAGATAGACTCGAAGAGCAAAAATTTTTGACATAAATTTTTTTAAAAAAAATCACTAAAAATAAAAAAAATTTCAAAAAAAGTGGCTTTTTTTTTCCGGTTGCCAAAATATAATTCTGTACTAAGAAAAAATATTTGTGAATATCAACACCGAAATCCAAATAAGGTAACAATTTTTAAAAAAAAAATTATGAAAATGAGAGTAAATACTATAGGAAACTTACATTTATAATATATATATATTAAAAGCAGTATTTTTTCAATATTTAGGTGGTATATTATAAGAGTTTACTATTTTTTTCTAAGCGAGCCCATATATTTTCTTAATTACATATACACAAACCTAAACCTAATTTAAATTATATTAATATTACCTATTTTATATAGATTATATTTGACAAATATTCCGTTTTCATATATTTTTCATGATAAATTGAGATAATCCACAAATCCAATAAATTTTGTATTTCACATTTTTTTCTTTTTAAATTCTTTAAAGGGTATTAGGATTTTTTTTAATGCTAAATTATTTTTTTTAGTATTTCCGTGCATTATTCTATACCCAATATCAATTTTATATTATTCTATATTATGAATTTATCATTTAAATTTTATAGTGTTTCTATATATAAAATTATACTTAATTTTCTACATTATTTTATATAATAATCATACTTTCGAGGAACATTTAAATTTTGAATTTACTGTTTGAGTTATTTTTTCAATTATTACAAAGGTTAATCATTCACTTCATACACTGAGATGTATCTATTGTTTGAATGTTTTTATTATTTTTTCTCTTTGGGTTTAAATGTTGTTATGCGATTATTTCTTAGTTAGTCGTTGTTAAATTTCTTTTATATAGTTGATATTTTAATTTAATTAAGAATGTTTATTTTACAATCTTATAATTTAATATATATATATCATATAAAATAATTATATGATAATCCAATTACAACATATTTATATTTAATTTTTTAATAAATTCTATATAATTTATATTTATACATATTTTTATTTTTCAAATGAATATAAAATAAAATTAAATAGTTATAATTACTTTTAATTTTATATTACTAATTCTTCTTTAAATTTAACTATTATTTTTAATATCAAAATGAGTATTTATTTTACTATTTATAATTTAATATATATCATAAAAAATTATTATATGACAATTATACTTTTATAATACGATAGAATTAAAATTATCAAAAATACACAAATAATTTAACTAAAATTAATATGAGTAAGTATTAAGGTAACAATTTTATAGAACGACAGAGCCAATATTTATCAAAATAAATAATTAAAATCATACTTTAATTTTAATTTTAAATCAAAATTATTCTTTTATAACACACATTGTATGATTAAATATTTTTTTATAAAAATAGCACGTGCATTACATGGATCAATAACTAATTATAACTAGGGTAAATTATACTGACACCCCCTAAAGTTTGGTCCAATTACATTCGACCCCCTGACGTTCTGAAAATTATATTCCCACCCCTGTGGTTAATAGTCTTATTTTACAAATCTCGTGTTTATATAAAAGGTAACAATTCCTAGTAAAAAAACAGAGGAAATTACATTAGAAAAAAAAAAAGTAAAGCAAAGGAAATTTTTTTTAAAAAAAATAGAGGCAATAAAGCAAAACAATAAAAGAGAGAGTGTATGAGTTTAATATTTTCATTCCGTCTAAATAATTATAATGAGAGGGGAGTTAATGTAATTTCCCAAACGTCAAAAGTAATATTTATTAAATCTAAATCTCAAGAGACGTAAGCGTAATTTACCCTTATAACTAATAAAAACAAATAATGATTTGATTTGATTTGATTAATTCATGAATAAAATCATAGTTAATAATTTTATTTTTATTTTTTAGAATTAAAATCAAATAATTCCTTTAAAATTTTAAGGATAATTTACAAATACACCTCCTAAAATTTTCTTAAAATATGAATTGTCCCTTGTGACTTGAAAAATTACAAATACCCCCTTGTTATAGTTTTTATTTGACAAAATTAACTGAAAAAATAAAAATTATGGCTTATCACTTATACAATAATAAAATTATCCGAATTATTAATTGATATAAAATTTTCATATCATTAAAAACTGTTAATTGACTTTATGATTTATTAATAAAATGGACCAATTTGTATGAAATTCGAAACGTCAATGAGCGGGATGTAATTTTCAAAGCTACATAGAATAATTTATATTTTAAGCAAATCTCATACAGTATATTTGTAATTTACTCACATTTTTAAAATTAATTTGTATAATGTGGACCAATTTGAATGAGGGATTATTTGAGGTACACTAAAGTAGCATCCTTTTTATCCTTTTATCTTTTTTTAATCAAATTATCTTTTTATTTTTTTACACATTTTTTTAATATAAAATAAAAAAAATATAAACTTATTTATATTATGCAGAACCACTCTCAATTTGCAAGTTTGATTTAAAAATAATAAAAATAAAAATAAAAATTTGAAACATTTTAAGAGTTCATCTGAGAGGTGTTTTGACTTTTTGGCTATTTTAGTTTGGGATTAAAAAGTCTCGTTTATGATAGATTTTTTGACTCTTTTTTTTTTTGTGAGATAAAAAATGTAATAATTATAAATTGAATGTACCATTTTATTTTATTAATTTAAAAAACCTATTTTATATTTTTGTGATAAAAATAAACCCAAATCTAACCCAACCCAACTCAAGTTGCCCAAGGAAGGCTAATAATGGGAGAAGGGTGGGATTTGGCATGTTGCTACGCAAGCAAGCTGGTGGAGTGAAGCAAACTAATTCACCCCCAAAAAAAAAAAAAAAAAAAGTTGGTGGAGTGAAGCAAACTAACTGGCCACGTGGCACTACTTTTCAGCTTGACTTTGGGCCCACCATTACGTTGTGGAATCAAGATGGGCATGATATAATCGGGGTGTGTGCGCGCCCTAAAAGGCCTAAGACAACAAGATGGGTTTGTGTAAATTCAAATGGGCTAATAATAGCTCAGCTCTAATGGCCCAAGTTTTAGGTGGCCCTGTTATATTGACAAAGTATGGGCCACAATTTTGCAAAGAAAATCAACCCTAAATACTAAAGCAAAGCCCATCAATTCGTCTTTTGTGGGTGTCTGTGTCTGTATTTTACATATATATATATATATATATTTTTGTTGTTGTTGATAGTTTGTTGGGGCTAGTTTGGTCGTATGGACCACACTTTTTACCATATTTCGACTTTTAATGATAAATTTATTACATTGAAAATATTTTTAAATAAAATACAATTCAATTATTTACAAAAATGAACTAAAAATAAACTAACAAAAATTAAATACAAACTAACAACAAAGATCAAAACACAAACAAAAATAAAAAATATATAAATCATTTATTACTTTAATAAATTTTCTTAATAACATTACTAGTACTAAATAAGCATTCTACAAACACAAAACATTTATATAAAAAGTTTTAAAATAATTTCATTATCAAAACGGAAGACAAATACATACAAAAAAATACTCATAATTTATGAGTAAATAAACTTGATCCATATAACTCGACGATAATTATTATTTTTTTGTTTTTTTATATGGGATATTATTATTTTTGTTGGGAGTATTTTTCTTCTATTTTAAAGGCATTATTAGAAAGCATGAAATATCATATGAATTAGGTAGATTACGTAACTGTGTACTCGTCTAATAATATCTTTTTATTTCTCTATCATTTCTTTATTTGGAAGGTTATATAATTCTTTAAATTCCTACTAATATAAAATTTTCGAAACACCTTATAATTACTCCTTAGAGACATTCTTACTAAGGTTTCATTTGAGAAATAGGTTGACTTTTTAACATTTTAGTTTTCTGATTTAAGACTAAAAAGTTTCCCTTGTGAAGCGTTTTTTAATTTTTGTAATAAAAAAAATAAAATGATTATGATTTTGATGTAATATTTTATTTTATTAGACTAAAATAATAAAAAAAAAATCAATGCCAAAATAGCCTAATTTGAATGTCCTTTCCAAAAAGCTTTTGTGGAGGTCCAATTATATGCGTAGGCCACATTCTTTCACGAATTCAATGAGAAAGGAAAGCGACGTGTCCTTTTGGCGCTAATTAGGACCCCAGCTTCCCCTCCCCAATTATTTAGGTATGTGTTTTGAATTATGAGACAAACTTCGGAATAAAGCACAATTCTTAATTGGTGAAACATTATTATATTTGCACATCTTTCAATCCCAACATCCCAATAATATAAACTATTCCGACCAAATTATTGTTGCTTCAAGCCAAACCCTCGTGACACCAAAATGACAGCCTGGCGAGGGTTAATGTTAAAGGTAACGTTGGGTTTTATTTTTAAAATTTTATTTTGTTTTTAAATTATGATTTTAATTAAAATTTATAATTAAATAAAATTTTAATATATGAATCAAAGTTAATTTCAAAACTCCTTTCTTACCTCTTTTTATATTATTATTATTATTATTAATCAATCAATCATTTTTTCTTTCTCATCTTTCCTCCCTCCTCTCACATTCTATACATCAATTAATAAAATAAAAAAAAGTACAAATCGTCCCAAAACTATTTTTAAAACTCATAATCAAATAAATTTTTTCTTTTCAAATCATGATTCAAAAACTCAAAACACAATTCTATACTTAAATCATAATTCTAAAACTAAATTAAACGGACCCTAAATTTTTTATCAAATAAATGACTAAATATCTTACATGAGTATGCGATCCATATTTTATGAACCTTACACCCATGTAAGACATTTAATCATTTATTTGATAGAAAATTTAAAACCTATAGTATTTTCTTTATGAGAGTCAAAACATAATCCCATAATACTCCATCCGTCCAAAAATATTAGTTTCTTATTCTATTTTTTATTATTTTAAAATATTAATTTATTTTTAAAAATCAAACACTAAAATAATATAAATTTTCTATTTACCTTTTTTTAAAATTCATTAACAACACAAAAATTATAATTATGACAATTGATATTCTCAAAAGAATAAAAAATACTATCAAAAAATAATTTGGAAAAATTAATATTTTTAAAATGCAATAATTATACTACAAAAAAATTTTAAATTTTTCAAAAAAGACTATTATTTTGAAATGGAGAAGTATTTCAAGTGTATTGCGATTAATAAAAGCAATGAAATTTATAAATTTTTGAAATACTTACGTATAAATCCTAATAAGTGAACATATTGTCTAATAAGTCTTATGAGAAAAATTTATCATAAAAAAAAATTAAAAATTGTAAATTTTAACGACAATTTATAAAAATCATGAT
This sequence comes from Camellia granthamiana, assembly GCA_036172215.1. Lineage (NCBI taxonomy): Eukaryota > Viridiplantae > Streptophyta > Magnoliopsida > Ericales > Theaceae > Camellia > Camellia granthamiana. Next base: position 7,806,798 of record CM069913.1, on the reverse strand, counting down.
AAAAAAAAAATCACTAATTATCAATTATCAATTTTTAACGATATATATAAAAAATAGTCACAAAAAAATTATTTTTAACGATAATTTTATTAAAACTTATTTTCAATAGAACTTGATAAAAATTAAATCCAACTATTAAAACTTATTACCGGTTTACCCTAAATTTTTTATGTTGAATAATAAAAAACAATAGGAGATCATGCTTAATAATTGATAAGAGGCATGGCCAAGGACCTCGTAGACCTCCAAATAATTTTGCCTATATATATATATACACACGAGTACACATATAGAGCGAGTCATGTATATATAATTATTTTAAAATACTAAGGCTAGGTTTGGCATAACCTATATAATTCATTTTTTTATCTTTTTTCCATCACATCACCTCTCTACTTTTCTACACATCTTTTCGTAAAAAGACAAAAAATGCACTTTTTTAGGACACCCCAAACCAACCCTAAATTAATTTCAATCATAATTAAAAAAATAATAATAATAAATCATAACCAAGTATAAACAAATTTTTTTTTTCCCAATCATATCAAAACAATAATCATAATATGCCATAACAAACATGATAGTAAATTATAATTAACACTACAATAAATAATAACAAAGACCACAAACATCATAACAAAAAGATTTTGTTAATATGTCATTAAAATACATGTTAAAATTTTTAAAATTCTACATAAAAGGGAGAACAATATATATATATATATATATAACATAATTCATTTTAAACGTATGCCCAGCATCAAATGCCACACTCATCCAAGATAGAGACCAACAATAAGGATGAATGCAGAGTTGCCAACACTGCATTCAAAGCATTTTTTCTATGCCAGTGTTGTGAAAGTGCATTTCAAAAACTCAAAACACAAATATATGCACTTAGAGAAAAACTTGTGCGGCAGACCATTCGCATGATAGAACATGACTGTAGATACAATATACTAGAGGACACGGCAGCTCTACTCTTTACCTCACATCAGTGAGCCTTAAGTTCTTAACAACCCGTGTCTGGTAATGACTCATCAATACGACACAAAGTTAAAGGTCATATAATATGAGCTCGTCAGTAGCCTCGTACTACAGGGTTAGGGGTGCACTCAAATAGCAGTCTATAATTAGAATCTAAGTACAAGGTTAGAGTTTATATGTATTTATATTAAACCAATTATACAAGCACTGGACATCGGAGTTCCTCTAATCAGTCTCTATGTGTCAGCTGACTTCAGTCGCTTGGCTGCATGGATGAATTCTGCAATCACTTGGACCTCATCCACTTTCTGTATAAAGAGATTTAAGGAAACATCAGTTTTTAATCCCAGAGTTGAATGTGTTTTCGTGTGGATTCTGGAGAGAAAGGGAGAGAGAGAAACCTGTGAAGCAAAATGCTGCTGAACAACATTAACCACTTGTTCTTTGGTAAGATTAGGGTTAGCATTTCCCTACAATTCAAAATCACAAATTATTAAAAAATATGAGTATGAAAACAAAATGATATAATTACAAAAGACGGTGAAAACCCACGAGTTTGAAGCTTCGCCAATACTTCCACAATGAGCTGGTTCCTAATTTTGCAAAGCTCACCCTCTGAAAAACAATGTAATTTATAATCAAAAGATGAATATAAAGCCAATAGCAGTCGTAAACTCCACAAATGACAAAAATATCTCCCAGCCACAAACAGTGCATATTGCATTTTGGACTAGGATAAAAAGGTTACAATTGTTTAGAATTCCCAGTGTAAGTACCTACATAGTAACATGTTGCCATGACCAAGTGCCATAGACCATGTAGACTTGGAGCTCAAACCAACAAAAAAAAATATGTTCATGGTTATGCAATTAATTTGAAGTTACTTCGCATCAAATTTCCTACCAGAATTAAGACCAGACCATCCAAACATGAATTGCATGTTTGGTTGTATTTTTGTTTTTTGTTTTTTGTTTTTGGAAAACACAAGATATGTGACTGGGATTTACAATTTTCAAACCATTATGGCTTAGTTGCCTAGAATGAAAAATTAAAAAATCACTGTGGAAAGGACAAGTAATAGGTCTTCTTAATTCCTCACAACCATTTCAGTTTTCTGATCTAGTAATACTTCACTAAAAACTTTCATGTGCTGTTTTTATTACTGCACATCCAAAACCAACATAAAAACTAAAGATCAGGCCTCCAAACAGGCTTGTGCTATAGTACTTGGCCACCCATGCTTCAAGATGCAGACATACATTCAATACAGCTACATAAAACCTCAATTTCCTTTCATATTGCTTACCACTTGAGATGTCCGAATATTGGAGTGAACTTCTCTGTAAATACTACGATTGGATGACTTTGCTGATGCAGATGTAATCCATGGCCTTGTATACCGAACTCTTGGTTTGCTCAGTTTGCTGAACTCAATTCCATGGCCTTAACGGTATGATAAATTTCAAAACAATTGTTAGCACCACATGGTCTCCAAAAACTAAATAAAGTGTTTCAGGAGCTGCTGAAACTTACAGAAATCATTATCCTTTTCACCAATGTCAGAGCTACTGCTAGAGTTACCAAAATCATCTTCATCTTCTTCATTCCCAGTGGGAGGTTCTAGAACACTCAGAGCATTCCTTTGCAGCTTCACTTCAACCCCATTCTTTAAAACCTGGCGTGCCAAAGTATATGTAAATTTAACAACCCATACCAATGAGACAACAGCAATAGTGGATGACAAGCTCAATTCAATGCACAAAGCATAGAAAGCAACTGCACTTAATATTACCAAAAAGTGCAGCCATTAATATAAAAATTAAAGAAATTGCACAGGATCAATTGATTTTAAATTACCAAGCTCCATTATATCCCTCAACCATAATTTTTTGATAACCAAACTAAATTGTCTTCTGTCCAAAACAGGTGGGGTTTGCTATGTGAATCTTTTTTCGTCATTCCACTCAGTCAAATCCCATTTACTCAATTAAATTAAACCATAAATTTAAGGTGGAATAAATATTTCAGAATCCAAATCCACACAGACCTAATAGCAAAACTAACAGAGGAACTCAATCAGAGTACCACTATGACATTTGAACTTTTGAGCAGTCTTCTAAAAAAATTGCCATATTCCACATTCCACAACCCAGATACTCATGAGTCATGTCCTTCCAAAAGAAATAAAACAAATCGGATAAAATTAAAAAACCATGAAAAAGGACAACAGTATTAAAAAAACAAGAAAGATCATGCTATTAAAAATTTAGAAATCCTTAATTTAACTATTCAATCCAGATGGCTACAAGAAACCAAAATTTAAATTAAAGTGATTCTTTATAATTACAAAATGAAACAAAGGAGCATACAAAATAAATAAACTGAAAAGATACCAATCATCAGTTACAGTACAATGAACAGAGGAAAAGGGGAATAAAAAGAGATACCAGCCAATGCCAACCACCGAGACCAACAGCCTTCTTGACGACTCCTTGCAAACCCACCAAAACAGACTTTGTTCTATTGTTTCCTGTCACAACAACTTTAGTGTGCCTAGGAAGCACGGAAAGCTCTTCATCACCACTTTCCTCCCGAAAAGGAGAGAGAACCCGAGAAGAACATAACTCGGGTTCCATCATTTTAGCAACCTAAAGTCTTCCTCACAATTTCAAGCAACAAGTACAAACCAAATAAACCCAATCAATTAAAAAAGAAGTGAAACAGCAAATTTACCCCCCCTCCAGTGCCTAAAAACTGCAAAAGCCTTCCTCCTCATAAGAAAACAGACATTAAAAAAACCCAATTTACAAGAAGAGCAAGCAACATAGCGAACTTGGCTTTAACCATCCACTACCCAAAAATCAAAATGTTGCAGAACCCAGTATTTATAATGTACTGCAGGCCTAGAAACCCATCAACTTCAGTTCATACCATATCTTTTCTAACTGTTTGCACTTGAATCATGCATTTTGATGCAACTTATCTTCACTACGACTTGCAGATCAATAGCGGAGTTCCGGAGAGATATCAAAGGAGTGAAGCAGAAAATCCAAGAAGCCAAATACAATCCCTGAAATAGTAAAGATTGAGGATATGTTATGAAGCGGTTCAAAGCCCTACAGCAACTAAATCATCTCAATCTTCAATGTCAAGTCGAGTACATGTCTATGAGAGAGATATATATGTTATGTATTATTGGTACTGATTGTGGAGGGTTTGACATGAAATTTTCCCTTTAAGAAAATGTTGAACAAATCTCTCAAAATTCAAGGACTCAGATTGGCAAACAGTAAATGAACACAGCAGTTTCTTCACAGTTCAAATTAACTTGGAAAGTATTATAAAATCATAGGGCATCACTTAAACCCTAAAATTTCTTAATTAATCTAAATAACCTCAATACAGCTTTACAAATCAAACTCATTTACTTACCCAAAAACCAAAAATAAATAAATAAAACCCACTAACCCTAAAATTCCTTAACAAGCAACAATTAAAAACAAAACAAGTTTTTAATCACAAAACTAAGCTCAATAAAAACAGATTAAAAATGAAACTGCAGAGAGAGAGAGAGAGAGAGAGAGAGAGAGAGAGAAACACTGAATTCAGATGGAAGAAGGAACCAAAAAATCCCTAGAAATGAAGTTTCAAGTAGGTCATAAAATAATCAAAACATGGCGAATTCAAAGATACAGAGCATTTGAACAAAATGCGAGAAATCATGAATCATAAAAACTCCAACACTCCATACCTCCTGCATACACAGCTCTGAACAAGAAATTAGAGAATGCGAGCGCGAGAGAATCGAAAGCAGAGGTTTTCGGAGTCCAAATTCGGGGTCAGATTAGCCTAAAACTCGACAGATCTGAGAGAAATGGGAAGTTGGAAAGTGGGTTTGAGTGACGAAAATGAGCGAATTTTGAGAGTGAGCGTGTGAGTGTTCGCTCTGTGCTGAGGAATTACTTGAATCAATTAAAGTAACAGAGTGTAGAGAGAGAGGGAGAGAGAGAGAGAGAGAGACATACACTAAATGCTTACCAACTGCCATGGAAACGACCTTCTTCAGTGGATGTGGAGGTAAGGTAATGCTAGAGGGACTGTTAGGGTCACGCAGCTGCAGCAGGGGTTTGTATATAACCGGGTTGACCGGTTTTACCAGTTGTTTTTGCCTTGCCAGTGGGGTTCATGCTTCTTCTGCTTCATCAAGATATGATCAAATTGGCTAAAGAGCCGTTTGGCTCTGTGATTCTGGCTCGCCGTTAAGCTTTTGTCTTTTTTCAATAAATAATGTTATATGTATCAATTAATGTACTAATTAATATATTAACAGATAATATGACATAATTTTAAAAGTTTTAAATATTTATAATTTGTATAATAAGTAGGATCAGTGATAATGACATAATATTAGTTAGTACTTACATTAATTAATATATGTAGCACTACCGTTTTTCAATATATGACATTTTAGTTACTCACTTATTATTGATTTATTCGAATCACATTACAATTTTATTTTTCCATTTTTTTTTATAATAAATCAATAAATTCAAAAAAATTCACTTCCCAAAATAGACATATGGCTCAACAAGTAAAAATACATTACAAATATAATTTTTAAGATTTTTTGATTTTCAATAATTATTTAAGTAGTCATAAGAGAATATTTAGGTGTCAAAGAAAGTGAAAAAAATAAAATAAAATAATAACTACTAATTGTTATCTGGTGGAAAAAATAATCTCTTAAATTTGTTGAAAATATGGCGTTGTTTAGGAAGTTGGGTTTTTGATTTTTTTTTTTCCCACTAAAAGACAAATTGATTACAAAACTAAAAAAATAAATCCAAACAAAATATCATATCTACCCCCATAATCATCTCATTTTTTCTCTTACAAACATCACATTCAATCACAAAAAAATCTAACTTTCTTCTCAAATACAAATTTTTTTTTTCTCTAATAATATCCTACAACTAAAAAAATTTACAGAAAAACCTACTTCCCAAACACCCACTAGATTAGTAATACTTTTTTGTTAGAATTTTTTATTTAGAGGTTGTTTGAGATAATCTAAATAAATGTACTTTTTAACTTTTTATAAAATATGGGTTGGGTTTTGGTTGGGTTTGAAGTGATGTGTTAAAAGTGACGTGATTTAAATAAAATGATGTGACTTAAATAGAATAGTGACTTTTCGACTTTTTTCAAACATGCCAAACCAAGAATTAATAAAATTAATAAAAAAATCATAACTACTCAGTTATGCAATAATTATTAATTGAAATATATTTTTTTAACTACAAAATTATTAAATAAAATATATTTTTGGCATATCATTTGTTATGCAATTATAAATTTGAATGAACATGATATAATTTTCAAGAACACGTAGCCTCTGTTTGAGAGGATGGGTTCGGTTGGATTTGGCGCTGTGGAGATGTGATTTGGAAATACTCTTCTGATCCTGGGAAGCGCTTGAGATCTGCTGATAGTCACCTGAAAAGGAATAAACACTCCGGTCGGGGGTGCCGAAATTAGCACTTCGACGGACAAGTCAGTCTTCTACACTCAAGAATGCTTGTATTCTAAGTTCAGCACAATAATTCTCACATACCTTTCTTAGTCTGTTGTTCCTTTATTTATACCTGTTTCCTGGGCCTCATGGCACGGCCCACCTATCACTCATTATCCTCTTATTTACTCGGCTCCATAGTTCAGTATCTATTCGGCCTATCTATTATATTCGGCATCCTTATCGTGCAGGGTAGAGCCGTGTAGTATCTGTCTTCTGGAGTACGCTTCAGATTATTCCAATTATCGGGCTCCCACAAGCGGTATTTTAGTCATAAAAAGACAAAATAGACTTTTTAACATAATAAAACAAAATATCACATCTAACCCATAATTATTACATTCATTCTCTAAAAAAAAATCAAAAAAATCTTTCCAAATGTGACTTTTTAACCTCGAGCTAAAATAGTAAAAAAACTAAAAACCAACCCACTTCTCAGATGAATCCATAAAATAATTCATATTTTAAATAAATTTCAATGAGAATATTTGCAATTATTAAGAATGAGTTGTTAAAATTAGAGTTGTGATTGGGGGCTCGAAACCGAGCGCCCCGAATGCCTCTAATTTTGTTTTTTTTTTTCTTTTTCAGCAGAGGCGACTGGAGGGGAGGGGGAGGAAGAGGGAGGGGAGGGGAGGGGAGGGGAGGGGGAGGGGGGGAGGAGGACTGGAGGGGAGGGGGCCTAAAAAATGGGCTGGAGGCGAGGCGGGGGGGCGCGGCAATCGGGATCGCAGAGGCGACAAGCAGAAGACACGCAGGCGGCGACGAGCTGAGGAGACGACGATCGGCGACCTCTTCTCTCCCTCTCCCTCTCTTTCTCTTTCTCTCCCTCTTCCTCTGAGTTGCAGAGGTCCAAAAATGGCGGAGAAAAAAGAAAAAAAAAAAAAAAAAAAACCTAAAGCCCAAAACGACGTCGTTTTGGGCTTTAGGGACATTCGGGGCCGAAATTTTCGAGCTAAAAAACATTTTCCTTAAAATTAATAGATAGTATTACTCCAACTTAAAAGTTTAAACTCACTTTTTAAATTTAAAAATATAGCAAAATATTCAATGCAAATTTTTTCTTTCTCATATTTATGTAATTATTAATTAATTATTTTTAGAAAGTATGCTTAAAAAGTGTATTTTTATATTATTTTTAAAAAAATATATGCTCGTTACAAACTCAAGCTCCAAGTCGAAAGCCTGGAGCAGATGAGCCGATTAAGGGATTGGTGGGGGACCGGTAAAAATGTGCTAGGGGAAGCGGGAGAACGAAGGGACTGAACATACACGTGTTTGGTGACAGCTGTCGGATCTTATCCTGGCACAAAATATACACTACTTTTTTTTTCTCTCTCTCTCTCTCTCTCTATATATCTATCTCTAAAGTTGTAGGGTATGTACGTAGGTAGTGTAGTGTGTATATTCAAAAACTGTATGTATTATGTATGTATGTATACTGGAATTTGAGAGGAATAATTGGGTTAAATTTAAAATTTGATTTGGAGTCCGCTCTCTCTGTGGCTCGTCCTACGAGGCAGCTGTACCGCACTTTTAAAAGCCCGCTTTCTAGTTTCAAAGGGCAGGGCGGGGTCCCATCCTCCACCGTTGATTACATTTCCTATCAATCCCTCTCCTTTTTTAAGAAGTTTATTGGTTGGTATGTACCTTCATCTGATATATGAGTTGATTTTTTTAATTTTTTTAGATTTTATTTGGTAATTATATATTTTGATTAAAAAATTATTATAAATTATCACATTATTATTTTTATTTTATGTATATTTTAAAAAAAAAAATTAAAAAATTATTAAAATAATTTGTTTTCAAATAAGGCCTTAGCCTAAAACTAAAAAATATCATTTAGAATGAGTTTTTGGTTTTCTTAACTTTTATGAGAAAAAAAATAAAATAATTATAATTTTAATGTGATATTTTATTTTATTGACTTTTAATCTATTTTGTTTTTTGTGACTATTTTTGTCCAAAAAGTTTATGCCAAACATAGCCTGCAATTGGTGGAGGTGGTTCCGATTTTGTGTTGGGTAATTAAAAAAGAATCAGACTTATTTTCAGTCTGAGATCAGATTGAAGTGTGTTATTGGATTCGTGAGAGTCCACCATAGGTCCTGTTTCGATGATTTAAATCGTTCAATGTGTAGAATTCATCGAGTACTTTATCGCTATAAAAAAATCACGTTGATCGCATATCGATAATTACTTGATTAAATTAGATTTTTATCAATGGTAAATATAATTTTTAAAACAAAATTGTTGACAAATATCTGATCCGATCAAGTAATTATTGATAGCCGATCAACGTGATTTTTTACAAGGATAAATTACTCGACGAGCTCTACACTTTAAATAGTTCGAATTATCGAAACAGGACCCATGATGGGCCTCACGGGTTCAACAGCATCGTCTAGTCGACAAGTCTGGTCCATTCAAAAATTAATGAGCAGTATCGTCATGTAGCGTTTCAGGAATACCAGATAATTTTTCTTGTTTTTAAAATTTTATTTTAAGATTATAAAAATAAAATAAAATTGCATGATGTTTGAAATTTTAGTTTATTACAACTCATTCATTAGTTCCTAAAAATGAAAATGTTTAAAACTCAAAATATATATATACATATACTTGTACTCATAATGATGGGACATTACATGGGTTAATATTTGATTTGTTATTTGTCCAATAATATAGGATTTTCATCCTCTTGCATATATTAGTGGGTAAATTTGTAAATTAAAAGTGTGGGTTTATAACATTACCCTTTAAAAATATTACTACACCATATTCTAGTGTGAATTGATTGAAGTTGGAAAGTCACTCATTTTAGTTAGTTATTTGACTATTTTAACTTGACTAAAATAGTTATATTTAAAAAATTAGTTATGTTTTTTTTTTTTTGTAATTAATTTGATGATTATGAAAAAAAAAATAAAATTATAAGTTAGATATGATATTTTGTCTTATTAACGGTTTTAGCCTATTTTATTTTTTAGTGAGCCTTTTTAACCTAACCATTTTCCCAAATACCCCCATAACGAAAGGGAAGTAAATATTTTAATCAAAAAATGATTATAAGTGTTATATAGTTTTTTTATTTTTACTTATTTAAACATCTTTCCATTATAAAAAATTTAAAAATTACTAATTAAATTAATTTTCAAACAAACCCTGATTATAGATATTAAATTTATTTTTTATATTACTTAAGCCTTGTTTAGGAACATGCTATTTAAGTAACTTTTTGACTAAAATATGAGGTAAAAAAAATTTATATGTTTAGAATGACTCTTTAGTTTTGTACGAAAAGAGAATATTTGATTTTTTGGTATAAGTTAAAGGTTTTTTGATTTTTTAAAGTAAATTTTTAACTTTTAAACTAAAACTGTTGCATGACAAACGAGACCTTAATTACCTAATAAATTAGAATATACGTGTGTTTTTTTTGGGGGGGGGGGGGGGGGGGGGGGGGGAGAGGGGTGTTTTGGCAAGGCTTATTTCACACATTTGTCAACTATTCCTCGTTTGATAACTCAACTTTTTTATAGTAATTTTTTTCTGTTTTAATTTTTATGAGATGAAAAGAATTAGTGTTTGAAATGATTTTTTAATTGAATAGATAATTATGAAGGAAAAAAAAGATTGATTAATAGATAATTATGAAGAAAAAAAAGATTGATTAAGATGTATAATTTAATATTTTGATTTTTTTGCAACTTTCTGATATTTTAAGCCAAAAAGCTAATAGCCAAACAAACCCTAAGTAACCCTCTATTTGGGACTATCCGAACGCATCTAAGTACAGCTTGGAATGGGAACTGGCTTCACAGGAACGCAGCAACCAAAGATGGACACAAAAGCATGATTCGGATTATCTGCAATTCTTTCTTATAATATTGCATAATAGAAAATTTGTTTCTCAAATACATCCAACAAAGTCTACAAAAACGGAAAAACTTTTAGTCCAACCAATCTCAGCAAATCAAACTCAATGAAGCGAACGAAGAAAAGCTGGACAGCTAAAAAGTGGAGTACAAAAAGAAAAAGAAAAAGAAAAAGAAAAAAAGAAAAGATCAACCATGATCTCAATAATTATACAAGAAAGCAAATAAAACCAGAGAGAAAAATCAATAGGGGAGAGGGAAAAAGGCGCAGGGATCAACTCTTGAGGATAGTTTCGATGGCTTCAAAGAAAAGAGGAGCCATTTCAGGGCTTGGAATTTTGATTGCGCACTTAAGCCCGGGGATTCCAATAACCGTTGTGAGTTCAATCAAGAAGGGGATTCCTCGAGGGATCTTGGCAGAGAGATACAACACCTCCTGGTTTGCATGCTTACGCTTGGCAATGAAGAACAAGTTTGATGCAGCTAGCCGGTCTAGGGTTGCTTCCACACTGTTCACGACGATGCCTGGAAAGTCCTTTGAGACCTCATTTGAATCAGGCAAGGACTTCCATGCCTGCCAAAAACACAAAAGCATCAGGTTTCAGTTGTCGCCACCAAAAATCTCTACTTGAATATGGCAACTGGCAACATTTCCAATATGCTTCCAGATCAAACATGATTCATGCATGCATTGCTCATAACCAACATTAGGACATTGAATAAAGTTTTTCAAAATCATAGGAGTGGTGATCGCCACTTTGCCAACCCCCCCTAAGAGCATCCCTATCAGCTTATCTAAATTTTACTCTAAAATATTATTAAAAAATTCATTCTCTATTTTAAGAATCACTTTTTTATCTACCTTCTCCAACAAACTCCCTATTCTTTCTCTATTCTATTAAAATAATCTTTCTAATTATTTTTAAATTTGAATATTTTTTTAATAATAAAATAATTAAACAATATAAAATAAAGTCAAAAATAGAGGATCAAAGGCAACTCTTGCTGTATATAATGTACATAAACAATAGAAAGAAGTGGTATTGACTTTGTATCGTACCGTTCATGTATTGAAACAAGCCATGACTTTGTATTGTTTATGTACATCTCAAATAATTATAGAAGAAAGCAGCAAAAGCAGAAACCAGGGACCGGATGTCCGGGAGGTCGACCGGCCGGACGTGCCGGACGTCCAGCAAAACAAGTTTTGCCCAGATTATTTTATTTGGGACATTCGGGTGGACGACCACTATCAGATATGAAGGAGCTACGGTAACTCCTTACAAATAGGAATGATTGTAGCAATCCTAAATTTAGGAGATTGTATAAGGGATCTGGTGGGAAACGATTTTCGAAGAATCAATCCCTTATAATAGTTTTTTTTTTTGTGATAAATAATCAATCCCTTATAATGGCAAAAAGATCTGATAGGAGCATCCCCAATGAATCCCCTAAATACATTCCTTAGTTACTTTGGGTAATTTTTCTTCAAAAATCAACCCCATCAACTCCACTAAAGCAACTCCCTATTATAAGAAATGCAACAATTGCTCCCCAAATGTAGGAAGCAACTGTTCACCCCCCAAAAATATAAAATTATTTTTTATTCAACCGTATCTAATAAATTCTTATTTTGTAGACACGAAAGATGTCCCCTCGGACATCCCTTCGGATGTCCCGTGAGAATCCTGGAAAATGTCCAAAATTACCTTGACCGGTCGACCGCCCGGTCGTCCGAGCGGTTACTAAATTCTTATTTTGTAGGCATGAAAGATGTCCCCTTGGGCATCCCTTCGGATGTCCCGTGAGAGTCCTGGAAGATGTCCAAAATTACCTTGACCGGTTGACCGCCCGGTCGTCCGGGCGGTTGACCAACCGGACGACTGCCCCTTTTTCCTCTCCAGTTACTTTTATGCAATGCGTTGTGCTACTTTGTTTTTATTATTTTATTATTAAAAAATATTTAATTATAAAAATAATTAAAAATATTATTTTAATAGAATAGAGAAAGAATAGGGAGTTTGTTGGAAAACGTAGATAAAAAAGTGATTATTTAAAATAAGGAATGAATTTTTTAATAATATTTTAAGGTAAAATTTAGGTAATCTGATAGAGATGCTCTTAGAACCCTTATATCCTCTCCTTACCTATTTTAAGGAGTTTGATGGCCCCTATACACTTCCAACAGCTCCCTTAAACACTCCCCTAAAATAAGAACTGCTACAATGCCTCCCTATTTGTAGGGAGTCACAGTAGCACCCTTATATTTTTTTTTGTATTTTTGTTTTTTTGCTTTGCTTTGTTTAAGGACTGTAGTACACATTTATGATTTTTATTTTTTTTAAATTTATAATGAAAAATTATATTTTAATAGAATAGAGAAAAAATATAAAGTTTGTTAATAAAAACAGAGAAAGAATAGAGAGTCTGTTGGGGGAAGTAGATGAAAAAGTAATTCCTAAAATAGGGAATGAATTTTTTAATAATATTTTAAGGTAAAATATAAGTAATCTGATAGGGATGCTCTAAGTCCATACTTGCCAACACTAGTACAATGAAGAAATTCATGAAATATCCTGGTAATGGAAAATTTGAAAATAAAAACATTTTTATTTATCAAAAAATTAAAATTTAAAAAAAAAAAAACATTTTTCAAATGTTCATTGATTCAGGTCTTATCGTTCAGATAATTTTTATGGTCATCATCGTAATATGCTATTGGAAAGTAAAAATATACCTCTTTTTGTTTAAATTAGTTTTTTATATATATTTTTACCTCTAGGAAAGCAGAACGCTCCATTTTCCCATCCTCAGTGAAGAATGGGAGCAATGATACTTTATCATTAAAATACCATACGGGTTGTTGATTATTTTTCACAGCAACCTGCAGAAGCATGTTTGGAGGACCAGGAGCAATGTTCTGGAATAAAACCATTGGCAGAAGAGTTGTTGCTGACATTCCAGGTTGCAATAGCGGGACCTGATTAGCAGTAAGAAATTACTCTAATGCTCAACCTTAGAAAAGATTTGTTTCATGACCACGGAACTAACAACTACCTGTAGTGGTCCGGCAGCAGCAAGACCGAACGTGTTCTTGTTGAACTGGATCATAAACCCATCAAGGGGAATCTGAGTGTTGTTCTCAAACATAATGCTGTAAAATATTTGGCCATCTCTTCGTACCAACTGTGCACTGATTTGTAAACCTTGACCAGTTGATGCTGGTAATACAACAGGCAAAGGAGGGCTGCAATTGAAATTGGAACTCTATGTCAGTACATTCATAGGAACAAAAATCATATCAATTGTTGACTAACACATTTTACTAATTTCTTGAATGTAAAAAATCTCATGAATTGAAAATTTACAGTCATCATTAGCATTTAGGTAAAACTCCCATCACAGCCAAAACTCTTCAATAATTTCAACAATCTATGAAGCATAGATATGGATACAGAAAACGGATACGGCAATACGACAAAAATTTAAAAAATCGGATGAGGGGATGGCCAGGATATGTAAAATATATATTTTTTATATTATACATGAACTCAAAGAATAATAGGAAACCATTTTTTAGGAATTAGATATTAATTTAATAGTCAATAGTCAGTTTAATCCTTTTTTTAGATATTAAGTAGTATCGGATATGTATCCGCAAGTATCCAAGAAGCATCGATATCCGATACAAGTATGATACGGGATACAACTCCCTTTTTGAAGTATTTGTGCTTCATAGCCAACATTTCAGCAATGAATCTCAGACACGTACTGCAAATAAATCTAGACGCCTAATTATTTCATATCAAACAACCTATTATACCGATATTCCACCATACTTACCCAGCAGGTAGTGTGGGTTGATCAACTGGTACAATAGCATTATTACTATTGTCATTATTGTCAAGGCCCATCAAATCACCAAGTAAATCTGGCACAGGAGGAGGGGCTGGTTGTTGCCTTGCCACAGCTTGCGAAGTGCTACTTGAAGTAGCTGGTGGTGATGCAGCACTGTCCAATGCATGAGCAGGTGATTCAGAGTTCCCCATTTCACTCCCATCAGGGTAGTCTTCTTCTTCAGTTCTCTGGGTAGTCTTCACACGGGTTACAAATGCATCTGGGGGCTTGTGATACACAGAGGACAAAGTAGCAATATTGGCAAGAAGCTCATCAAGAAGAGAAGGATCAAGTAGGTTTGAATCGTCACTGATCACAGGCTTCTCAGCTAACACAACATCCTTAGCTGCCTGGGAGGGGGAAAAGAAAAAGCAGGTTTATTATGAATATATAATGGCTTATGGTTCTAAGGTTTGAGAATATTAACACAGATAGTTCAGAAAGCCATAAAAAATTAAGCTGCCAAACTATGTAACACAACTCTCCTCTTTCCTCCAATCTGGAAGTGGCCTTGTCCAGAGAGAGAACCTTTAAAATGGCAAAAGCAGAAATTGAAATGGGATCATCTAGCTCAAACATAGAGCTAGTACAAAAATATTAAGGTTTTGCTCATCTTTCACATGGATAAACTTAGAAGCTGTGACAAGAATAACATTGTACAACGACTCCAATAGCAACTCTTGCAGCAACAAAAACCATTAAATATAATTTCATGAAAAAAGGAGAGAAGATAATAATTGAGAACTGTGTATATCAAACACGTAAAAAGAGAAACTAGAATTGATTTCTAATTGTTACAAACCTCGGGATCAGTAGAAAGAAGACGCCAATATATATATGCACGATCACGCAAATCTGGATTGTCAGTCTCCATGGTGGCATTGTTCAACACAACCTACCAAGACCATGATGTGTATTGAGAATCAACAAGAGTAAAGAAAATCAATCAACAAGAAAGCTTAAAAAAACTATCTATTTCCAAAATCATCTACTTCCTGCTAAAGCTACAATGATTCAGGCTGTTCAAAAAAAGAATAAATAAATAAAATAAAAGGCTACAACGATTCAGATTCTCTGCCTGACAAGAAAACTCTTGGCATTATTACCACAGGGGTGGTTGTAACTCATTTATTCATATTGATTAAGACTATATAATGTTCTAAATGCCAATTTGAGAGGTTAACATTCTATAACACCATTCAAAGGCAATAGATTGTAAGGGGGAGCTAGAATATTTTCCATAAAATGAGCACATGATACTCAAACATGATGAAAAGGTCAAAACAACATACCTGAATCATCTGCTGTGGGCCTTCAGTTGGCTTCTTAAGAAAAAGTTTGACAGTGGCAGTCAGCAATTGCAATTGTACTTGTGCAGGCTCTTCAGGAAAACTTTCCAAAAAGCTCTCGAGGAGCTCATCAGCATTGTCAATTCTCTCTGCATATTCTCCAATTATCCAGATCATTGATGCCTGCCAAAAAAAAAAGAAGAATAAATCGATTAAGAAGATCATAAAATATAAATAATGAAAAAACATAAGCCATCACACAAAGCCAAATCCTTGCAATTGTTTAGGAATACCTTAGCCTCAGGCTCATCTAAAGTGTCTAAGCTCTCACAAAGTGTAGCAATGATGGACTCGTAGCTGAGAGCAACAAAGAATAAAACTTAATCTAGAACTAGAAGACAAGAATCAATCTGACAACATTATAATGAAAACTCATAATGAAAGACAAAAATCTACAACACTATTACAATTCAAATTTATGGACATCAGATTTGCATAAAAAGGGGATAAAATAAACTTACGTGTTAGGGTATCTTCTAAATATATCCTTAATGACTATGATAGCTTCTTGAACGACATAGTTTACTTTAATCTTAATCAACTCAAGCAAAACACTAATGCATCGCTCAGCTGCTCTCTCCAACTTGATGGCACAACGTCCAATAGCACGAACAGCCTTTCTGACAAAATCTACATCTACTTCTGTAGCATATTCTTTAAACTCCAACAGAACCTGAAAAGTGATTATCAATTGAGCATTACAACCAAACCAAAATCAGTTTAAAAAACTTTAAAATACATAACTCTTACTAAAGTCTACTTGCCTGGTCTATATTTCGGTCTGAAGCTAGCTTTATCATGATTTCTAACTTTTCCATCTTCACATAAATGGGATCGTTGTACTTGCAGAAAAACACCTACAAACAGAAAACATAGTTTCATAAGTACCAATTTTTTTACTACAAATCTTAATTACAAGAAGCCATAAAAAGAAACCCTTGTTCATTCACACGTGCGTCAATTAAGACAACCCTATCAAATCACCTTGATTTCATGGGCAAGAATTGTAGGCCGCTTTTGTACAATAAGGTTGATGTTTCGTAATGCAACATATTGAATCTCAGGTTCTGCAGACAGTAATGTCACAAGAGGAGGAGCCATTTTCTTACAAAGATTCCGAACTATATCAGTACTGGTGATGAGTTCCATTTGTTGGAGGATCATCTGGAAGGTTGTGGGGGAAGATAGTTAACAATAAATTCAACAAGTCTAATGATACGTGAGGCATTCAAAAATGTTAGTGAGGATGGAGAATACCAATCAAGTCAATCAAAAGACTTAAATGTCACCTTGACAGCTGAAAGAACAACTGCACAATTTGCATGTTGTAGTCGTGGAGTAACACGCTCCACTATATTCTCAGCTTCACGAGCATCAGCTGCCTTGTACTTGGAAAGAGCATCCAATATGAAAACTTGACCCCACCTGAATTTGTATGTCAAACAAGAAAAACAATACAGTTAATATTGGGAAAATTTTAGAGATCAAATTACATATTGCTATAAAGGATGGCAGCTAGTTTTAAAAAAATTCACAATGCATGATTTATAGTCAACAGAGCTTTAGATCAGCCACATCCCGTTCTGAGCATCACAGCTATTCACAATGAGTTACCATTCCTCTCCCAATGTAAAGTTATTTCCTCGTCCCAATCATGGTCTCTTACGTTGTTCAATTTATCTCAAGAGAACTAGAACAGAATGTTCAAAGCAAAAAGTTAGGGGTTGTTTGGGGTGTCCTAAATAAATGCACTTTTTGTCTTTTTAAACTAAAAAGTTGAGGTTGAAAATATAAATGTTTGGGTTAACTTTTTGACCTTTTATAAAAAATGTGTATTAAAAAATTGTATAAATTAATGTGTAGGGGAAAATTAGTATTGGGAGTTGTGCAGCCGTAATTGTTGACTTTTGGTGAATAGTGATAACTTTTTAACTTTTTGAATAACTTTTTGACTTTTTAACTTTTTTGAGACTTCCCAAACTTGGCCTTATTGATTAATTCCACCAACTCATAAACAATAGGATGAGAAAAGTTGAAAACAAGGAACTCCCGCAACAAATCCCCCTGATCTGGTTGTGAAAAGTTGACATTTTAAACCCAATTAACAACCAAATGCTGAAATTACAAAACAATAACTCAAAGACTAAAAATTATGTACCATTTTAGATATATAATCATATGAACAGGCATCAAAACAATTTATTGGCCATTTCCAACAGCTTGTAAAAATTTATTAGATCAATATAATTGTTTTATAACCAAACTTAAGATAACGATGATGCAAATTTAGTACCATGCCAAGTATGGTAAATGATATTTCCTAGTACAATTAGGCCATGTTTGTTTGGATGGACATGTGCTTAAGATTAGATTAATAGTCCAATAAAATTATTAATCCGATGTTTGGTTAAAAAATTGAAGTAGGGACTAATAATCCATGCAGATATGGTATCTCACATATGATGAACTATTCAATCCCACCGAGGGGGATAGGATATAAATTGGGAGACTAAGCCAAAGTCTGGACTAACTTAGCAAATGACCAAATTAACCCTGACTATATATATATATTAACCCTCATTTAAATATTTTAAAAATATTTGAAATATTTAAAAAAATTTCCATAAAATATGTATATTTTTAATTTGTAAAAATTTTAACAAAATTAAAAAAAAAAAACCCCCAAAACAATTTCAAAATACAACTAAAAGCATGATATTGACATATTTTTTGTTGGAGATGATCTAAGAACAAATAATATTTTTATTTATAACAATTATGAATGGTAGTAATCATTAATTACCACCCTAGACTTTTACTTCAACATGTCTACAATTGGTATTTTGTACGCACCTTCTCATAAATATATTTGCTCCGTTTCCTATATTTTCTCCGTTTCCTATATTTTCTGATATCATTATTTTCCTAAATAGCTATATTTCATAGTTGAATGATTTTTGGTATTTTTTTGATCAAAAAAAAAAAAAAAAAGAGTTAAATTTTGTTTAAATGAATGTCTTTTTGAATTTGGGCAGTGAATGGTTGGTTGATTAAACTAGCAATGCATATTTTTTAATAGTTGCTTGTGTATATAAATTTTATAGTGAAATGATTTTTGATGTTTTTTTGTTAAAAGAAGGGATTAAATTTTGTTCCAACGAATACTTTTTTGAATTTGGGCAATGAATTATTAAAATAGCGGTGCATATTTTTTAATGGTTGCTTGTGTATATAAAAATTTTATAGTTGAATGATTTTTGATTTTTCTATTAAAAAAAAGTGGGGATTAAATTTTTCTCAAATAAATACTTTTTTGAATTTAGACAATGAATGGTTAGATGATTAAAATAGCCGTGTATTTTTTTTAATGGTTGCTTATGTATATATATAGTTGAATGATTTTTTATTTTTTCTATTAAAAAAAAGTAGGTTAAATTTTGTTCAAATGAATCGAAATGGATGTGGAGCAACAATAGGGAAATTTGCTTTTTAAAAATTATAACACATGCTAGTGCAAAATTTTACAATAATTATAATAGGGATATTATGATCAAGATATATTGGATGTCTCATGTCCTGTCATGTTTTATTCATTCCAATCCCCCTTAAACAAACATCGGATTGGATAATATTTTGTTAATCTCTTCTTATAATCCTAACTCAATCCAAACATAGGATAGGATACACAATCCAAAGGAATTCGAAATCTTAGGATTATTAGTCATAGGAATGCTAATCCAACCTAATCCAGTCTACCCAAACAAACATGCCCTTATGGTACACAGTGTACACACCCATGCCACGGACCTATACATAGGGACTTCAAAGACGGCACATAAAAAGTACTTTGGCATGGAATATCTACAAACAGTGTAGTAGTGATATGGAACCTCCTTGCTTAGTGCATTAATCAGATAACATGTAAAAAAAATTTCTAATAAACATCAACTATATATAACCTATTGAGAAAGCAACATTGACTGAAATACAGGCCCTGTTTGGTATAGCTTTTTTAAGTATAAATCTGATAATCAAAAAGCAAAAGTTAAAAGTAACCCTTCTCCAACTTTTAAATAATCAACTTATTTAAGTTATTTCTGTCTACTAAGCTATAAGCAGAAGCTGCACCAAATAGTCTAACACAGACTCTCAAATTAAAATAAGCTATAATCACCTCTTAGAATCTATACCAAACAGCCCCGAATGTACCACCAACCCACCCCACCCCACCCCAATAACATTAAACTATAGCATATATTTTCATGTTACCACAGAGCATAACATATTTTTTGAAACACAAACTCACTCTGTGCATTCATTTAGAGCAGTAAGGAGCTTTGAAAGTGTATGGCTCATGATCTCAAATATGGGCTTGCTGCTGTTCTCTTGAATCTCTGCAAGTGCTGCAACAGCGTTCGCAACAACCATCGGATTATTGTCAGATATCAAATCCTTGAGAGCTTCCAGAAACCCCCTATCCTCAACCAGCTCAGCATTTATGTCATAAAGTTTAGCAACACATATAGCTGCTGTCTTGCGAACATAGGGATCATCATCCTAATAAAAAATGAAATTAAGTATTAATAATTCATTATTACATGTGAACATTCAGGAAATATGAATAGCATGTGCAACTGAACTATAAGACATTTGCAGCATTGTTGCAGCGGAGTACATTTGAGAATGGCATGTGAGATGCTAAAAATCTAAAACTAGTTAAAGTTTCCAATAGACAAGCTTTTGAAAAAAACGATAAAATCAACCTTAAGACACCTCTGAAGGGGATCACACAGATATTCTGTGATTTTATCAACGCGAATGCATCCCATTGTCCTCACAGCCAATGCACGAATCAGAGGATTTGGATCCTGCGAATCCTGCAAAAAAGCCCATAAAATAACAAATGTTAGATATTCATAGAAGCATCTTTTCATCTATATAAAAATAGAATACAAAATATAACAAGCAAAAAAAAAAAAATTTAACCTCCACTCCTACAATTAATAAAGGTATGTTTGTGTGATCATGGCATGCACACCAAACTACAAAATTTCCATTAGCTATACATGTATTACATACATATATATACATGCAATGCGTTTTCGGTATCACTTATTTAGTCACAGTATGAATGAATTATGACATTGAAAAATAAGCACAGCATCCATTCAACAAAGAAAATTGGTAGCACAACCACAAATTTCATTCTGGAAGTCCCTAACAATAATGAAATGTAGGAAGACCAAAGTTTGTCCATAGTTCTTACCTTCACAAATGTATTTACAGCAAGTATCGCAAGGTCGGGTTGGCTTTTAGCATAATTTATCAGATATAAATAGACAAGCTTTTTGAGCTCCAAATTCTCTGTTTGCATGCAATTCACAACATCTGTGAATAGTGATGAAACATCCTTCCCAACAGTCATAGCAGCAATCACCTTTTTAACGGCATCTTTTCTTTTATCCTGCATGAGAAAAGCAGAGGAGGTATGCTAATGAAATGTTATTCTGAATTGTTATAGTAAAATAAAGCTACCCCAAAATTAACAAATTATCCAGTCAAAAGTCTTGAAAACATTATTCCAAGTGAGTATGACATTTCTGCACATAAAAAACATCCTACTCATGCCCCCGTTATATGTTCAAATCATTGTTGTCAAATTGCGAATTGAATCGTGAACTGTAAGATTCACTTTATTTAGCATAATATATAATTTTATTTTTGTATATGCATATCAAAATACATAGTATTTAAAATGAAATAAATATCAATATAAATCAATTCATGTCATTTTTTATCTTGTGAAAATAGCATCATATCATGCATTATGCAATTGTAATTGAATCACAATGAATCGTAGTAAATCACAATTGAATAATATGATTCACTCAATTTAAGATTCAAAAGCATGAATCAAATCATTTTGGTTATATTACATGGACTCGGGTATGAGTACGGGGATCGGGTGTTGATATGTATCTAGATGTCGGACTCATCAAACTATAAATTTAAGGGTACACGAACTCGGCAAAAAAATATCTTATTTTTATATTTTTAATCAAGTATGTGAGATAAAACAGTACTATATGCAACTTATAGTGTCAAAAAGACATTTATAACAATTATACAACAATATATACATATAATAATAAGGTTATATATAATTATATAAGAAGTATCCGTTAAAACGTATCCGACACATATCTCATACCCTTGTCCAAGTGTCGAATGTCAGACAAGGGTATTTGATTTATTTTGAAGAGTCTGTGTAACATAAGTTGAAACTCATATCAAATGATATGTATGAATAGAATGTTAATCGCAAATTCTAACAAGTACGGTTCAAATGAACTACTTTGTAAAGTAAAACAAGTGCAAATTTTGCACCAAAAAGCACAAAAAAAAGATCTCCCCTAACCAGATAGGATACAAATCAAGCCACCAATGCAGAAGTGAAGAAAATTGTCAAATTATTATAGTGTTCCATGTAAAATAATCCAAACCCTAACACACACAAATCAAATAATAAAACTATAAATTAGGATCATTCATTATCAATAACTTTACAAAACGCATTAAATCAATCTTATGCTCAATAGCACCGATAAAAAAAAGAAAAAAAAAGAAGAAAATATATTAAAGTTAAATTTTCTCGAGTCCAACCTACACAATAAATCATTCCTCAAAAGCTATGAATCCGAAAATCGTATAGATGTGAGACGCAATTCCATGAAAGTTCGCGACAATCTCAACCACAAGTCAAATCGAAAAACGCAATAGATCTGATGATAATTCTAATCAATCGGTGGTAAAAACACAACATCAGTGAAATCAAGAGCGAAGTCCAAGCAGATCAAGGAAATATCTAGAAAATGACATGAATTCAGCTCGAAGATAGCAAATCAATTGATGCATAGATATAGAAACATACATACGCGCACACAGAGAGAGAGAGAGAGAGAGAGAGAGAGAGGGGACCTTGTACTGAGAATTGAGTTCTTCTTTGAGCTCAGGGATTTCGCCTTTCTTGGTGGTGGAGAAGTACTTGGAGTCGTGACCGCTCATCTCTGAAGCTTTTTTGGCTTCTCTCTTCGGGTCTCGAGACAACTCAGACGAGAGAGAGAGAGAATGAGGAAGATGACTATTGCCGATGCGAGAGCGAGAGAGACTGGGAATGGAATGTCATTTCAATAGTGGCACAAGGCCGAGCCAATTAGACGATTAGTAAAATATTTGCCTAATTCGTTAAAATTTTATTGATTTCTATTGATTCACCGTTTTATTTATTAATTATGAATTAAATTTTAAATTTTATAATATATAATTTGTCTTTGAAATTATTCTGTTCCGTTATAATTAATATATATTTTTAAAATTTTAATAAAATATCAAAATAAAAATAAATGTGAAAAAAATTTAAGATGTGAAATTTATTACGAATTAATAATTTTATATAGGAAAAATATTATGTAAAATTAGTTTGTATTATATATATGAAAAATATTATATAAATTAGTATTATATACTATGCTAATTCTTGATAATTGTTTAAAATATTTTTCAATCTATCAATCCGCTTAAAATTACTTAAATCACAACTCAGTTTATAATTTTATTTTTAAACTATTCGAACTGTGCTGTGCACATTCCTAGATACGAGTGCGGCCCTTTAATCAAACCAATAAGCAAACTGTTCTCCGGTTCTACTTGACCCAAAAAAATGATAAATATTAATAATTAAAATTATAAATTTTATTATGAATATATAATAATTTTTTTAAATTATTTTTGAATGATAATTTTTCCTTAATTTTTTAGTGACTTTTTAACCAAATACTAAGTAGGTGTAAAAAAGTATATTTTTTTACATACATACATTTATTTGGGTCACATCAATCAAAATCTATCAACATCTCATCTTTATTTTTCTAATCACTTTTTCTATTTTTCTATATATTTTCTTTTATAAAAAACTAAAAAATACACTTACTTAGAACATATCAAATCATCCCTAAATAACCGTTAAGATGAACCTAAGGATTGAAGCCCAGCAATTGACTCGGCCTAAGAACTCAAAAAAAAAAATAAAAAAATAAAAATAAAAAATACAACGAAATAGAAAAGCATGAAGAAAAAAAGAACAAAAACACTGGATACCCTAAATAAATTAATAGAATATTTGACAATTTATTTGGCTGTCTAAAAAAGGGCAAAAAACAAAAAACTCAACATAGGCATGAAATGAATATCAGTCCATTGGGTGAAGGTAGTGGGCCAAGTTGTTGGGCCCAGACTACGAGCCCCACCCGTTAGCCTATAGAGCATAAGGTTTGGGGCTAAGGGTTTGACCCACCACAAGCCGATTTGTAAAAAGCCCGATGAGCTTAACTCGGTGAACTTGGACACCAGGTTCATGGGTTGCCTTACCCTTATCTCTAATCCAATTAACCCTGTAAATTGTAATGGAAGGTGATAAAATTCGACATACCAAGAAGCTTAAATCATATCCGTTCAAAAACAAAAAAAAAGAAGCTTAAATCATACGCCAAGGTTCTTCAATTTCCCTAATTTTTTCTGCTTTGATTTTGTTTTTTTATTGTTTTGTGAAATAAAATTATGAGAAAATTATTTATAAGTCCTATTAAAGAGACTTATGCTACATATAGTCCTATTAAAAAATTTATGTTTCCATAAGTCCTGTGGGAAGTTTGTTGACACATTTACCTTAAATATTAGTTGTTAATATCATAAATAATAGTAAAATCATATATAGGAAATTAAATGTTACCATAGATCATAGGTGTCACGTTACGTTTATATAGGTGTCACGTTACAGGAAATTGCATGTTACCATAGATCATATCTATATAAACGTAACGTAACGTAACGTGACACTTATATAAACGTAACATGACACCTATGATCTATGACAACATTCAATTTCCTAAATGATCTATGGCAACATTCAATTTCCTATATAGGAAATTGAATGTTGCCATAGATCATATCTAGATAAACGTAACGTAACGTAACGTGACATCTACATAAACGTAACGTGACACCTATGATCTATGTCAACATTCATATTGCCATAGATCATATTTATATGAAACGTAACATGACACCAACATAAACCAGCAATATTTTCACATTCAATTTAAAAAAATAAAAACTCATTAAGTTTGCGAAACGTAACGTGACACGTTACGTTACATTTATGTAAGTGTCACGTTACGTTATGTTTATGTAGGATCTTGTGGAATACATTTCTATCTAAATAGGACTTGAGACTCTATAAGAAATTACACAGGATTTAGCCTACCATAAGTGTCCGAAAAAGAACTTATAAATAAGTCTCCTAAAATTATTATTATTTTGTGAAATAAAATTATTATTTTTATCGCTTTGTTGGGCTCTTTTTTTCCCTAGTTGTAAAAGATAATAAACTCCTATTTTGCCGAAGAATTTGATGAGGTTGATAGGACTTTAGTCTGAATAACTTTTTTCGCCTTTTAAATGTAAAAAACTTTTATGCCTATATAGGCTTATTTTTGTGAATTGTATTGTATTTGTATTTTATATTCTCAATTAAGGGTAATTTAGTCTTTTAGGTTATTAGGATTTATTCTATGAGATTATATATTTTGTATTTAGCTTGGTTTTAATTAATTTGAATAAAACAGAATTCCTCTTCTCAATTATCATGGTATCAGAGCCATACAAACGACTGACCTAGCTCTGTTGCACATCGTCTTTGCTGGCGCCCTCTCTTTCTCATCTCGTAGTGGTCTATCTCTTTGTCGCAGACCATTGTTCATGGTTCACTCTCTGAACCATTCGACTGAAACAGGGGCTTCATCTCTCATCGTCTCTCCCTCTGATTGCTTCTTTGCTGCTTTACTTCACAGCAATCATAGGAAGACTTCGCAATCCATGGTTCACGACTTCTCTCCCATTCGCAGGTCGTTCCCTTGTGTTTGATGTGTCTTTTGTCGACTTGGACAACCAATTTGTGGCTTCCCTCTATCTCTCTGACTTCGACAACCAGTTTGTGATTCTCATTTGCATCTTCAACAACCTGTTCTGCCCTACTTTGTTCGTGGGTCTTTTTTAGTTCGTGGCTTCTCTCTTAAGCCTTCGCAGCATCAGTTTGTATCCCTTTGTCTAGTAATACTTTCACTAGTGACACTCTGTGGTTTAATTATAGCAATATGGCTGATGATAAATTACAAGCTATCACTACTAAGTTGGATGGTACCAATTACTCTTGTTGATCTCATGTCATGAAGAACTTTATAATGGGTAAAGGCATGTGGAACTATGTTATTGGCGTAACAATTAGACCTATGGAATCCCAAGAAACTGAGTCTGATGTTGCTAAATGGGATAAGGAAAATGCACAAATTCTTACTTGGTTTCATAATTCAGTTCAAACTACCATTGGTATGAATTTTTCCAAGTATTTTACTTCTAAACAAGTTTGGGACTATTTGAAAACTATGTAACTTGAGTCGAACTTTGCAAAACAGTATGAACTTGAGATGTCTATTCGCAGTGCTAGTCAGAAAGATAAATCCATTCAGGAATTCTACAATGAGATGACAACTTATTGGGATCAGCTTGCTTTAATGGAACCATCAGATTTGCAGTTACTTGATAGTTATATCAAGTATCGGGAGAAGCAACGTCTAGTTCAGTTTCTTATGGTCCTTCGTGATCAATTTGAGCCACTTTGAGGGAGCTATTCTTCATCGGTCCCCCTTGCCTTCTGTTGATGGTGCTATTCGTGCACTTACTGCGGAAGAAACTCGGTTCAAGGTGGCTCATGGTGCTCCTGCCTCCCAGTCAGTTTTTGTCATTCCTCCATTCTTGCCTACCCCACCATCTCATTTATTTCAAGTTACTGGTAAGCCCAAGCCTCGGGTTTCCATGGATGAGTGCAGCTTTTGTCATCAGAAAGGTCATTGGAAACATGCTTGTCCTAAACTTTTGTAGCCCAAGGGTCGTTCATATGGTCCACCATCTTCTAAGTCGACATCTTCAGGATCTCGCTCATCTGCCGCTTTCTCTGCACCAGTTTCTGAGAATGATCTGTCTTCCAATATACAGTCTATGTTTGATCAATTCAAGTCTTTCATGGTGACCAATCCAAATTTTTCGTCCCAAGCCTCCACAATGACTACCACTCAGTTAGGTTTGTCTGGTTTATCCTCTTCAGGTAATATCCACACTTAGTGGATTTTTGATTCTGGTTGTTCACATCATATGACCCTTGTTGCATATTTCCTTAGTAATTGTGTCTCCCTTTCTTCTGCTATTACTATTGCTACCGCTAATGGTTCTTCTATGCCTATTCACTCTATTGGTTCTATTTCCTCTTCCCATTTGTCTCTTTCTCCTGTATTTTATGTGCCTAACCTCTCACTCAGTCTTATTTCTATTAGTCAATTATCTGATTCCGGTTTTGATGTTATTTTCTCTTCTTCTCATTGTGTTGTGCAGGATCAGGTATCCAAGAGGCAGATTGGGATCGGGCGTAGAGTTGGAGAACTATATATCTTGGACAGCTTGCATGTTCCTCTAAAAGTGTCTTCTACTGCATTGTCTTCTTTTTGTTTAAACAATAAGCCTTCTTTATTTTATATTTGGCATTCTAGGTTAGGTCATCTGTTTAGTGACCGTTTGAGGATGTTAGTCCGGTCTGGACATTTAGGCAATTTTCCAATTGATGATATTTCTGAGTGTCGTGATTGTAAAATGGCTAAAATGTATGCTCTTCCTTTTAATAAAAGTAGTTCTATTTCTTCTTCTCCTTTTCAATTGGTTCATCCTGATGTTTGGGGTCCTTCCCCTATAGTTACCAAGGGTGGTTTGCAATATTATGTGTCATTTGTGGATGATTACAGCCGGTTTACCTGGGTGTATTTGATGACTCGAAAATCTAATTTTTACAAAATATATTCTAATTTTCACTCCATGATTCGCACTCAGTTTTCTACCACCATTAAAGTTCTCCATTCTGATTTGGGGGGTGAGTATTACTTGTCCGAGTTTGAGGAGTTTTTAACTACTTATGGCACTATTCATCAGTCTTCATGTTCTGACACTCCTGTCCAGAATGGTCGAGCTGAGCGCAAACATCGCCATCTCCTTGATACAGCTCGCTCTTTGTTGCTCTCGTCTTTTGTCCCTTTTGTCTTTTGGAGAGAAGCTGTGCTCATTGCTGCATATCTTCTCAATCGGATGCCTACTCCTCTTCTTTCCGGCTCATCCCCGTATGAACGTCTTTTGGGTGTTACTCCCAATTATTCTCTTTTGCGTATTTTCGGTTCTGCATGCTTTGTGCTCCTTCCTAAACGGGCACGCTCTAAGCTTAGTTCTCGTTGTGTCTTATGTGTCTTTTTAGGGTATGGCATTAATCAGAAAGGTTATCGATGCTATGATCCTACCACCAAAAAGCTATATGTGTCTAGGCATGTCACCTTTTTAGAAAAACTACCCTACTACACTATACCTTCCACCCCTGTTCCTTTTACCAAGGATGAATTGGTTCATGTTGACCCATTTCCTCAAGATGTTTCTCCCGATGAGTTTGTTTCTAATCTCGAGGTCTTTACCTTGCCTCTTACTAGCACTTCTAATATCTCGCCAGCTGCCTCTCCAGCTCTTGCTTCCCCTATTCCTCTTATTGTTTATCAGCGCCGCAAAACACTTCCGAGCTCACCTGTCTCTAGCTCTACTGTCCCTCCAACTGTTTCTTTGGATCCCGCTCCTCCTGCACATCGCTTTCCAAAGCGAGACCGTCATCCTCTGAACTGGTATGGTTTTGGTAATACATGTTTTTCCCTTTCCTATCAGTCTTTTCTTTTTTGTCTTCATACTTATTTTGAGCCCAGGTCCTACGAGGAAGCTCGTCATGATCCTAATTGGATTGCTACCATGAATGACGAGTTAACTGCTTTGGCTAACACTCAAACTTGGGATTTGGTTCCATTTCCTGCTGGTAAGAATGTTATAGGCTGTAAATGGGTGTATAAGGTCAAAACTTTTTCTGATGGTTTTTTAGAACGGTACAAAGCTCGTTTGGCTGCCCAGGGTTTTTCTCAGGAGTATGGGATTGATTACAATGAGACTTTTGCCCCCGTTGCCAAGATGACTACTATTCGCACTCTTATTTCTGTTGCCGCTGCCCATCAATGGCCTTTGTTTCAACTTGATGTCAAAAACACCTTTCTGAATGGACATCTTGCTGAAGAAGTGTATATGCGTCATCCACCGGGTCTTTCTCACCCTCCTGGTGTTGTTTGTCGTCTTTGCCGTGCTCTTTATGGTCTCAAGCAGTCTCCTCGTGCTTGGTATGAGCGATTTCACTCTGTTGCACTTTAGCTTGAATTTCGCCCTAGTTATCATGATTGTGCTTTATTTGTTTGGCGCACTTCTGTTGGCCTTGTTCTCCTTCTCTTGTATGTGGATGATATGATCATCACTGGCTCTGATTCTAGTACTATTGAGGAAGTTAAGCATCAGTTGTTTTAGGAGTTCGAGATGGAGGATTTGGGGTCTCTTCGATATTTTCTTGGTATTGAGGTTGCTACTTTTCCTACTGGGTATCTTCTCTCTCAGACTAAATATGTCCATGATATTCTTTCTCGTGTCAATCTCACTGATGACAAAATTGTCGACACTCCTATTGAGTTGCATGCTAAGTTTTCTGCTTCTGATGGCGTTTCTCTTGAGGATCCCACTTTGTATCGCGAGTTGGTTGGGTGTCTTGTTTATCTCACTGTTACTCGTCCGGATATCTCATATGATGTGCACATTCTCAGTTAGTTTGTTTCTGCTCTTCGTTCCATACACTGGGCTGCCTTACTTTGTACTTTGCGCTACCTTCGTGGCACTTTGTTGCAATGTCTGCTGTTATCTGCCTCTTCGGACTTGACTCTTCGTGCCTATGCTGATGCTGATTGGGCAGGTGACGTCTCTGACCGCAAATCCACTTCTGGTCTTTATGTTTTTCTCGGAGATTCTCTTATATCTTGGAAGAGTAAGAAACAGTTTGTTGTTGCTCGTTCCACCGCTGAGGCTGAATATCGTGCCATGGCTAATGCTACTTCCGAGATCGTTTGGCTTCGGTGGCTTCTTTCTGATATGGGTGTCTCTCTTTCTGATCCGACTCCATTGTATTGTGATAATTAGAGTGCTATCCAGATTGCCCATAATTCAGTCTTCCATGAGCGGATTAACCATGTTGAAATAGATTGTCACTTTGTCAGGCAGTATCTTCAGGCTGGCACTATTACTCTCCCTTTTGTTCCCTTCTCTCTTCAGTTGGCCGATTTCTTTACGAAGACTTACACTGTTGCTCGTTTTCGTTTTCTTCTTGGCAAACTTTCGATGCTTTCTGCGCTCGCATCCTCAGTTTGAAGGGGGGTGTGAATTGTATTGTATTTGTATTTTATATTCTCAATTAAGGGTAATTTAGTCTTTTAGGTTATTAGGGTTTATTCTATGAGATTATATATTTTGTACTTAGCTTGGTTTTAATTAATTTGAATAAAACAGAATTCCTCTTCTCAGTTATCAATTTTATGTTCACCATAAAAAAAAAAATTTCCTGTTCATTTTCATTTTTCATTATACTAAACATAAAAAGAAATACATAAAATATTTTTTGCCCAAACAAATCGTGCTTTAGTTCAGGTCTGTTTTTCTATTCTTTACAGTTTGTTTTACATATTTTACTGTGTTGGTTTTGTTTTGGTTCAACACACTTTTTATTTTATTTTATTTCTTTCTTTCAAATCTGTTTCGTATTGCTAACAAACAATGTTTTCTACTTGTATATAAACACTTGAAGAAAAATCAACACCGAAAAGTAGTTTATTTAGTGTTCTATGTTTTATGGTAGTTTGAGAATGAAGTTTATCCTTTATTTATTTAACTTTGAATTAAAGCTATGCAAACTTGTGGGTTATTTTGCAATTTTATGTTTGCATTGATTTTTGAACATTACACACTTGAATATGATGCTTAACCCGAAGAACATGCTTCAATGAATACAAACCTGACTCCTCATTCATTGTACACGGCAGTATAAAAAAGATGATTGATTTCATTCATGCTTCAATTGCCAATTATGGTGAAGTGAAGCCTGTAATTAAGAAGAACCGGTACTTTTAGGACTCAAGATGATTATGCTTGGTTTATTTTTTGGCTGCGCCTATTGGATGGGAACCTTTGATTGCTAATGCTTGATATATGGGTATTTGCAGGTATTGAAGAGATTACTCGAGGACGAATGTGCTCAATGCAATTAAGTTTGGTAGTTTGGTCTCTTCATTTTAATCTTGGGACTGCACTGTAATTGTCCTATTCTTCCTGTATGATTTCAACAGTGGTTCAAATGTTTAGAACTGTTTATATATGATGTTAACTAAAGGGAATGATTTGTTATGCTTTTTCAGTGAAGAGTTACTATGAGAAGATATTGTGAATGTCTATGTTCTGCCTGCATGACTCTTGGGATGATGTAGATTGATGTACCATTACTGTCTAGGTGAATGGTACTATCTCTTTATGCATACACAGACCCACACCCCTTAGGCTGTAGCTAAATTTTTTATACTTTCATATATGGGTCTTGTTTAGGAGGTGAATCATGGAAGTGATGGAGTTATAATCAGCACATCAATGGGTGAAATTGAAAATGGGCACAATGAGTTGTTGAAGCGGTATTGGCAGCAGTTGGAACTATTATATTGGTTATTTTGATTGATGAAAGAGCATCTTGTGAATGAATTAGATAAAATCCAATCACAGAAGGTATTGCTTTCTCAATTTTGTTTCTATCCTTTCTATCGTCCAGCTAAACCCTTTAGACATAAGATTCATGCTAGAACCATTTCAACAAGCAGTTCTGAGGTTGAGGTTGAGGTTGTTGATTAAAACAGTCGATGTGCAATTTCTATGTCAATACTAGTTCTTAATTTCTTAATTTCTATGTCAATACCAGTTCTATGTCAATATTAGCTTCGTTTTGTCTGCAAAATTTCTATGTCAATACTAGTTCTTAATTTATTAGTTTATGAGCTTTAGTTGGAATTTGACAAAGAGTGATTTAGTTGGAATTGAGTAACCCCTGCATTAGTGGAGGCCAGGTGACCATTATTGACTTTCCATAGCTTTCAAGCATTAGATTCATATTAATTTCAATCATATATGTGTATCTATCTATGCCGAACTGTGAAACTCTTTATTTTCCTAATGAATTCAAGGGAAAAGTTGAATTGCTCACTAACAGTATGTGCGCATGACATCTTTCTTTCTATGATTGTCAATGCAAGCATGTGCTTTTGTGTGAAACCAGTAGAAAATTTTTCTTTTTCTTTCTATTTTTTATATGTATGATGTATGAACATGTTGAAAATGTAATGCAGCAATGCCTGTCGAATGCTTTAATTATCCCATGCTGGAGGAGTATGACTTCAGAAATATTACTGTTGAGTTATTTCTTAATTTTGCTTTTGATTTTAGGAATGTTCCTATGTTTATGAGTGATCTTCAATTGAAGAAGTCATCATGCCATTTCACATGATTATCTCACAACCTTTCTGCTGTATTGGTTTAAGAACATTTTTGACACCGAGGTCAATCCTGACCTAAACGCAACCTCGGCCTTATCAGGAAAAGAGCCTTAGCAAGGATGTTTGGAGATGTCACGACCAATAAGTGCTTGTACTTCATTGCGCTGTAACGAAGTATCCCAGATTTTTGTTTTGGAGTGTCATGAAACAAGCCTCTTCAGCAAGAATAGTTAAAATGGGAATGTTGAGATTGTTAAAGTGGCTTATGTATATTGAAATGTCAAAAAGAAACAAATGCATTTGAGAAAGACAAGAAAGTAGCAGCAATTTATGACAATTTAGTATAGATAGACCGACCAGTGAGTGCATTTGTCATGATGGTAGTAAGCACAAGAGGTGGGATGATCATGATGCTGAAACCACAATTGTGATGCACTGTTTCCCAATTGACAATTCCAACATCTACTTTTTGTTCTTTTGTTTATTTTATTTCTCAAACTCCTAAGAGTCTTTCTTGTACTAATTCATAATATTTTCTTGAAGTGGTGTCATGTTGTCAATATGAGTGAAATGATTAAAGAGATGGTTGTGATGGAGGAAAATTTCCAGAATTGTCTATCCAACTTGGTCCCTAGTCTAGGCAAATATAGGTGTGGACATAGGATTAATTTTCTAAGTCCAGCTCGACCTGTGATCATACTTAAACTTTATTTTTGAAAAACAAAGTAATTTTTTTAAAGTCTGCTCATATAGTTTGAATATTATTGAATATAAATATTTTGGTTACGTTTTAAAAGTAAAAATATAATTACTTTAATGATTTGAGTGCCTCTTCAACTTAGTTACCAATTCTTTTACAAAATAATTTATGTTTATAAAAAAATAAATTTAAATAATGTAAGATTTACACACAAATATATTATATAATATAATCTGTGACCATGCCAGATTTGAAACACTCTTCTTAGACTGATTAGGCCAAAAAATTTGTCCAACCAATCCTATGGACCTAAAATATATCATCAAACCTTATGAATCATAAACGGACTCAGTGGGCTTAATAGGAATTGGGGTTCCTACTATGAGGCTCATTAAGAGCGTGTCCCAAGTCTTTTTTGATAATCCGAACCGTTCATATTGTAAAATTCGCCGAGTAAATCATCCATTCAAAAAGTTAAGTAATTTGCATAGCAACAACCCTCAACCCAGCTTAATAGGCCATTGGGCCCATCTCATGCAACTTCCAATATCTACTTTTTTTTCTTTAAAAAAAATGTACTTGCTATGATTTCTAATACAAATATGTTTGGTAATAAATTCACATGAGTAGCCGTACAATTAATTATATATTCAAGCGGTTTGAAATTGACTTTTATTGGGCCTTCCAAACTTAATTGATACATTTGATTGCTGATTTTTGTTAATATTTTTCAACCTTAATCAGTATATGAAATTATCAAGAGATTATAAGTACTCAAAATTTATTTTATTTATCTTTTATTAATAAAAACGTGTTCGGTAAAAGGATTGAGCAGCCAGCAGACAAAATTGAGCATGAAACTAGGCCTCGTTTGGGAAGACTAAATAAGTGTACTTTTTGCACTTTTTGGACTAAAAAATTGAGGTTGAAAATATGGATATTTGGGTTAACTTTTTGACTTTTTATGAAAAATGTGTAATAAAAAATTGTGAAAATTGATTTTTAGAGGAAAAATTGAATTGGGAGTTGTGCAGCCGTAATTGTTGACTTTTGGTAAATAGTGTTAACTTTTTAACTTTTTAAGTAACTTTTTGACTTTTTAGATTATTTGGGAGTAGCCAAACTTGGCCTAACCCTTGTCACCATCTCTGAGGTTGGTGAGAGACCCCACAAACAAAGCACACTTTAGAGAACATTTTACTATGGGAGAGAGAGGGAGAGAGAGTTGATGGTTGCCTTTATGGATTCTTCAAACTTTAGAGGAATTTTTTTTTTTTGCCCTTGCAAAGACCTAGGGGGACTATGCTTTTTAGCATTTGACTGCTTTTGAACATTCCTTGTGCTTTTGCCCACAACAAAAAACATATTTGCACACTTGATAATGCAAGACAGACAGTGATTACTCATACACCCATTCCTTTTATAATAAAATTTAATGAATTACCTTACAATCATAATAATAAAAATTAAATATAACAAGTAATTAATATAAATTTTTTAATATATGGAAAAATAAGATTTATACGCAAGTGAAATATTAAAAACATTAACCTTCTAATAGAATGCAAAAATTCTAGCCAAACAAGTTAACTTTGTTAACAATTCACCTATTCCTTAAAAATATAATTATAATACAAATAGCAATAAACTTGGCTTTGATACTAATGTGAGGTGCTTGACACAGGATAAAGCTAAGCACGTCTGTCAACGACTTACAAGGTTACGACCTAACCGCTGTTCAATGGATGATGAAAAAATAAGAATATCATCGATATAATAAATAGCAAATTCTGTATAAGGTGTGAATATATCATTCATAATATGTCGGAATTCAGATAGAGTATTTTTTAATCCAAATGGCATAACATTCCATTCTAAATATCCAAGAGGAAAGAAAAGGTAAAGCAAAGATAAAGGTACAACTAATGAAGCCATAACAACGGACCCATGACTGGTTTATATATTCTATCTTTCAAGTGTTAAAAAGTGAGAGCATAAAAAGAAAAAATGAAAAAAAAAAAGAAAAAGAAAAAAAAAAGAGTAGAAGGCAAATTACAACACTTTTACTTAGACAGTGACACACCAATTCTCTCAAGTGCCTAAGCAGTGGGGACAAGTAGAATAAACAACTATTTGCTGCAAAGAGTGACTAAAGTGGGCAAATCATAGAAAGTCTTTGATAGAGAGAATAACTATACGAATTATTCCCATTGAAACCCCCGTAAGCTTTAGTCAACTATAAGCCATCTATCTGGTTTAGTTTATATGAATAATTTATAATTTTTTAATTTTTTTTTTAAACAGGGATATTTTCTTTTAAGGCCATCTTTGAATTCGACTTATACGAAGTGCAGTTATTGGTATTAGTGTGAGGGCAAAAGGAAGAAGAGGGTAGAGTGATTTTAATTTCTCATTTTCATTATTAATTTTCATTTTATAAGAAATTATACTGAACGGACTATAAATGTTGTGATCTAAATTCTAAATTCAATAATTACTTAATAATTTTAAAATATGTCGTGCTCTAACTTTATGAGTTTGCTTTAAAAAAAATAAATAGAACTGACTTCGACTCTCACCTAGCTAACTAGGGTGATTGAAACCGTTTTTATTGATTTAGGAGAGCCCTGTATCACATAAGTGTTGAATGATAGTCAAAACTTTCATTTATTTTTCAAAGAGAAAATATTTCATAAAATTATTTTTTCTTTTGTGCACGAATCCTTTTAGCTTGCTTTAATTTAATGTTTGAGTAGCCTGCAACAACTTAAAACTATAATGAAACATAACCAAATGTTAACATGATCGTGAACAAAAAAAACCACAAAAACATAACTGATCATATAATAAATATTAAAAAATAAGGAATGTAGAATTAATTTTTTTTATTTTTTATTTATGTGCGTTTGATCAAAAGGTTCATCATGGTGACATGTGGATTCTTTTTTGTCTGCTATGCGGACAGTTTTAAAAATATTTTAATAAGGTCCACTTGATAGGTCATAAACCGCCCGTGCACATATTTTATGATATATTATGTTATTATCTCTTTAATAATTGTAAAAATTAATAATAATAATGTTATTATGTTGAAGAACATGGAATTTTCGAAGAACCAACAACTAACCCCTTTTTCTTGGACTGAACCAAAGGACAGACTTTCAATCTCTATTTTTATTCCAACATCTTCTTTTCCCTTTTGATATCGATATTTACCGAATTGAATTTTTAAATTTTTTTTTATATTTTTGTTTTTAAGAAATAAAAGTTAATTTAATGAAAATAAACATGAAAAAAGATTAAAAATGATGAGATTTTTTTAACAAATCATTCTTTAGTTTTTTTGAAAAAACGAAAAAGAAAACAAAACTTACCTAAACACGATGTCCGGAAAAAATATTTAAAAGTGTTTTTATGTATATTTAAATTTAATATGGTGTGAACTATATACATAATGAAATTAATTCACATATTTTAATTTTTTTATAACTATTGTTGTATTTGACATGGTATCTTTTGAAACATTGATAGACCAATCATCTCATAATCTATGTATAGAGAGCAATGATAAGAGATTGGAGAAGATGTGTTTAATTTTAATTCATCTCTTATTGGGTCAGTCAAAAAGTGAGACTTTGGAATCATTGTTAGTTGGGGGGGTGGTATGATCAATTTTAATATGCATTCTTTTGTTTTTGCTCTTTCCATTAATATGTGTTTTCTCTCTCTCTCTTCCAACACAACACAAATTTATCATAACAACATCCTGTTTATGAATGATTGATGTTGATAAAAATAAAAATAAAAAAGAAAGCAAAACGGGAAATGAGAATAGTTAAGATTCGATATCTGCACGAGATCTTCTGTTTTTAATTTTCTTATTCTCTTTAATTTAATTTACATTTTATTATTGAATTGTATATTTTATGATTCACATTTTTACATAATTTAATTATTGATTATAGAGTTAGCTTCTCTTCAAAAGTAATTGGCCATGAACAATACAATTCAAGAGAAGTTATCTTACCACTACTCCTACCTTCTACCTTCCAAGCATCACTCTATTCCACCAAATAATACATTTACACAAAAAAGTTACGATAATAACTAATCAAATAATCACATAAAATTATCTTTATTCTTGTCTTGTCATATGTCTTTTCACTCATTCATTTTGTCCACCATGTGTCTTGTAAGTAAATATAATAATATAATATTTATTATGGTGTCAATAAATCTACATGTTTTCCTTTGATAATTTAATTTGTTCATTTTATATAACGAAAAAATCAAATAAATTCTGTAATCGTGATCAAGTGATTTCATTGTAATTGTCTTATAAAAATAGACAACTTTTTTTAAAATTAAGAACAGATGATTCTTAGCTTTGGATATTGTTCTCTTTTTGTGACTCTTTGCAAGGTGCTCATTGTTTCTTTTTGGGTTTCACTGGCATTTGTGTTCTACGTGTTGTATCATAGGTGTCAAGCTGAGCATGGAAACTAGGTTTTTTTTTTTTTTCCCTCTCTCTCTCTCTCTTCTTCTTCTTCTTCTAGTGGATTCTTTCACTGAAATGGCCATAATTTTTTTAACAAATTTTTATGATTGAAGATGCCAAGCTTGATAATTAAAGGTTGTGACTAGAAAGATCTTATAATAAGTATGATTTTTGAATTTTTACACTCAAAGCATCTCATTATTATTATATTGCTAAATTATAGTACACATGAATATATGCCATTGCCACAGCTCCAGTGCTCTGGCCTTTATTCATAAAAGCTATTGACACGAAATGGTCTTGAAAACTGTAGTTATTTGAAAATAAAAATTAAAACAAATTGAAATTATTATATATTATTTTTATAATGAAAGTGAATGTCATTAAATGTACAACTATTTAAAATATTATTAATTAATATTTTTAGAGCACTCGTTACCAAGTTTTTTTTTTTTTTTTTTTTTAAACAAAAGAAATTCAATGAACAAGATTTTTGTTGAAAAAAGATGACATGTCAGTAATTTCTACTTTCAAATTTAAAGAAATTTTAATGACCACTTCTCCAACTAATGCATTAGATCCCACTGCAATAAGCAAAACCCACTTTCATTATTAATTTATTTTTAGTACATTATTTATTTATTTTTTCATTTTAGTTACATGGGCAGAAAACACCCAAGAGCTAGGAGGAGAAAATGGGTTAAGAGACTGTTTAGATTGACTGGTTTGGTAAAGAAAAGAATTAATGCTAACAAGTGTCTCTACACACTCTTGTTAAGGTGTACACCAGTTCCAGTTCAATCTAAATGGGTATACACATGTAAATAGGTAAACATGTGTAATATTGACATTAGTAAACGTGTATACCCAGTACCAACTTAACATTCATTTTCGCCTTTTTATTTTTCATTACAAACGTGCTTGTTCCATTACAATCCGTAATTCCGGGCTCTAATGACACCAAGCAAGTGTTTTTGTGTTTTTGGTCAAGTTGTCATTGAAATTATTTAATCTTAACATAATTTATGTGAAGACCATGGAGGCTTATGAGAGAAGGGGCTTGTGCCTTCACACTCCAATTCTTCATTATGGCCTTGGATTTGACACAGCACTTAAAAAGGGTTAAAACAATTATACATTAAAAAAAATAAAAACTATTATATATCCTCTAGGCTCTAGCCTTGAAAATTCCTTGACTGATTTTTGTTTGGAAGATGAAAATTCCATGCTTTCCACTTTAGCAATTGGAAAGCAATTTTGTTTGATATAGTTAATACTATTTTTTTTTATTATTTATTATTATACCTAATTTGGTTCCTGTCTAATCATGTAGAGAAAATAGTTCTACATAGTGAAATCACATATGCGGAATAGAACAAAAATGTTAGAGATTCACAATTTACATTTTCAAATTCACTTATAATAACAAGGGAAGAGGATTGCAACTTTTATGGTTTAATTTGCGACAAATTAAAAGTAGACATGTAACATGTTGTATCATTGTAAGTCAAACTAGGAAATTAAGAGTAACATTTTCTGATGCCTAATTGGTTAATGTTCACCTAGACACATGACATAATAAAGTTAAATCGAGTGATTTAGACTGTATCTTTAGCACAACATAATATTGAGAAAATTTATAATAAATACTATTTTTCTTTTAAAGATTACTATTGAATTTTATAGACCGTCAATGTTTATAATTAAGTTCCATTTCTAATAACTTGTTGAAAAAGAGTTTAAGCCTTGTGTATAGCATTGCTCTTGTGATAATATGTTTTAGAGTAATGTTATATATACCAATTAATGTACTAACTAGTATATTGACAGATGATGTGACATAATTTTAGAGGTTTTGGATATTTATAATTTGTATAATAGGTGGGATCAGTAAGAATGGCATAATACTAGTTGGTATTCTAGTGTGTACATTAATTGGTGCATGTAGTATCACCGTATGTTTTATTCTACTATATCTTTTCTCATTAATATATGAATTGAACTTTTGTAACTAATTCTAATTTGCATTGGAACAATATTTTTTATTATTAAAATTATGTAAATTATATAATTAAAAAAAGTATAAAACAATGAGTAGCCCCCAAAATGAGTTTACCTCCTCCAACAATCAAGAAAATTACTTCCATGGAATGCCTTCCAAACCATGCATCAATGAAGTTTTTCTTACTACGTATCGTAGTGCCACCACTACTTAAAATGAGTCTCTTTCATCTTTCCAAGTTGTTGCATACACCATGCATATTTCTCATTTTCTAAAGCTCCTTTATGTCAGGACCACTTCAAAAATTTGTGTAAAAGCATAGGATGGTTGATGCTTATTCTTGCAGCTGTACAAAAATAAAACAAGAACTTCAAAAATAAAAAAATAAAAAAAGACAGTTTCAATGCACGACACTTCCATCACAATGAGATTTGAGATGATCAACCTTAAGTTAGGAATCTGAATCCGTAACAATTAACCAAGAATGCTAAGATATGAAACACAAAGAAAAATAAATGCACAAGAATAATAATGTCTCTCTCTCTCTCTCACACACACAATATAAGATTTACGTAGTTCAACCTAAAATTAAGCCGTTCACCCTTCAACTACCTATTCAAAGAATTCAGACAACAGGTCACAAGTGCAAAATATTAAAAAATAATTTCACCATTTAGAGATAGGTCACAAGTGCAACAAACCAAAAAATAATTTCACCATTTAGTGCAACAGGTCACGAGTAGATATTGAACTAATTTCACCATTTAGTATTCCGTACTTACCAAAATTATGTCCATGTGAAGAGAGGTTGAACACAAAACAATCATGCAAAAGCAAATCACTAATACTAAAAACACATGAATAAAACAAAGAATGAAATACAAATACTCACATATATGGGACTATAAGCCTCATATAATGTGGATCCACAAATATGTGAGTGTTTGTGTTCTATTTTATATTCTATTTTTGTGTTATTAGTAGCAAGACTTTTAGTCGATAGATATCATTCGTAATTTGGTCATTTTTTTTGGAGAATCAAGATGTCTATGAGATTCGATAAAACTGTGTGAACCAATATCATAATAAGTAGGGGAATCTCAAATTATAAACATACAAAAATAGGTGAGTGCTATGGTTTTTAGTCTTTTAGATTATTCTTAGCACTCAGACATTAATCTAATCAAACTTAGACTTGTCCACCATGAAATGTCTAGAGCTCTCACATGACTGCCCAGATTAAAAATAATTGTTGTAACTTGTAACCAACAGGCCATGAGTACTCAAAATAATTGTTGAAATTATATGTGGTTGTTATTATTGAGTTTTACAGTGCCATAATTAGAAAACAAACTATTATTTTTTAATAGAAAAACACAAGATCACTAGTTAGCCCCGTATATTAGGTTAAATAGGATGTCAAGATTCGAACTTGAGACTTTTTAAATAGAATTTAATGACTTACCATACGGCCTAGCGCTCACAAGTTAGGAAAATAATAATATTACAAACTTAGAAAATGCATTTAGAAAATTACCACGAAAATAAAATCTGTAGACTAGATTCATTCTGAGTGTGACTCACATCACATCACACCAAATTTAAATTTATATTGTTATACACTTCATTTTCTAACAATGTTTTTTTGGAAATTTTTTTAAGTGGATAACTTTTTTGTTCAAAACTAAGGCTGTGTTTGGTTGTGTTTTCAAACCATGATTGTACACCTTCATTCAAGTATGATGTTTCGAATGAGTGCTAAAATTACGTTTCCAAAACTATGCACAAAACACTCTGTCTCAGGCGCGGTTTTTGGATTTTTTTTTTTTCAAATTTGGCCTAACCGGTCGTCCTACCGGTTGACCGGAATAGTGTAATTTTTTTTTTGCGTAATTGACATACGTTAATTTTTATATATTTAAAAAAAATATTTTCGGAATTTTTAAATTTTTTTTTATGTGTTTTAATAGAATTTTGAGTTATATGTTTGGTTATGAGTTGTAAGTTTTTGTATCAAATATCATATGTCACATCAAAAATTCCCCACTCAATTCAAAACTCTTCACCAAACAAATTTTTCACACTCAAATCATAATTCTAAAACTTATAAATTCAAAATATAATTCATACTCCCAAATCATATTTATAAAATTCTACTAAACGGAACTTAAATTTTTTACATTGTGTTTTCTTATTATTTGACCTACTTTTTGTTATTTGATTCACTTCTC
Source organism: Camellia granthamiana (assembly GCA_036172215.1). NCBI lineage: Eukaryota > Viridiplantae > Streptophyta > Magnoliopsida > Ericales > Theaceae > Camellia > Camellia granthamiana. The sequence goes on along the minus strand of CM069913.1, from coordinate 7,765,098 downwards.
TCAATAAACATTAGATTCTCTATATCAAATTTGTCCGGCATTATCTATTAATGTACTTCTATTCTCATGATGTGATATGCATCTTAAGAGACGAGAATCTTCAAAGACATGAATATAATTAAGAGTATCTTAGACAATGATATAAAAAATTTGAAAAATTCTTTTTGTACAAAAAATACAATATGAATGATGTGGCAATATAATATTTGTAAATAAAAATTATTTTTATAAATATTTTATTTTAAAGTGAACGTCTACATTAAATTATATCATTTTGTATATAAAATTTAGAAATATTTACCAATAAATCTCATTTCACAAACAAATACTCTAATTAGTCCTAAGTTTTTTTTCTATTGATCTCTGTTAATTCTTATTAGTGGAGAGTTTCTTTCCGTATGATCTTATTTTTTATTTTGGCAGTATTGTGGTGGACAAGTATACTATTTTATTAATGTGAAATGTATTAATGTGACACTTCAACGATGTGACATTCCAAAAAAATTAAAAATTCCTTAGTTTACTTTTTTTAAATGTGACAACGTGGCGGGTATGATGTGATACTCCAAAACTTTTACTCAAAAAAAAAATAATAATAACTCCTTAATGTACTTTTTCCAAATATGACAACGTGACGGGTATGATGTGACACTTCAAAAAAATGAAAACTCCTTAGTGTACTTTTCTCAAATATGACAACGTGACGGATATGATGTGACACTTTAAAAAAATAAAAACTCCACAGTGTACTTTTCTCAAACGTGACAACGTGACGGGTATGATGTGATACTCTAAAAAAAATTAAAAATTCCTTAGTGTACTTTTCTCAAACATGACATGTGACACACCAACATGACGGGTATGATGTGACATTCTAAAAAAATTTAAAAAAATTTAGTGTATTTTTTCAAATGTGACACTTTAACGTGGCGGGTATGATGTGATACTAAAAAACTCTTTAGTGTACTTTTTTCAAATGTAACACTCTAATATAGCGGGCAAATGAGTTATTACACATCCAAAAGGACTAAATGGATCACAAAGAAAAATATGAAACTATATAAATTACAAGTCTAAAATATGAGACTTATTGATCAATTTTCTTAAAATTTACATATTTTTTTTTATTATTATTATTTATGTATCATATAATAAAAACAAAATTTTATTAAGACAAGATAAGATACCATGTCCTTTCTAAAAAATAACTTGTAATTTTCGTCCACTAAGAAGGGGAATCAAACAAGCATGTTGATATAAATAAATAAATAAATAAATAAATAAATAAAAAGAAAAAAAAAAACATGCCCGAAATCATATACAAATCCTCCACAATACTTTCAACATTCAATTAGTCCCTTGCGGTCTCATTTTTGCTTCCAAAGTAGTAATTCGAAAAGTACTTTAAAATGTTATTTTGACCAAAAATAATTGAAATTGATTTGACAAATGTGAGTAAAGATGCAACACCACACCCTACTGGTTGTGCCTTGTGGCTTGATGTTGCCAGTAGGTGTTCGGTAGCGAGATTCGGTCGGTTTGAAAATAAAATTATAAATTAGATGACGAATTAATGAGTTGATAGATTGGCAAATTACAATTTTAATGGTTTTAAATAGATTGGTAAATTGAAGAATATTTTAATAAATTATCAAGTATTTGCATAATATACAATACTAATTTATATAATATTTTTCATATATATAACACAAATTGATATAATGTTTTTCATATATATAATTACTAATTTGTAACAAATTTCACATTTTTGATCTTTCTCACACTCATTTTTACCTTGATATTTCATTAGAGGTTAAAAAATATATATGTATTAACTATAGTGAAGTGGAACAGTTTCAAAGGTAGATTATAAAATTTAAAATTTAATTCGCGGTTAGCAGATAGAACGTGTAGATTAATACGAATTAGTGCGATTTTAGCAGATTAAATGATATTTTATACGGTCCTAGTTGCCACCATAACAAAACGGGTAATGTTATATAAACAAAAAAAAATTATATAGAAAAATAAAATATTTTTATTTTAAATCAAAATATTTATTTTTGTGATGGATAATTATAAAAATATCATTTTTACATCATCCTAAATGTGTTAATGTTTAAATATTCTACTCATAAATTATTTTCCTAACAAAACAGCTTATAGTAATTTAAAATTAATTTGACAATCTCTAGATAAGTAATTTTTTTCTTTTTTCTTTTTATTTTTTATTTTTAAAAAAGAGCAGTTTGGTTTGGCTAAAAAAAAACTTCCTCATACAAATATGTATATATATATATATTTTTTGAGAATGTCAACAAAATTGTTAAAAGATGGTTTTACTTTCTATATTTTGATAAATTCTAACATGTCACTTTGCTTATGTTAACAATAATTCTACAGCGCTATAAAGGTAATATGGTAATTTTTCACTAGAAAATAAAAGCTTGAGATTCTTCGTAACATAAAAAATAAAAATAAAATTAAAAAAGAAAGAAAGAAAGAAAAGAATAAGAAGATAATTATCAAACACATCAATTTTTTGAAAAAATTAGTCTAAGGTCCCTCTCTATTTTTAATATAGAAAAGATTCACAATTTTATTTTATGATATTTAAGGTCCTTTAACAACATACCCATTTATCACAGAGAAATTTGACTCTTTCAAATCAAACCTCATTTTTCTCTCTCTCTCCCCCCAAACTACTCCCGCGAAGTCTCCCTCACATCCCTAGACGATCTTGATCGTCTCATCCCATAATTTCCATAACCCGGTTCGTCTCTAAACTCATTGTAATCATACTCGTAAGCCCGATTCGATGGCGATCGCGATTGCTCATCCGTTGATCCATTCCTCTCAATCTCAGAACCACCACCACTTTGCTTCCTCTCATACAAAATCAACTCCAATTTTTGGTCCAAATACAGAGCATAAGTCCTTACAAAAGCCGAATGGTCCCACTAATTCAAGGCACTTCGTCTCAAAAATCTGACATGTTCAATAATCGAGTCCTTCTACTAGTCACGTACATGATCTCTTGCTGAAACACGGGGTTACCATCAGGGAGAAGGCGATGAACGACGATCAAACATTTCAAAGCAACGATCTAATCTCGAGTTTTCCCCAATCACTTTGATATTGATGCTACGCAAGCACTCACGTAGTCTCTCAAGTTGGATGTCAATAGTGAGGAGGGATTGGGGAAGAAGTGTTAGACTTATTTATTTTGATGATTTGTTTAATTATGTTTTAATTTATTTGGAAGAGAAAAATAGAATCAATATTTATTTTGATGATTTATTTAATTATGTTTTAATTTATTTGGAAGAGAAAAATAGAATCAAAATTTATTTTGTCCCATTATTTTTCACCTAAACCTTTATCCTAAATGTTGTTAGAATGTATTTAATATTTGATTAAATTAGGAGTTCAAACAGCCCAAAACAGAGGTTCAAACAGCCCAGCACAGCAGCAGTTCAAAAGGTTCAAAAGGTTCAAGTGGAATATATTCAAATTTGTAATGATGGAGTGGAAGATATTCAAATTAGTAATTATGGAGTGGAAGATATTCAAATGAATACAACGGCTATAAATGGCTATAAATTCAAATGAATACAACGGCTGTAAGTTTCATTATATATACTAAAGCCTCTAATGTAAACTAGTTTAAAAAAAAAACCAGAAAATATTCTTTGATCTATAATCACTCATATCTATTCTCTGAAAAATTCTATGAGAAGTGTTCTTTAATTTTTGTTTACATCCTCTTTCAAAAATTATACACTGAGACGTATAGCTTTAAGCCCATCTTTCCTGTGTGAGGTTTACAGAAAAATCAGAGTTTCATTTTTATATCTATCTTTGAGAGATAATTATTGTAACTTTCTGTGAAAGAGAAAATACCTTCTTTTCAACCTTGTAAGAGTGTAGTACACTCAGTGTTCTTAATTTAGAAAGTCTGTGTAAAATCCGTAGAGGATTGCTCCATTTGTAAAGAGGTTGCTAGCACCCCCGTGAAGCTAGAGCATAGTGGAAAATCTCAAGTGAAGCTTGAAGAGTGGATGTAGGCCGAGTTAAAACCGAACCACTATAAATTTGTTTGCCTTTCTCTCCCTTATCTCTTTATTTTATTTAAATTGCTGTAGCTATATTTCACATTTTTACTATGCTAAAATCGTTAACTGACATAGTTGTTAAAACACTTATTTTAATTATTTTTATTTCATTAACTATATTTATCTATTGTGCTAGTCATAATTTTTATTAGGGTATTATTATTTTTATTTGTAAAAACCTAATTCACCCCCCTTTTAGGTTGTTTTTCGGATAACAAGAAGGTTGAAGGTGAAGAGATTGAGGCATTGAGAATATTGCTCAAGACACTTAGAGAGATGGAACAATTCTATAATTGTATTGGAGGAATCATTGGGTTAGTTTTCTGTGTTGTCCATTTTTGTGTTTTAGTTCAATTATTTGTTGTTTGATTACTTTTCAACTTAAGGTTGAGTTGAGATATTTAGTTCATGTGAATTGTTAAATTGTTTTGGAGTAGAATTATTGGATAAGCTAAGACAAAGGCTCTGTCACGACCCAAACCCGCATCTATAGGTTTAGCGTCGTAACCGGACAGTAATCCTTGAATTATCAAAGGCCTATAAATAGTTTATCACTTAATAAGGGGCTACGAAAAAAATATAGAAAACATATATAGTCCATTGAGCTGTGCTGATATTAGGGCTGTGCATAATACCGCCAAAACCGCTCCGAATCACTTCGAACCGCGCCAAACCGCGTATTTTTTCATTTCTACTGGGCGGGTTAAGCTTCCAATAGTGGCGGGTCAGCGCGGGTGGCTGTTTGAAAAGGCCAACTCGCCTAATAAGCCAACCCGACCCGTAAGATTACATACACTCACACCAAATGTACATACACTTACAGACACACACAATAATTTCTTAATCAAACCTAATTGACGCCCAAACATCCCATCTCATTCATCATCGCCGCTGCTCTCTGTTCTTGTTCCTCCTCTTTACCTTGTCGATCGGTACTACCCTCGCCGTCCTTGCTCTCTGTTCGTCGATACGTGGCTTTTTTTTTTTTTTCTCTCTCTCTCTCTCTTTTTTTTTTTCTTCTGTTGGTTTTGTTGTGAGCTTGGATATCCTCCTGTAGATCTATTGTGAGATGCGAACACACATGGTTAAAATGTGTGTTTTGGGAGTGCAACCTAAAATGCAGAAAAGACATCTTGAAATGAATATGAGCAGCAAGTAACATAATGCAGAAAAGACAGCTTCTTGTTGGTATAATCAATCTGGGGCACTAGGCTCTGTTTGTGTAAAGTGTTTGTTTCTGGACTCAAACCCACCTTTATGTGGGTGAGGGAACCTTAGAAGAAGGTGATCTTCTTCCAATTATTCTTTGTTCAGTTTAGAAATAAAGAATAATTTTTGGGTCCATTACCTACTAATTATGCTTTTCATAATTTTTCAACAGTTTCTGGGTGAAAATAAGGCCTTGTTTGGAAAGACTAAATAAGTGCACTTTTTGTCTTTTTTGACTAAAAAATTGAGGTTGAAAATATGAATGTTTGGGTTAACTTTTTGACTTTTTATGAAAAAATGTGTAATAAAAAATTGTGAAAATTGGTTTTTAGAGGAAAATTTGAATTGGGAGTTGTGCAGTCGTAATTATTGACTTTTGGTGAATAGTGTTAACTTTTTAACTTTTTAAGTAACTTTTTGGCTTTTTGGATTATTTGGTATTCCCCAAACAAGGCCTTATTTTCTTAAGCTTTTTCTAAGCCTTGGGCCTGAACAAAATTTTAGAATAGAATTGAGTTGAGACCCTTATTTTCTTTTGCATGAAGTAAAAAAAGTCATGAATTTTTTCTTTAAATTAGATTTGATATTTTATGAATAATTTTGGCTATTGGCCATGCTTTATTTAGTTGTCAGTAGCTTGTAAATGGTGCATTTTGTAGGAACGATTTTGCCATGGATTAATAGTGATATTAGTCAATATTTTAATTTTGACTATTTTAGTTAATTTATAAATTAGATTTTTTTACTCTTTTATTCAAGTTTTGTAATTTGAATTATATTTTTTATAAACCGCCAATCCGCCTGAACCGCTAAGGCAAATCCGCCATTATTTGCCAACCGAACCGCCAATTTTTGATAAGAAAATGGCAAATTCTAATGCCACTTTTATCAATCCGCCACCCGCGCATACGGTTTCTATTTTTCTTCTAAACCGCACCGACCCACTCCGCGTACACCTTTAGCTGACATATATGGGATAGAATTTTCAAAAACTTATATATATACATGTGACGTCATAAAAACGGTAGGCTTATGTCATCTATTTACACAGATAAAGTCAAAAAGGGACTTAGCCCAATGTACAGATAAACAGAAAACTTGCTTATATATCAAAAGAAAACAAGTCTTATACATTCACAAAACATGAGTACATGATTTTCGGAAAGAGTTGGCTAACAAAACAAGCTCCAGGCGGTCATCAATGAGCAAAAGCCTGATCACCTACATACATAATATAAATAGTGAGCAAAAGCCCAGTGAATAATAACAGAGTAAAGGGTTTTAATTGAATGATGTCCCATATCAGATTCGGAAATCAGAGTTCATATCAGAAACATATTCATATTCATATATAGAAATCAGAATTCGTACTTAATCATACGTGGTACATCCATTAGTGCTAACAGAACAGATACGAATAGATGGTGGTTATGAGTAACTAGTTCCATAAAGGAACCTCTGAATCTGGGTAACAGATAATTGATTTGTTGAGCTCCATGATGAAGCCTCCGGTACAGGTAATAGATTAAAAACATATTAAGTTCCATGATGGAACCTCCGTTACCGGGTACCAGCTAACATATATCACATGATGCTAAGGATGCCACGAATACGTGTTAGAAATTGGACAATAATTCATTGTACAGAATATAATATTTTAGAAAACAGATCTTATTTCATCATACAGAAAATAAATAAAGTTGAACATAACTTTGCTAAGTTATTACTCACAGATGGCTCTAAAAGCAGACAAACCAGATGGCTTACGGCGTGTGACTTACACAAACATAACAGATATACATATTGAAACACACATTCAAAGTACTCAATTTATTTCATTTCGTTCTTAGTGTGTTTCTAATCTTTGTCTCCATTACTATGTCTTAATTATGGCCTACGAATGCTTAAAATGCAATGAGGATGCCATAATGCACTTGAAAACACTCTGTCAAATTATTGAAAACAGGGTCTTTGCTCGAGTGTAACTTTCTTCGCTCAAGTGGAGGTTCAAAAATGTGAATGGTCACTCGAGCACAACTTTGATCGCTCGAGTGGTCTGTAAACTCTGTAAAAGTACTGGTTGCTTGATTTTTTTCCGCTCAACGCACGCTCGACGGTCGCTCGAGCGTGAGATTGACGTCTTCGCTCGTGTGCAACTCTTGTCATTTGAGCGGTCTGCAAAAATTGTAAACTTTTGGGAGCATGTATTTTACGTTCGAGCCAACTTTTGGTTGCTCGAGCGAAGGTGCAAAATACAGAGTGGTCACTCGAGCGGAGGTTTTGTCGCTCGAGTGGAGAGACATAATCTGGAATTTCCAGATTGCTCTTCCAAGTTCAAAACTCAAATTCAAAGCTATAAATTATGATCTTTTGGGCCAAAAACTTGAAGAAACACTTGTAAACTGATAAAACATCATGAATTAAGATTCATTATACAAAATCAAGGCCCAAAAGCAAGTGAATTTTTCAAAACCAAACTTGAACAATATGTATACATAACATGTATGTGTTGTCAAAAACTTTAACCTTCAAAACATGTACAAATGGAGTGTTAAAATGCAAAACCACAATGAGCTCCCATAATTGAACAAAAATAGGTCATCGCATGTGAGAATTTGTTGAAATCAAAACTCTAAATCCATGAAATGCCCATGCATGTATGAAATGTTCATCTTCTCTACTTACTAGCTCATTTCTTGCATAATTCAACTTAATCCCCCTAGAATTCATGGTCTAGATATCATAATTATATAATCTAAGTATTGAATCCTTACCTCAACTTCACAATTAAGCTCTAGATGATGAATTCACTAAGGGTCCAAGCCAAATCCTTGAATTTCCAAGCTAAATCATTTGTTTGAACTCAATTCTCTCTTAGTTCATCTCTCTCCACGTTTGAAGGCAAGGAAATGAGAAATGAGAGTGTGTAAAGTGATCTAAGACTTAACATTAGCCTTATATAGGGTCCACTAATTAATCTAGCTTAGCCTAATCAATTTATACTTATTTAATCTAATTATTTGATTACGAATTGAATTTTAATTAAACTTACCATAAAATTCTAAAAATTTCAAATAACACATATACCAAGTCAATTTTGTGATTAGATGTCGATAAGGCCTTCAATTCGCAGAACAAAACAGAAACACAAACAGATATGCCTACAACAGACAGATATAAACATAAATAATGTATCACATATGCAATTAATTTAGAGTTTCATCTTAATTACTCATTAAGCATTCTTAATCATGGTTTAGTGGCTAATCATAGTTTGGGGTTGTTATAGGCTTTCTTCATAGAGAAATTTGTGAAGAAAGCCAGAGAAATTCTCTATGAACAAAGTTAGAGAAATTTATGAACAATGCTAAAGAAATTTCGGCTGTGTTTGATGGAGCATTGGAAACGTGATTCTACACCTTGGTTTGAGTGTTGTGTTTGGTTAAAATTTTCAAAAATTGATTTCACACTCACTTTTGAAAATACGTCTACCCGGTCATTCTCTCGAACGTCCCCTTGGACATCTGGCCGGTTGACCAAAATAGTCTTTTTTTTTTTTTTGGCAATTGGCACATGTTATTTTTTATATTTTAAATAAAAAATATTTTCAAAATTTTTAAAATTTTTGTATGAGTTTTGAATAAAATTTTGGGTTGTGTGTTTGGTTATGAGTTGTAAGTTCTTTAACCAAATATCATATGTCACATCAAAAATTTCAAACTCAATTCAAAACTCTTTTCAAAACCCATAACCAAACAAACTTTCCACACTCAAATCATAGTTCCAAAACTCACAAACTCAAAATACAACTCTATTCTCCAATCATAATTCTAAAACTCTACCAAACGCTACCTTCAATTTTATCTGAATTTCTCTAGTTTGAATTCAGAGAAATTTCAATTTTCTGTGGTTTGAACCCAGAGTAATTCTCTGCACGTAATGAGGCGAATTTCTCTGGTTTAGAGGGAATTTTTCTGAAGAAATTTCTTTTTTGTTAGGTTTTTATAATTGGCAATCCCATTTGACAAAATTCTTTTCAGTTGTAATTTTATTTGCTCTTTTATAACAGTGAAGCTATGAGTGTCTAGATGCGAATTTAATCCGAATTGTGTCTATGCAGAGGAGTTTGTGATCTTAATTCTTCATGTTTGTCACTTCGCTAACTAAGTATGAGGAAGATCATCCAGTACTTTTGCAGAGTGTTTGAACTTCTGGGAAGAAGGTTTTACTGCTTGAGCAGTCAAACTATATGTTTCGCATTGCTTTTAGTCACACCGCTTGAGCGGTGAAATGTGCGCTCGAACAGTCTGCGCGATCCTGTTTTCTATAAATTGCATTATTCGCTGTTTCTAAGGTTTGACCTGCCCAGATTTTCAGAGAGGAACAAGATACAAACTGTTTTATATTGGAGGGTGTTTTATGAGTGTTTTCTTGATGATTTAAGAGTGATCAATGGATCTGTGAATTTCATATCAACATCATCATCAATGGTTTGTTTGTTTGTTTTTTATTCACAAAAGAGAAAGTTGTTTTTCGGTGGGTTCCGGAAAACTTGAGTCTAAAGTTTTGGTGGATTCCGAAGTGGTTCATTATCGTGGATTCAATATCAGCGTTGTAGATTCAATGTTGGACAAGACAATTCCGAGATGAAGATGGTGTTGGAATAGGCACATTTAGGTCAGTTCAATTCGGGCTTGGATTCGCTAGGTAATTGAGAGTACACTTGTGTAATTCTTTTTTGTCTTCTTAGTGGATTGTTTTGTGGCTTTAACACGTGATTTTTTTTTTAATCACAGTTAGAGACACTTCAATTGTGATTTTTTCATGTTAAATCGTTTTGTCGATTTGTTTTTGATTGTTTGATTGAGATTGTCATTCGTTATTTAAAATTGAAACATAATCACAAATCAATATCTTGGGTTTTGAGATTTTTCATTTGGGAAGTCTAGAGAAATTCTATGGATTGAATTTTCTCTGAATCAATTTGAAAGACTTTAGACATTATTAAAAATATTAGATATCTTTTATGTTATAAAATCTTAATATCAGGGATCCTAAAAAAAAAATCTTCCAATTTTTTTAAATCCTGAAAAATTAAGAAAAAATTAAAAAAATTAATTACCAAACCCCACCTTTTACGGAAAAGTATAAGTATCTAGAATTGAGTATTAGGAAATTGACTCAGAAAATAAATAAAGTGTTGATATTCAAATGATATATCGTGAATTTATATATAAATTAAATTTAGACCAAACATTGATAATTTTGGATAAAATTCTAACAAAAAAGATTTAGGCCCCAGTGGGAGTGATTCTCACCACCCAAACCACCCATTATTTTTTGATTGGTGAAAATATTTATATATATTTTTTAAAAGCTTGCTCTCACAGCACCACGTGGAGATGGGGTACTGGGAGTCCCAGCAGAGCTTAAATTCTAATTGTATATAGAGTGTTGCACCATTGATTACTAGGACTGATCCGAGCGTGACATAACATGATCTCCTTTGCGTCATGCATTCGTACCAATATGTACCAATGTTTTGTTGTAAAAAATTTTCTTCCTCTTGGCTAATGTTTTCTTCTTTTAAAAAATAACATGTATTCAGCCACGTGTGGGACATGGGGTTGCAATGGCAGTAACTGTTATGAGGTTGGTGGGGTATTATTTTAGGTTTATTTTGATAATTTAAATTATTTATATTATAAAATTTATTGAGTAAATTATTCATAAAAAAATTAGATTAATTAAATATTTGAAATTTTACAACAAGATTACATTTTTCGTAAAAGAATAAATGACTAGCATAATTTTGATAATAATTTTTAAAAATAATTAAAGACCCGATTATATGGTTATGTATATCATATTAATTTGATTTTTTATATAGGTAATATATTCCATAAATTTGACAATATGAACTATTCAGAAGGCCCACCTACCTCAGAGTGATAACTGCCCCATGTTCGGTTAGTTCAGAGCATCTCAATTAATGTGTTACTCAAATTTTCATTCATTTTTAGAATCATTTGGTGAAGACAGACCTTAAAAAACATAACTTGAAATTAAAAAAAGTCAAAAGAAGGACAACAAAAAAAAAGTCAAAAAAAATAAGCTTACTTTTTAGTGACATCAAGGTAATTTTCTATAACAAACTGATCTATTTCTCCTCAAACTAATAAGAAACTTGATTGAAACATGAATGATGCAAAATGGAGAGAGCTGTTACTTGATTACAATGTAAACATATATATACACTTGAAAAAGAAGTAGAGCAAAATGCAAAAAGTGCCACAAGGTTGAGGCTTTTTTAAATCATAAAAAACCACAGCTTCTAGTGCTAAAAAAAGTTACAACCTCATCACTTACATTTATTATTCTGTTATTCAGGCAGACATTAATCAATCCTTCTGATTTTTTTTTTTTTTTTTTTGCTCATAAAAGGCTATATTCATGACCCATGTGGTCCAGCCCTATACATCCTAATAGACCCTTCTTTTTTTTTTCTTTTTTTTTTTAAAACTCCAGAATAATATATATAATGGGCTTCATTGCTTCATCAATTGTATATGTTCAATAATAGCCATGGTACTGAGGCTGGGTCGGACCAGAAATGTTGAAGAATTGTCCTCTTCCCACTGTTCCTTCCTCTTCTTCTTCGTTCAACCCTTCAATCTACCCTCACATCACATTAAAATAGTTCAATAAGTTCCAATATATATATATATATATATCAAACATATAAATGTTGTTTGGTAAAATTTATAGTTTACTGATTGTTGTTTTCAAAAAATATTAAACAAGTTTATATTTATTTTTTTTAATGATGAAAAAAAAAGAAAAAAGAAATTTTTACTTTCAAAAAATAATTACAATTTCATAAAAAAGTTTAAAACTTTAATTATACATATTTATAAGTTTACCATTAATTTATAATTATTTTTTTGAAAATTTTATTGATTTGATATTTTCAAATATATATGTATATTTGGTTCATATTTTTTGAAAATAAGTGAGAGAAGTGGATAGGGAATGATGACTCTAAATGATTGTCGGCAGTTGAAGATGGTGACTAAAAGTTGTTGAATATAGTTTTCAATAAGAGATAGTGATTGATGGTGATTTCTATAAGAGGTGATAACCGAATGCGAGTGCTGAGAGGTTAAATCAACAATGATAGCCGGAAGGAATAACCGGAAGGAATAAGAGGAGAAATGAATATTTTTTTTTAAAACAATGAAAATCAACTTTTTCGTACTGACAAAAATTTAGTAAATTGTATAAATTTTTAAAAGAATTGAAAAACCAAAATAGACACTATTTATTTACATTTTTTAAAAATAAATATTAAAAAAAAACTATAAAACAAAGATTACCCAAACAGACAACATTTGATTTTGCACTCTCCACTTGTCTTTTTCACTAACAGGAAGTTCACTAATTGCTTATTATTTTATGGTTCATTGAAAAGAACAGCAAAAAAAATTTTTTACCCAAAAATCATCTTCGTCTTCATATCGATTCAAATTTGCAGCTTTAGGAATCTCTCCGGTTTCATCGTTGCGCGCAAATCTGCCACGTATCCTAGGTCGATTGTCCGCTAGTGTTTTCCGACATGCGTACTGGCATCACCAACACATACCGACAAATTAAATTAAATCAAATCTTAAAATTTAATTTTGTTAAGTCTAATTTAGACAATTAAAAATTGTTTTTTTATTTATTTATTTTTTGAAAATATATTTACCTTAATTTTTTTTGGGTAATTGTATATTTACCTTAATTGTCTTGTTGAAGTTTCTCTGGGTTCGCTTTGCTTTGTACCTATGAATTCTCTCTTTCCTTTCCTCTGCACTGTAACGACCCACTTTGAAATTTGCTTCCTCCATGAATGAGCTCTCTGTAGCTAATGGACTTGATGATAACCTCTGGTTTGCTTGGTTTGTTTTGACCTTCTGAACAACAATTAGGAAAAAAATAAATAGACATATACATTTACACACAATCCAAGGCAATTCAGTTGGTCACGTCTGTAAAAAGTCACGGATTCAAAAATCTCAATCCTAAATTTCACTATCCACTCAATAATTACTTGAAATATGTGACACAAAAATTACGTGTACTCGTCCCGCATACTCATGTCATGATATAATATATATGTGTGTGAACATAAAAAAAAACAGAAAAAAGAAAAAAGAAAAAGCCCTTGTGGCTATAAGGGCTGTTGATCAAGTAATTATCTAATATATGTAGAATATATAATTATTTGGTATGTGGAATAGGGACTACATATGTGCGGGATTAGTAGGGTGTCTAGTTGGGCAATGTCCCGGACACCCTCGAGAAAAAAAGAAAAAGAGAAAAGAGAAAGTAACCTGTAAATCTCCAGTGCTGGAAGCCCTTCTGATAAGTCCAGTGGAGAAGTTGTTTTCAGGAGAGCTCATGACTTGAGGCTGAAAAATTGAAGACTCCATGAGAGAATCAAAGCGAGGTTGAAAAGGAAGAACATGACTGGGTTGCTTTCCATCAAAAGAATTGCTGCTATAGCTCCTCTGCATCATCTTCACCACAACATTCTCAGCACATCCATAGCTGTGAGCCCCGAAGGACTGTTGATACCCATAAGCAGAAGGAGATTGAAGAGGGACTTGACATTGACACTCCTCTGTTTTCACTTCCAAAGCAGAGAAATTTGAAACATCTTGCAAATGGGTTGTTTGGCAGAGTGAGAGATTTTCCAATTGGTGACTTGGAGGTGAAGATGAGAAGATTGAAGGGGCAATTTGGTCCCAAGAATTGGATTCATGAAGTGGGTTTTGAAGAATTGGGTTGTTGTTGTTGTTGTTGTTGTTGTTGTCTGAGATTGTTTGGAGGATATCAATGGGGGGTGAGTCAGTGAAAGGTGAGAATGGATCAGATAAGAAATACCCATCAAGTAGAAAGAGATCAGAAGACATTTGAGACAACCAAACTTTTGAAAATTGAAACTCAATTTTTTGTTTAATTGTTGTATATATGAAATGTAAAGAGACAAAAACACAAGTGTGGACAATTTGGTGTGTGGTTTGTTTAATCAAAACGCAGGACAACAATTGAGGAAGACGACAAGAGAAAGCTCTCTTTTCTGCTTTCTCTCTCTACAAGAGACTCTTCTCTCTCTAGAATGGAGTGACAGAGACCAAATTGAAAACGGGCTCTTGTGAAAAAGCTCAAACAACGCAATTACCAGAGACCGTCCCACTACTTGTATAAAAAGGCCCTCTTGATTCTCTGTTAATGTTTTTTAAATCTGATTCTTTGAGACGCCTTTAGGGACGCCTTAGGGAGTTGGTTATTTTAATTGGGTGTTTAGTTTTTTTTTTTTTTTGGGACTATTTTTAGGAAGTTGATTAGTTTTTTTTAAAAATTTTTAATAGTGGATTTGATGGTTATGAAAGAAAAAATAAAATGATTATGCTTTGGATTTAATATTTTACCTTATTATATAAATTTTAGTCTATGTTGTGTTTTAATGAACTATTTTAATTCAACCATCTCCTTAAAAGAAGACCAAAATATGGTACCCTTTTGGTATCACTTAAATTTTTAGATTGTTTGTTTATACAAAAATAAATAAATAAATTATAATTTTATTTTGTGCAATTTTGATATTGTGAAAAAAAATTGAACCTGTTTGATTAAAAAAATATTGCATATATATATATATATTAAAAAAGTAAATATCCCAAGTACCTTTAGAAGTTATATTTTTTTAAAAAAAATAGAATTTTTTTGTTCATATTTATTTCAAGGGTTTCAAATAATTTTTTTTTTATTTTTTTATTTTTTATAAATTGTAAGTTAAGAAAATCTCAAAAAAAAATTGGCCTAATAAGCTGAAAAAGTCTATAATTCAAAATAACAATCAAACACCATCAAACAACTTTTTTTAAGAGCTTGTTTGGGAATTAATTTTTTTAGTGATTATTTGTCTAAAATATTAGATGAATTTTTTTTTTAAACAAAAAAAATCAATGCATTTAAGAAGGATTCTTTTATTTTTTATAAAAAAACGTATAAAAAATAAAATAAATAAGAATAAATTTTTGATTTATTATATAAGTTGAAATCTTTTAGACTAAAATAGCGAATTGCCAAATGACCCCTTGTAAACATAATTGGTATAGACATAAATTGTTAACTTTTTGACATATGTTTTATAAGTAAATAAGCCAAATGTACTTATAAAACATAGGCTTATAAACATGGAAATTGGTATGGAATTGGATACAACGGGTGTAAATTTGGCCCGGCTCGGTTCACCAGGCCTGGGCCTGGGTCGGCCCATGTCGGGTCTCTTGGGTTCCTGTTAAAATTTGGGCCGGCCCATAGGTTAGGAAATTAGGCCTAGGGGGTATTCAGACGGGGCTGGTGGGTTTGGGTTTGGACAAGGCTTAAACATTTTTTTAAAAAAAAAAATTTCTATTCTTTTTGCCAAAATTTTATTTTTTTCCACCAAAAATAACATTGGGCCTTCGGCGGACCAAGCCTCGGATTGGGCTTTGAGTGGGCCATGAGCGGGCTGATGAACGGGCCAATCCGAGCCTAGAGTCTCGGACTGGGCTCGAACTCGGGCCTAATCGGGCCGGGACACCTCGGGCCACAGGCAAGTTTTGAACCACCCATGGGTTGCGGGTCATTTTTACACTCCTATAGATTGATAAGATTTTTTAGAAGTAAATTTCACAGATTAATGCTATAAAATCTTTTCTATAAATGTGTATCACGTGTTCATTATGTGTTTGATTTATATGTTCACAACATAATTTTTTTTAGCTTTATTGTGATGTGGTAAATTATCAGTTTAGGTTTGTTTTAAAGTTATAACAAAAATGCGTAATTTTGAAATATGTGGTTTAAAATAATAGCATTTATATTAGTACTAGATAATGCGGTTTGGTCGGTAGGATATGAGTCGGATTGATCCAAGCGCTCCACGGGATGGTTGCCTTTCGCCTTCCTAATCACACCTGCAACAAGTCCAGTAAAAAGGTTCTGAAATGGGGGTGGTTACTTCCTACGGACCCTTCGACGACCAAATTAGATGAGGATGTGATCGAAATAACAGTTTAGAGAAGGTTGAGAGTAGAGAGAGAGAGAGAGTGAATTGCTTCTTACCAAAACGTTCCTAGAAGTTGCTTATATTTCTTATTAATCATTTCTTTGTCTATTCATGTTGTCCCATTGACCGAAAGTCTGCCACTTGCTTACCGTCAGCTATGGCCATTTCACTATGAGTGCTCTATTGGACCTGTTCTACTGGGTTTTATGATAACTAATCAAATAATTGTTTGGAAAATCTATAGCAACCATGGGTTGGGCCCTTCTGGGCCTTGCCCCATCAGTATTATTTAAATTTAATGAGATATTATATATAACTTTTTTTTTTTGTTATCATTTTATATCACCTCTTACATATGAATATTTATAATTAATTTCTTTATTTTGAAATAATTATTAAGCAATTAAAAGAACAAAAAGTATTTTACTATATGTTTTGGTGATATAAAAAAGGTTCTGAATTTTAGTTTTGAACTTAAACCATTGACTAGTATTGTTGCAATGAAAATAAAGTAACATCAACTATCACAGTATTTTTTAACTCCTTCAAAAAGGAAAAAATGGTGGCAATTTGATCATTTTCCCATTTGAGTATGGTAGATCTTATTTTTCCCTTTCTTTGACGAGAGGTAAAGATTAATTTTATCGTGAAGTCGTATGCAATGCATAAAAGATGCACCTAGATGTTCAATTCTTTTTTTTTTTTTTTTTGGGTCTTGTTATTCTTTCTCTTTCTTTCTTTCTTTTATCTTTAATTCATTATGCAAGATAGAAGAATCTTTATTAATGATTCATCAAGTTGGTAGTATTTTTGTGCAACACAAATGGGCAAATTGATTCTGGAAGCAGAAGAACTGCTAAAACAAGGTGAAAACCTTACAAAGATTTATGTACAAAGATTGGACAAACCTTTATGGATTGTATCTAAAGACATGAAAATTGATGTTTATATGTCCACAACATAAGTCAAAGTTTATGTTTAATTTGCTTTTAGAATTTATTTTTAATTTTTTTTCTATAATATTAAAATCTAATTTAGTGAAATTTTTTTTAAAAAAATGAAAAAACTCTCCATTTTCATATAATTTTAATTTTTTGGAGGGAACAAATAATTTCTTTAATTTTTAAAAATATCGTTTTAATATTTATTTTTTCATTTTTTTAAAAAACAATGAAAGCCGGATTTTGAGAATGAATGATAGAGAAAAAAAAGCAAGCCGCATTTGTACCAATGCCCCTACAATTTACCTTATTTTCAATCTAAGGCCATCATTTTTTCTATTGACAATTTAACCCAATAAACTTTGTTTTGTTTCCATAATCAACCCTGCCGTCATTGAAAAGCTGTCACTTTGAAAAGTCAATTGTCCAACTCGTCATCGTTTCCAAAGTCTTTTGAGTTGTTCCTTAGAGCATCTCCAACGGTGTACCAAATGTTTCACCAAATCTGAGTAAAAAATGAGTCATTTCCTTAATTTGATACTTCACGCTCCAACGGTTCAGCATCAAATCCGTTTCATCAAATTTGCGCCGGGCAACCGGTTAGTTGACCGGCCGGTCAACCGGTAATGGCAAAAGTTTTTTTTTTTTTTTACCGGTTTGAACCTTTTTTTTTGAACTTTTGGTGGTCGACCGGGTGGTCAACTGGCCGGTCGACCGGGTGGTCGACCACCTAGGCAAAATTTTTTTTTTTTTTGGACTGGTTTGAACCTTTTCAGTGAACGGTCTGAACTTTTTCCGGGGCGACCGGTTGGTTAACCGGTTGGTCACCCGGATGGTCAACCGGCTTCGTCTCCCCAACGGTCCGGAACAGTGATTTGGTGAAACATTTCTTCTGTTCTCAGTCTGGTGAAATGTTTGGTGAATTGTCGATTTGATATCGATTTGGTGCAACCGTTGGAGCACCAAACAGTAACTTTTTCACCAAATTTCAAATTTGATGCTGCGTTTGATGAACCGTTGGAGATGGTCTTAGGCGTTAAGGGGCCATTTGTTTTCAGCTATTATAGTTCACTATGAATTGTGATAGATGCACAATAAAGATAGAGCCTGTTTATTTTGGTTTGGGAGGTCCAGATTCATAGTCCAAAAGGACTATGGATGGGTCTTGGCAAGGGTATTAGCAATCCGGAGTGAGAGATGGTATTAGCAAACTAGTTTGTTCAGATTGGGTGTTACCGGACATCCGCCCGGAAGTCTGGCCGGTCAACTGGTCAATGCATTTTTTTATTTTTATTTTTTATAACTTGTTGGACATTTTTTTAAAACATTAATGTTTAATGGTTTTATTTGTTTTATTTGTTTATATTTATTCTATATAAAAATAATTTAACAATCCCTTCACTATCAAAACAAACACAATTTTACTAATCCCCTCACTATAAAAACAAACATAATTTTACTAATCCTCTCACTAACAATTCCATCATTATTAATCCCCTAAATTCTACCTCTGAAAACAAATGGGGCCCATTTTTCTATTGACAATTTAACCCAATTAACTTTGTTTTGTTTCCATAATCAACCCTGCCGTCACTGAAAAACTGTTACTTTGGAAAGTCAATTGTCCAGCTCGTCATTGTTTACGAAGTCTTTTGAGTTTGTTCCTTAGTCGTTAAGGGGAGAGAGCATTGGGTTATATGAATAAATTAATTTTTATAATTATAATTTTTAAATGATTAATTTTTAAATAATTAAATAAATTATAAAATTATTTGTTTAATTTTTTTTATAATTTGTGAAAAATTAAATTTTTTTGGTTAATTAAATTGTTACATAATCTTTTCATTATGCAATAAAAATTTAGAAATTGTAAATATTTTAAATCTTATTATTTTTGACTAAGCTATGTTTGGGAAGTGGCTAAAATAGCCAAAAAGTCAAAAAGCCAACTAAAACACATCACATCACCTCTCTACTTTTTTGCACATTTTTTCGTAAAAAGCCAAAAAGTTACTAAAATAAACCAAAAAATTTAAATCAAACATAAAATATATATTCTATTAATAAATTTTATAAAATTTTATTAATTAATGCCTATTTTATGTTTGGTTTATTTGCCTAGGGTAATCAAATATATCTAAGGTTAAAACAAAATGACATAATTTTAAAACAATAATGCTAGATGGTTCGAAAAAATATAACTTGAAACATTCAAAATGACGTCGTTTTGGGTATAAAATGATATCGTTTTATATATTCGAGCCATTCAAGTCACAGAAATTTGGACCACCAAATATTTTTCATTTTAAAATTACTTTATTTTAAATTTTAACTTAACCCGTTAAATTAGGTTATTGCCTACGAGTGCTCATAACATTTTTTTTTTTTTTTTGTAATTTTTTTTGTTAGTTTATTTTCGTATTTAGTGAATTTAATTTTTTTTAAAGTTTGTAGATTATTCGTAGTGAGACGAATTGAAAAATATATTTGTTTTCAAAAAAAAATTAAACAAAGAAAAACATAGGCTAAAATAGTAGATTTTTTGGGTTTATTTTGATTTCAATTTTGATTTGAATTTAAAAAAAAAAATTAAATTTTAAATTTATCTATACAAGACGGACCGAAAAAATAAAAAAATTTGACATAATTTTAAAATGAAAGTCATTAAGGACAAAAAAAATTTAGAAAAAGAAGTGGATTATTTCTAACTTCACGAAAAGCCCTAAAATTTACCTTATTTTCAATCTAACCCAATTAATTTATTGTATTTCTAATTCAACCCAATAAACTTTGTTTTATTTTCACAATCACCCTTGTTGTCACTAAAAATTTATATTTAATTAAGGGTAAATTACACTGACACCCTCTAAGATTTTTATTTAATACAAATCCCTTCACGTTTAAAAAATTACACCTATCTCTCTATCAGATTAAAATAACATATTTGTTCCTTAACCTTTATACGTATTAAATAATAAAATAATATTGATATTTTGTTAATGTCATTTCAAGAGAAATAACAATCATCTTATTTAGTTTAACTCACACAATAATTGAATTCCTTTATTTATTTATTTCTTTTTATTTTTACTGAATTTTTCTTAACATTTTAAGCAATTTTTTTTAGATACACCTAATCTAAATATACTTAAGAAGTATAATATTTTGTGAATTCTTTTTAAATTCATCAAATACAAAAAAATACAAAAATACAAAAAATCAGTAATACTTTAATAAATGTGAATAATGGTGTTTGGTAACACTGTAATAAATGTGGATGAATAGACGATAATTTTATATAAAATTTATATTTATATATCATCACTCAATAAGAATATATTCAGATAAAATTTAATGAAAGAAAATTATATAATGCACTCATAATGATAAGAAGAAGAAGAAATGGTAAAATGATCATTTAAAAATTTTAGGACATGACATCTAAAGGAGAAGAAGAAATAAGAAGAAAAAGAAATGGTCATTTGTAATTTATAATAAGATTACAAACCTTTAGAAGGAGGATGTAATTTTTTAAATGTGACAGAGAATCTGTGTTAAAAAAAAAAAATAAAAAAATTTAAGGTGTAAATTTAAGTTACCTTTTAATTATTTCTCAGAAGTCAATCGTCGTTGTTCTCAAAGTCTTCTGAGTCGTTCGTTGGTTACAACATCGTGAAGTTGAAGTCCAAAAACCATAGCTTGCATATTATTATCTATAAGTCTTCGATTCAAGAGGGACATAGTGTTTTGGGTGTTTTTCGAAATTGTTTTTGAAAATCTTCAACTTCATCAGCTAGGGTTTCCTGGTTTTCGAGCTCTTCGAAGATGTCAATGGCGTCGCAAGAGCATCTGGACAAGATGCAGCTCCGCCAGAACTACCGTAATCTGTGGCACACCGATCTCATGGGCACCATTCAGGCCGACACTCCCTGTATTCTCTCTCTTCCACATCTCTCTCTCTCTCTCTCTCTCTCTCTCTCTCTCTTCTGTACCCTAATATGGTATTGATTTTGGTTTGTTTTCTCTGATGCAGATTGTTGCCTTGCGTTTTGGTGGTGAGTACTCTCTGATGATCCATTTCTTAGATCTGTGTTTTTTTGTTTTCAATTTCTCTTGTTTTGTCAGAGATCTGTAATTGCTCGTGGACGTACTGCTACTATGGTTGACTTGATCTGTGCTTTCAAAATTGAATTTTGCTCTGTTTCTTATTATGAATTTCTTTTGCTGGAATTAATCTAAAGTAGCCTCTTTTTTTTTTTTTTTCCCCTTCTGATTTTTGGGTTTTACATACTTCCTTGTCTATACTTGGATAAAAATTGTATTGTTCAATTTGATTTTGTAGTGAAATACCCATTGTCCAATGGTTTTTTAATCTTTTATTTTATTTTTTAAGATGGAAGCTGGGCTAGTGCTACTGAATTATCTAGTGACATGAAACTGATATATATTGAATAAAACTAAGGAAAATTATATGCATACCCACTTTCTAAACCTAGTGATGTGTAAAATAGGTAATTGGCTGATGATTGGCGAAGAGAGAGCGAGAGAGAGAGATAACTTAAATATTGTAATAGACTACCACATCATTGGGTTTGAAAAGTGGGTCTAGCATTTGGGCTAGAGTAGCACTACTATAAAACTAAATTGGGTGTTAATGGAGGTGAATCATTAAACTGTAAAGTATTTGGTTTAGGGTCTTTTGATTGTATCATGAGTTTATTATATTGCCTGCTTAATTCATGAATTTTATTGGAATGAGGAAGCTTTCTGGATGGAATGCTTGAAACTGTTCATTACATTGTTATCAATATGATGGACTTATTTGGATGTTCTTGTTAAATCTAAGCAAATCCTTTTGCTTCTTGAAGGAAATCTTTAAAATACAAATTTTCTTGAGGATATGCATTACTGATGTAATTAGATTGGATTATAGTTACCCGGAAACTCTCCTTGAGTGAGAAGGGGGACACTTTCGTGTTTCCCATATGGTATAGAGAGGAAAAGACTTCCTATGATCTTAGTTCTTTGATAGAGAGTAAGAGACTTCCTATCTCTGTTTTATAAAGGGAAAGTGGGAAGGAACTTTGTAAAAACTACTATACGTTTCTTATTCAATTCTTACATGCTTTCCATGGTGATCCACAACGTGTGATTAGTTTCCTTACTGATAGCACCTAATATATTTTATTAAAGTATCAATTGAAGTATTCATAAGAGTGGAATTACAGGCTGGCTTGTCCTAGTGGTGGTTAGAATGTTGAAATTATTTTTACCAGAAGCTAATAGGCAGCATGAGTGCTATCTCCAGCCAGCCTTAAAACATGTATAGGTTTGCTAATTGGACTTGGGTTCTAGTGTTGTATATATGGATAAAAAACTAATATATGTATATACATATATAAGTATTAAGGACATGTCCCCATATTCATACCCAACTTTTGGATAACACTTGCACACGCACCCACGCCTGCATTCGATACTTGTGCCCAAGTCCATGTAACATTCACTAACTCTTGTTTTGAAGATTTCACAATAATAAAAATAATAACTTTTTGATGTCGTAACAAAAATAATAGATGATTTTTATTCTTAGGTATGCCAGTGTTTTTTTTAATTAATATTACTAGTAGTAATCTATGGACTCATGTTTAGTTTTCTATCACTTTTTCTTATACAACTCCTAGACAAATAAGAGGA
This sequence comes from Camellia granthamiana, assembly GCA_036172215.1. Classification (NCBI taxonomy): domain Eukaryota; kingdom Viridiplantae; phylum Streptophyta; class Magnoliopsida; order Ericales; family Theaceae; genus Camellia; species Camellia granthamiana. Next base: position 7,742,035 of record CM069913.1, on the reverse strand, counting down.
GTTTTTTTTTTAGTAGTGGTTTAGTGGTTAACTATGTCTATCAACCTTGAATTTGTGGGTTTCAACTTGAGGGCAGCCTCTTTTTGCAAAATAATACCAAAGGTTAAGTCTGTACTCAATCTAACCCCCTACTAAATGCCCTTCCAATGAGGACTAAACAAGTGGTACTTTTTATAGTAGTAGTAGTGTTGTTGGTAGTAAAAATATTTTTTAGTAGTAATGGCAGTATTTGTACTAGTTGCAGCAGTTGTTGAAGTACTAGTTGCAGCAATCTACCTCTCATTGAATCCAATAACCTCTTCTTTTTTTTTTTTTTTGAAGAAGAAGAAATTTTTTTTTTCCTTGGTACATAAGAGAACATTTTCCCTGGCTTAGCTCATAAGCTTCTCCCTCCCTTTCCTGGAGTAGTTGCCCATACCGTGTGGAACTACCCGAGTCTTTCTTTTTGGATAATAAAGGTGAAGTCTTTTTTTTGGTCATTGTCCTGTCCCACCTGTGGATAAGCTCCCGCCTCTCCAGTTTTCATTAGGAATTAACCTTGTGCCTTCTTTAATTGGGGAGTAAAGAGGTACTAGTTTGAGTTATCAGCTAGTGTTAAGCAAGTAGCAAACCAGTAACATTAAGGAGCACAGAAGGGAAATATTGTCGACAGAATGTCTTGGTTGCATCCAGGGTGATTGCATGTCCAAACTGTGAAGCTATGGGAGCAACTGAAAGCTCTTTGGCAATAATACTGCCAGTGGCAGGAAAATAAGGGACCGTTTGGTTTAGTTTTAGAATAATGATTTGAGTGTAGAGCTGTGTTTTGAGTTTTGAGTTTTTGAATTATGATTTGAAAAGAGAATTTATTTGGTTATGAGTTTTGAAAATAGTTTTGAGATGACTTGTATTTTTTTTAATTTTTTTTTTTTAATTGATTGATGTATAGAATGTGAGAGAATGTGAGAGGAGAGAGGAGAGATGAGAGAGAAAAAGTGAGTGATTGATTGATTAATAAAAAAAGAGAAGATAGGAGTTTTGAAAGTAATTTTGAGTTGTATTTTAAAAATATGTTGGTTAACATATTTCATCCAAATCATGATTTAAAAACAAAATCATGATTTGATAAATTATGCTTTGAAAATTATTCCAAACGCTACCTAAATTTGAAATTCAGATAAGCATGGGGTTTTCAAATGATAGTTGCATGAGGCACGGGGTTTTATTTGAATGGATACTTTAAGAAATTGGGAGGAAAAAAAATGATAGGTGAGATAAGGCCATCTAAACTTAATCTGCACCATTCTAAAAAATCGAAGGCTCTGGGCTGAGTTAAAAATATATACTAATCCAGTTTGGAAATGGACTGTCAACCAATGTTTTAAAAACCGGACCGGTGAGTGAACCGGAAAAATGATCGGGTGGACGGGTCACCGGTTCAACCGTCGGGTTGAACCGGAATCGAACCGTGACGTCATAAATATATTAAAATTATATTTAAATAAAAATATAAGTAATAAAATTAAAAATTAAAAATTTTAATAATCATAAATATTTCTCTTAATACTTTTTTTATTAAAAAATATAAAAATATAAGTAATAAAATTATAAATTAAAAATTTTAATAATCTTAAATATTTCTCTTAATACTTTTTTTATTAAAAAATATAAAAAAATATTTAAAAATATTATTAATTTTAATTTTGGAAAAAGAAATCAAATATTCAATATTCCCTCCATATGATTTTAATTCAAATACTTTGATTGAAAGAAGAGCAAAATTTTTGGAGGGATATCAAAATTTTAAGTTTCCCTCCAATGAATTTAATTGAATCCCACATAGATTTTTTGAATGTTTTTGGAAGAATTTTTTTCTTATAAATAGATAGAAGCTCTTTCACAATAATTTCAAGCTCTCAATGGGATTCCTCACAAGAGGAGACCCTTAAAAGAGAGTTTTCAATTAAATTTTTATTATATATATAATATATAATATATATATATATAAAATAAGAAAGAAAGAAAGAAAAGAAAGAAAGAAAATAAAAAAAAAAAGGAAAACTGAAAAAAAAAAAAAAAAAAAAAAGAAGGTCCGGACCGGTTCAGTCAACCCGGGACCGGGTCGACCGGTTCACCGGTTTAACCGGTGGGTTCACCGGTTTTCAAAAAATAAGCCGGTTTTTATAGTTGACCGGTTTTAGAGGGCCGACCGGACCGGAACCCCATCCGGTCACCGGTTCAACCGGTTGAACCGGCCGGTCCGGTCCGGTTTTTAAAACCATGCTGTCAACAACATGTTTCATGTATACATGACATCTCAATTCATTTTAATCACAGTACTGAAAATAGAAATAGGCTTAGAAAATGGTCAATAAGATCCATTTCAGAAAATAGATTTAGAAATTAAAACTGAAGCTATTACAGTGAAAACTCACTAACTCATTAAATAACTGATAATTCACTCTGTTTCGCTATTGTATTATTAGTGTGACTGGTTAATGGAATTCTTTGTAATGAACTACTTGTCCTTACCTTTGCATTTAATTTCCAATTAATGGTTTATTGTCCTTTCCTAACTTATTTTATAGTTTTAAGTAGTTCGTTGCATATTGAAAACAACCCTGCTACAGACAACCACAGAGTGGTTGGAAAAATTTTCGGTGTTTGATGATGGATGAGATTGGGTGATCTCTAAGTTGTTTTGATGGAGAGGGTAATGTTCACCGGGATGGAAACGGGTTCCTTTTCCCTTCCTCCCTATGAAACAGACAGCTGAATCAAGGTCCCTTCCTTCCCTTCTTCCCTCCCCCCTTTCCTCCATTCACCTTCTGCCTAACCAAACATAGGCTTAAATTTTGAGTGATGCTTGCAATATGGAAGCTAGTGTGAGCTTGTTGTGACTGCAATGGCTTGATAATATTGCAAACGGAAACCAAGATCTTGCCATCTTGAATATAATAGTTTTTCTATATGGGTTGCCATGGAGAGCTCATAATAAGAAATTTATACTATTATTTTGAGAAAATTATATCGTTGGCATTATTCTTTTAGCATTGTATTTGTTTCTTGGTTGGAACTTGTTTACCTCATAATTTCACAAGCTATCTAAATTTTCATCTTTTTTTCCCCCATTGTAGTACAATTGATTGAATTTCTTCTTCGTTTCAGTGGACCATGTGTCTCATACCTCCTCCGCAAGCGAGCTCTTTACAATGATATGTCAAGGTAATTGATTTTCGTTACTACTTTGATATGAAACGACCTCCTGGTTTTAGCGTACTTTTCTTGCTTGTCACAGGTACACCTGCTGTGCTGGGTATCTGCCCTGTAGTGGTCGGTGTGGAGAAAGTAGGTGCCCAGAATTTTGCCTTGCCACCGAGGTGCGATCACTGTTTGATTTTGTTTGTCATTACTTCGTTTATGTGTCCATTTTATTTACTTGTCTTCTTACTTCAACACACTATTTGCTAGTTTCTACCCTTTTTCTTTTGTAGATATTGAGAAGGAAGTTATTACTTCATTTTGCATCTGCGTTGACTATTTTTTGGGCACTTTTTATTGATTCTAGTCTTATTTCATTTGTTTAGGTTTTCTTATGCTTTGGAAACTCTGTTGCGTCAACCCGGTTTCTGTTGCAAGACGAGTTTAACATACAGACAACACAATGTGATAATTGCATTATTGTATAATCTCTCTCTCTCTCTCTCTCTCTCTCTCTCCACATTAACTGAATACAAATACTTTGCATTTTGTTAAACAAGTTTTTTCTTGATATCTAGGGTTTCATGTTCTGCCTTCAACAAGTTGCATGCATATTTTCCATTGTTGCAATGATTGTTGGAAGTCAGGAAATTCAAGAGGCTTCTCAGATACTGTCTTGTTTGGCTGATATGGTTTATTGCACGTAAGGGTTCCCTTTCTAACTTCTCACTGAACACTTGACTGAATTCGTTACAAAGTATCTTACTGAATTTGTTGCTTAATTTTGTTTGTGCAGGGTTTGTGCATGTATGCAGGTATGCACATGATAAATGAGAACAATTATAAATAGGAAACTATAAAATTACATGTACATTCCTTGAAGAATGTGGAAAATGCTTTAATATATATATATATAATACTTTTTTACAAGAATTTCAACATGGACTGATGTGTCTCCTTAAACTTCCCGGGATCATGGGCTAGGAGTAAAAGATGTTTCTGTGACTAATGTTGATGAGACTGAGCGTTGGTTGAAAAAGATGAGTAAATACGTGTCTTTTCCATTGGAGGATGGGATGTACCCCATTTTGTGTACTTGCTTGACACTCTTGGGTTGTCCCTAGTAAAGAATAACGGGTTGAAGTCTAGGTCCAAGAAGAGGGAGTTTGTATCTAAGGGGGGTAAATCTCAAAGAAGTTCGGGACATAGAAAAGGGTGGAGGGAGTTGAGGAATCTTGCGAGTGGCATTAATTATGAGGGTAGGGATAAGGAGGTTAAGGGTGGTCTAGGTGCGCAATGAAAATTTTGAGTTGGAATGTTAGAGGACTACGGTCCTGTAGAAAGAGGGCGGTAATAAAAGATTTTTTGAAAGTTCGTCAGCCAGATATTGTTATGTTTCAGGAGACTAAATGCGAGGAGTGTGATAGGTCTTTTATCAGGAGTATTTGGGAGATTCGATTTAAAAAGTGGGCTGTATTACCTTCTAATGGGAGATGGGGGGGTATTTTAATTATGTGGGATGATAGAATTGTATCAGAGTGTGAAATACTATTGGGGGTTTTTTCATTGTCTATTAAGTTTCGAAATCGGGATAATAGTGAGTGGTGGTTAACAGGAGTTTATGGCCCCAACAGATCTAGGGATCGACGGGATTGGTGGGAGGAGTCGGGGGGTTTACTTGGGCTTTGTGCTCCTAATTGGTGTGTGGGCGGTGACTTCAATGTGGTTAGGCTCGTGTCTAAAAAGCTCAACGGGGCGTCTTCAAACAGAAGCATGAGGGATTTTGATTCTTTCATCCGGGAGGGTGAATTGATTGATCTTCCTTTGAGCAATGCTAGATTCACCTGGTCCAATCTTCAAGAAAATCTTGTGTGTTGTAGATTGGATAGGTTCCTTCATACCTTGGGGTGGGAAGAGTTGTTTCCCGACATTAGACAAGAGGCATTACCTAGGATTGTGTCCGATCATTGCCCGGTGATTTTTGAGAGTTGCCCCTTTAAATGGGGTCCTTGTCCCTTTAGGTTTGAGCATGCGTGGTTAGAGGATCGTTCTTTTAAGGGTTATTTTAAGGACTGGTGGGAGAATTGCAGGCCCCAGGGGTGGGAGGGTTTCAAATTCATGCGTAAGCTGAAAAGGGTAAAGGAGAATTTGAAAGTCTGGAAGCATGAAGTCTTTGGTGATTCGAATAAATTAAAGGTGGAGTTAGTGAGAGGCATCGAGGAGTTGGATGCAAAGGAAGTTGAGGAGGGTTTATCTAGGGCTTTGAGGGATGAAAGAAACATGCTTCGAATGAGACTTGAAGAGACAGTTTTTAGGGAGCAGATTTTTTGGGGGCAAAGGGCTAAATTGAAATGGGCAAAGGAGGGTGATATAAATTCTAGATTTTTTCATCGTGTTGCATCAGGGAAGAGACAAAAAAACCTTATTAAGTGTTTGGAGGTTGAGCAGGGGTTAGTGGTGAATAGGGAAGAACAAATTGTGAATGAAAGTTTCAAATTTTACTCGAACTTCTACTCTGATGGAGGTGTGGATCGGCCAGGGATTGAAGGCCCAAATTGGGCTCCAATTAATGCCTCTACAGCTAGATGGCTTGAGAGGCCCTTTGATGAGTGCGAGGTGCGTCAGGCTGTGTTTGATTGTGAGAGAGATAAGGCTCCAGGCGCGGACGGTTTTTCAATGGCATTGTTCCAAGAGTGTTGGGATATTGTGAAAGGAGATTTAATGAGAGTGTTTGGTGAATTTTTCGAGAGTGGGGAGGTTAACCTTTGTACCAATGCATCCTTCATTTGCCTTATTCCCGAGAAAGAGAAATCGGTGAAGATTGGGGATTTTAGGCCCATTAGCTTGGTTACATCGCTTTACAAAATTTTGGGGAAGGTTCTTTCCAAAAGAATTAGAGATGTCCTTGGGGAAACAATCTCTCCTTCACAAGGTGCCTTCGTGCATGGAAAGCAAATTTTGGATGTGGTTCTAGTGGCCAATGAGGTTGTGGAGGAATATAGAGCTTTGCATAAGGAGGGGGTTCTTTTTAAGGTAGATTTTGAGAAAGCATATGATCATGTGGATTGGGGCTTTTTGGATTTTGTTTTAGAAAGGAAAGGTTTCGGTTTTAGGTGGAGGAAGTGGGTTTGGGGGTGTGTGTCTTCGTGCAATATGTCGGTTATTGTGAATGGAAAAGCGGGGAATTCTTTTCATGCATCTCCGGGATTAAGGCAAGGAGATCCATTATCACCATTTTTATTTATTGTAGTGGTTGATGTGTTGGGGAGGTTACTCGACATTGCTAAGGAAAAAGGGGTTATTGAGGGGTTTGTGGTGGGTAGAGATATGATTAGTGTGACTCATCTGCAGTTTGCAGATGATACTATATTTTTCTCTACTAAGGAGGAAAGTAAGATATGTAATCTACTTATGCTTTTAAGGATCTTTGAAGTTGTATCTGGCCTTAAGGTCAATCTTTCTAAGAGCAGTGTTGTGGGAATTAATCTTGAACGTAGTTACGAGCGTCGTTTGGCAGACATGTTGGGTTGTCCCATTGAGAGGTTGCCTCTTAAGTATTTGGGACTTCCATTGGGTGGTGATCCTAGAACAGAGGCCTTTTGGAATCCAGTCCTCGTTAAGATTGGGAAAAGATTGGAGGGTTGGAAACGAGCATTGTTGTCAAAGGGTGGGAGATACACTTTGGTATAGTCAGTGTTGAGTTGTGTTCCTATTTATTTTTTGTCCCTTTTCAAGATACCGGTCTGTTTTGCAAGGCAAATTGAGAAACTTTTGAGAGATTTTCTTTGGGTAGGGTGTGATGAGGGTGAGAGGGATCATTTAGTTAGATGGGAGGTTGTTTCTCTTCCTCATCATAAAGGGGGTCTTGCTATTGGAAACATTGTTGCTGGAAACATTGCCCTCTTGAGCAAATAGTTGTGGAGATTTCCCGTGGAAAGCGAGTCCTTATGGTGTTCTATTATTAAAAGCAAGTATGGAATTCAGGCTAATGGTAGAGATTATATTGTGGTTAGTAGAAGCAGTTGTCGTTCTCCTTGGAAGTCTATCTCTCGGTTGTTTCCAATTGTGTCTCGGTTTTTCTCTGTGAAAGTGGGTAATGGGGCCAGTATACGTTTTTGGGAGGATGTTTGGGTAGGGGATACATCTTTTGACAAAGCTTTTCCACTTTTATATCGACTGGTTCGAGCTCGAAATGTTTCAATTGAGTCGGTGGCATGTTCTCATGTGGCACCAATACCTTGGAATTTCAACTTCCTTAGGAATCTAAGTGATAGGGAGTCTCTTGAGTTGACATCTTTGTTGACATTGGTTGGTGGGGTTTCCTTAGCGTCATCTCCCGATAAAAGGGTGTGGAATATCAGCTCTTCAGGGGTTTTTTCTTGTAAATCCTTGTTTGATAATCTCATTGATAAGTCCTCTGTTCCTTTGTTTCCTCTTCATATGAAAGTTTGGAAAGCGGGTGTCCCTCATAAAGTGAAGTTTTTCATGTGGTCCTTAGCTCATAGAGGTGTTATGACCAATGATCTATTCCAAAGGAGAAGGCCAAATCACTATCTTTGTCCTCAATGGTGCGTGATGTGCAAGAGGAGTTGGGAATCAGCGGATCATCTCTTTCTTCATTGCTCGGTGGTTATTCAATTATGGCAGCGTCTATTTGGCTTGTGTGATGTTAAATGGGTTGCTCCACGGGATTGCACACATATGCTTCTTGTTAAGTTTGATGGGTTCGGTGGCTCTAAGAGAGCCAAGACATTGTGGTCTTGTATTGTTTGTGCTATTTTCTGGATCATATGGCTGGAGAGAAATTCACGGATCTTTGATGAAAAGGAGGCTGATGCAGATTCTTTGTGGGATAGGGCTGGATTTTTGGCATCTTTTTGGGCCTTTGTGTCTCCTCCTTTTAGGGGAATCCCTCTTTTCTTGATTTCTAGGGATTGGGCTGCTGTTTGCAACCCTTAGTGATTGGGTTTGCTTGTTTTTTTCTCTTATTTTATGTTGGCTGTTTTTTATTTCAGTATGCGCCTTTTCTCTGTATGAGGACTTCTTGTCCTCCTATCTCTCTTTTTTAATAAATTTTGTTGTTGATTTTCAAAAAAAAAAAAACTTCCCTATCATTCCTCCCTCCCCCCCCAAAAAAAAAAGAAAAGAAAAAAAGGATCACAATTTTCGGTATTTTTGGGCATTCGGTACGATGTAAAGTGAAAGTCAACATAAAACGTTTATTGTGGTCAACGGAAAACAAGCTTGTTTGGGTGGAAAATGTTTCCCACTTTTGAAAAGCTGAGAAACATTTTCCAAACTAAAGTTTTACCAATGCCACAAGGATAACAATTTTCGGTATTTTCTGGCGTTTGGTACAATGAAAAGTGAAAGTCAACAGGAAACGTTTTGTGTGGTCAATGGCAAACAAGCTTGTTTGGGCAGAAAATGTTTTCCACATTTGAATAGCTGAGAAAACATTTTTCAAACTAAAATTCTACCAATGCCATCACACATTATCACCACCCCACAACCATCACCTCCACCACCATCAACCACTACCCCTCCCTTGCCACCCCCAACACCACCACTAATAAGTGCAATCAAACATTGGAAAATGTTTTCTTGGGGAAAATGTTTTCTACCAAACGGAGCATTGGTGTGGAATTCTGTTCAAAATACTGTTCATTGTTCTTGATTCATTTCACTTCATCTGTAGTGATTAACATTAATGTGGAGAATTGCAGACACAACACAAAATTGAAATGGACAAACGGGATGGTATGTTTGGGCCACCATCAGTGATGGCAGTGCCGCCTTTCCAGCAAATGTCACGCCTTGATCAGCCATACCCTCCTAGTGCTGGATATCCACCTCAACCGGCCTATGGTTATCCACCTCCTCAAGGCTATCCACCTCAAGGTTATCCCTCTTCTGGTTATCAAAGGTGATCAATTCACTGCCTAGCGTCTTCCTTGTGAGAAAAATCATGTTGAAGTTACCCGTATATCAATCATTGCGTAATTGAACCAGACACTTCTGTCGTGTATTGTTGTTTTTGTGAGATGGGTATAGCAACTGATTTGTGTGTTTGCTTTTGCTTTTGCTTTTGAATTATATTGATTATAAACAAATAGTACTTCAAAGGTAGATCTTTCTTGTTACCTACTCAATGTATTTTCCTTCAAATTCACATAACAATCATATAATACTTGCATTTGGATTTATATTTGAGCTTACATATATATATGGATTTGCAAATTTGGTTTTGAGATAAGTCTGGTTTAGCTTTCTTGGTGATCCCATTCTGTTTCTTAGGAATATTGAACTTTTGATCTGTTCTTGGTCCTGGCTATTGTTTATTGCATCGAGGTGTGAAATCGACAACCAATATCGATACCCATTGAGATATATATTTTAGGTTAAACGTCTTTAGACCTAGGAGGTAGTGATATAACATAAGATAAGAAGGGAATCCTACGGCCAGACACTTACACAGTGAATAATCATTATATCGACGGTGCTGCAATCTTTCCTATTGTCATGTTGATTAGTGAATATTTTTATTATTATTATTATTATTATTTTGCGAATCCAATATATATGATTTCATGAAAAAGGTTTAAAATCTGAAGTTGATTTCAGCTGGATAAAAGTAAGAACTGATGATCATATTGATGAAGAGCAAGATGGCTTGAACTAGGAGTGGAATTATAGGCTAGTTTGTCATTTTTCTTTGTTTTCCCCAAAATACCCATAAAATTTGTAATTGCTAAAACACTATATCCCATAAATGCTAAATAGTTTTCAAATTCAATTCTCAAAATTTCAAATTCTATTACTATATATATAAAACTCAACTACACACTACACATGACCTATACAAAGTCTAACCTAAAAAATATGTATTTAACACAAATCGAGCGGCTAAGCAATGACAGAACATAAAAACGCGTTAAAACACCTACTATCCAAACGTGTCTTGCATAAAAGAGTGATTATAATATATATACATCATCAGTAAAGTTATGTGACATGTCTAAACTTAAAATCAAAATGGCTTCATCATCATCATCATCATCATCATCATCATCACAGCATGGTGCCACAGGGCTCTTCCACTTTTTGTTTGAACACAATGCCATTCTTAGATTCTTTACTGATGCAACAATAAAAAAATTAAAAAGTAAATAAAACGTCAAGTCTTTATCTCAATTAGAGGTTGTCCATGTAGTGAAGAATCTATAACAAAGTAACTTTATTTTTGCGACTTCTACAGGATTTAATAAACGTCAAGAAAGTCTTTTTTCCTGTACTGGAGTGTAATACACTATACTCTTTTTTTCGAGCAAAAAGGAAAATGAAGAATTAAATTTAGCTCCTTTCAATTCATTTGTTTATTTATTAATTTTCTTCTACACATCTCTCTTTAAATTTATGTTCTAAATATAATTTGAGGCTATGTTTAGGGGAGCCCTCTACTTGCACACTACATTTCATCTCAAGGTACACTATTAATTGGTTTAATTTTTATTACAATATTAACCTCATATGAAACGACCATAAAGGATAAAAGGTTATGATACACACCTTTTGTAAAATTACCATAAAGGATTATAATGAATGTAATACACACCAAGTATCTGAAACACTATGTTTGACAGTCTACTTTCGAATAGTTTAGTTATGTTCGACACTAAAATGTCCAATAAATTTACATTGTTCGACAGAAACAATCCAGACAAATGGTTAATGTTCAAAAGTACAATGTCAAACAGTTGGGAAAATAAAATTTCAAATACAATGCTCATGGCAATGGAAAAACGTATATAAAATTCTAAAATCTAAGCTAAACAAGAATTCTCACCTATTATATTTGCAACTGTGATGACAACAACAAACACCACCGGCGACGTCTTTGATGAAACAGATATTGAAGGAGAATGGGTCTCCACCACTAGTTTAGATTGAGACGACAATGAAAGAATGGAGGGGGAGATGAAAGATCGTGGGTGGATGGGGTGTGTGAGTGAGTAAGGGTAAAGATGGAAGATTGTGGGTGAGGTGTGTGAGTAAAGATAAAGATGGAAAATTATGGTGTATATTGAGCAAATGTTTTATTTATTAAATTACTAAAGGTGTGCCTTAAGTGGTGGTGTGCTTTGAGATGAAATGTTGTGTGCAAATAGAGGCACCCTATGTTTAGATGTTGAATTTGTAGAGACCAAAATAATAATAATCATAATAATAAATGAAAAAAAAAATTCACCTCAAATGCAAAATCGAATAAAAGACTATATTCTCACATTGGAAAAACGTAATTGAATACTTTATCTTTTACTAAGAGCATCTTCAACGGTTGAACAAATTTGTCACCAAATTTGAGTAAAAAAAAGTCAATTTTCTCATTCTGATACCAACAGCTCCAACCGTTCACTGTAGCGTGCATCAAATAGAGAGGGTCGTCCGGGGGGTCGACCGGCCGGTCAACCGGTAAGAGCAAATTGCCTTCGTTTCTGTTGCTTCAAAAAAATGCTAAGGTGGTCGACCGGGGGGTCGACCTCGTAGTATAAAATTTTCACAAATTTTTGCTGTAAAGGGGATATCCAGGCGGACGTCTGGACGTCCGGTGGATCCAACTCAATGGCTATGCACAGTGAATTGGTGAAAGGGGCAAGCCGTTCTCAGTTTGGTGAAACGTTTGATGTTTTCTCAATTTGATACTGTTTTGGTGCAACCGTTGGAGCACAAAAAGCACATTTTTTTTCATCAAATTTGAATTTGATGTTGGATTTGGTGAACGGTTGGAGATGGCCTAATATAAGAATCATCATACTTAATTAAACATCAGCTTCTTAGCCTTTATTTTGTCACAAAAAAGTTGTTGGCTTTGTCAATTTGATAATCATAACAAGAAACTACAACTGTTTTACTTAATGAACTCTTTTTTTAAAATTAAGTGATGAATTGAGAGTATATACTAAATAAAAAGTAATACTCATCTTATTATAAATGTAGTTGACAACAATTACTTGGCCACCCCCTCCTAAGTAGGAGTTCCCCCTTACTTGTGTACAACATCTTTTGTATTGGGCTGTTCAAAAAACTATCCAATCTGCTAAAACCGTATAGATTTGCATTAATTCGTACCATTTAATCCGCTAACTGTGAATTAAACTTTAAATTTTATAATCTTCTTTTGAAACTGTTCCTCTCCACTATAGTTAATACATACTATATTTTTAACTTTTAATGGAATATCAAAATAAAAATGAATATGAGAGATTTAAGATGTGAAATTTGTTACAAATTAATAGTTAGTATATGAAAAATATTATGTCAAATTAGTTTGTATTATATAGGGAAAATTATTTATAAGTCCCATTAGGAGAATTTATTTAATGTCAAGTCATGTATAATTTCTTATAGAGTTTCAAGTCCTATTTAGATAGGAATGTATTCGACAAGTTCTTATGAGATGTGAATAAATGATATTAATATACTATTTGTACGGGAAAGAAATAAACCTTATCGTATAATCCTGTTGATTAAGATTGCGCTCCTTCGTACGACGTCGCTTTACTTCCTGAAAACACAAAATGTGAGCTAGCCGGCGGGTGTGTGCTGGATACCTTTCCGATGACTAAGTCAGCAAAAATAGACAAATAGACAAAAAGCTCTGTGTATTCGGGAATCAAAGTTGTGTTACCTCTCCATAGATGATGTTGTGAGCTTTTATAGGTTCCGCGTGGCACAATCCAAGTGGGACTCTTACTCCTCCATGTAAAGTCCTCTTAGGAATCACATTCCTGAAAGATAATGCTTATCCTTCAACACCCCCCCCAACTGCTTAAACCAAGTGAGATGGTTTTACCATGGTCGGACTCCAATATGACCGAGGTAAGCATGGCTATGCTAAGCCGCAGACTAGACTGAGATAACTTTAGCTCGGCTCTTCCATTCACTGCTCTTACCTCGGTTCTCCTAGTGCTAACCATGGTATGTCTTAACCGGGATAACCAATAACGTGGTCCCAATCGGGATAACTTTGTGTGTGACGACCGAGCTTGCCATAAGCTCTTTGGGACTGGAGTAACTTCAAGCCTCTTTTGGACCGGTCTAATCTTAAGACCTTCCGAGACCGGCCTAACTTTAAGGCCTTTTTACTCAGCCCTCCGTATCATGGGCCATAATGACCATTGCCCAGCTCGGCTCGATTTTCACATCAATTACCCTCTCAATTGCTCTTTAATTCCTTCTGCGCAGCATGATAGGGATTACCTGTCTATCAGCCGAGCTAACGTTTTAAGCCTTTCTAGCCGAGCTAAAACCCTTTAGCCTTTCCAGCCAAGCTAAAACTCTTAAGCCTTTCCAGCCGGGCTAATTTCACACCGGGCTCTGCTTGTCCGGTCAAAACGTTTCTTCAATCACCAGCAACTGAATCGCTTCTCATCCCCAAGGACACGTGGCATGCTCTCATTGGCTGAAGACAACTGTCACACTGTCTTCATATCTCGTGTTTTTTGAACAGTTCCCGCCTCTGCCCCCTTCTCTTTCACAAAACAAACCCTTTCACTCTCTTTTGAATTACTCACACTACTATTCATCTCTCTCTCTCTCTCTCTTCGAGCCTCCATTGTTCTTCCAACCTTGCAACTGTAAAGCTCGCGTTTGTGGCTGCTTCCTACTTCCCTTTCCTTCCTCGTACCTTGGTAAGTAACACAAATCTGTTCTCTTTTTGTTTGTTTTTCGTCTTTGTTTTGATTCATAGCATATTGTTTGTGTTTTTGCAAAACACATTTTTTTTTCCCTTTTTGTGCTATGCCTTGTATTTTATGGAAAAAACCTTGTAAGAACCACTTTGTATTTATGAAACCAACCTGTAGAACGCTGTATTTGATCCAAAATCACGATATAACCGGAGTAAAAAGTTGTTTGTAGTTGATGTCAATCTAGGTAGACCATTCAACTGAACTAACACTTCATGCTATACCAGTAGTTTTAAACCAGTCAAACCATCTTTTGATTTATCTTAGCCGAGCTAACAAACCGTACTAAGACTGCATAATAGTGTGCTTGATAGTCTTAATCACGGCCGAGCTATAACTGGGGGCTAAACCAGCCTTCGTAGTTCAAACCGAACTAAGAGCGCTGCCCCTAGAGGTTCAACTGGGCTAACAAAACCCCTTGCACAAACCAAGATAACAAACTCCCTTGCACAAACCGAGATAACAATCTCTTGTGAAAACTGAGCTATCGAACCCCTTGCTCAAACCGAGCTAGGACTACATTTATCTTTGCCTTTATCTCTTTTAGCACGGTCCCATGATCAGTGCCCACGATCTGTGCTTAACACTTGTTTTTTCACTTTGCAGACTTTAGGTTGCCTAGGCACTCCCTTGAGCGCTCAACCGAGCTACACAGCACCTTTCTTTGATCGAGCTAACTCCAGTTTAACTTATTCATAATTTAAAACACAAATGGAAAAATATAGGTTTTTAGTTAGTTCACCTGGTGCAATGGCTGAATTCCGAAAGGATTATAACATCCCCGACGATGTTCATCTCGCCTTAGCCGAGCTAGATGTCACATCTTGGGGAAACCCTGGTTTTGTTCCTTTTACCCCTTCTTTCCATCGTAGAAACCGGCCTAAGATTCCCTGTACAAGCCTCTCCTCTGTGAATTCCTTAGGCAAACTAGGATATGCCCTACCCAGCTCTCCACAAATTCATACCATATAATAAATGGCATAGCCGAGCTAAACCTCCGGGCTAGTATTAACCTCGATTTAGCTGAACTTTTCCATCAATATTCCATAGGATCAAAAGAAGATGGCTGGGTCTACTATTTGAGAATACGATGCTGCTGAGAGAAAATAATCAAAGATACCCCGGATAAAGATTTAAACGATGATGATTTCTTCTGGGTATCTGGGAATTTTGAAGATCACCAAGCCCAGATCCCTGGTCGTAGAATAAACTGGAATAAAGGAACCCCCGGTATAATTACTTTGGCTTCTTTGCCTGCTTCTCTTTATTTCGGTCTCCAATTCCTGAACCGGTCTAAACTTTTGCCTTTATTATGCAGATTCAGCCCACCTTAAGTCGCTGTATAGTTACCCCAATTTAGACACACTTCACGCCGCACTGCGATATCCTGAAAGAAGTTGGTCCAAGCTACTGAACTTTGAACCGACATATCGATATAGCAGTCGACGAAAAAGCCAGAGTAACAGACTTCTTGCTGGAAGCCTCCCCCGAATTGGATCCATCCTTGCCTCAAATCAACTTGGTCCGAACTACTGCTGAACAAGAGATGGCAAAGAGGAACAGAGTAAGGGCCTTGCTAACCGAAACACACCAAGCCGAGGTACCACAAACCGGTCAATCTACTGACGCCGTAGTAGCTCTTCCAAGCCAACAACCTTCGTCATCTCGGGCTAGCAAGCGCGCTCGCACTACAATTGCCGAGCAAAGCCTTGTTGATGAAGAAGAACCCATCCTTCCCCAAACTACTCCACCGAGCTCACCACCTGTGAGCTCGGACCGGGCTAGCTCTTCTAAATGGGCTCCAAAAATCACTTTCTAGAACCGAGCTATTCAGGACACTGATTTGGTGGTTGCTGAGAAAGATCACTTAATGGCATTCAATCTTGCCAAGAGTGTTTGCCTTCCAGCAGATATGGAGCACCACAGTCATTTGACCGAGCTGAAGGCCATCCGCTCGGGCCACAAAATCCATGGTGCTTGTAAGTAGCTTCTTCTGTTAATCTTTCTAATTTGCACCAACTTTTATCTCGGTTTGATTACAAGTTTTCCCATTCTTTTGCAGGCTATGCAGAAGAGCCACATTGCTCATTAAGCGTGTGCTGGAACTTCGCAAGACTACAAGGCAAGTCATGGCCGAAGTGACTTGAAAAAACTGCCAAGCTAGAACAAGCCAGGAAGCAGATAGTCGAGCTTTAATCCGAGAATGGCCGTCTGACCGGATTGGTTAGCTTCGGCCGAAGCGGACAAGCAAAAGACTGCGGCCGTGATTAAAGACAAATACCTGCGGGAGCTGGCCAAGCTTGAAGGAAAGAAGAATGCCGAGATTGAGAAGCTGAAGAAGAGTGCGGATGACGCCGAGCTCCGGGGTTACAAGGAGGGGGATACGACTTACATTAAACAATGTGAAGCTGCCAAGGATCTCTTCTTCAAGTGTGGGTGGAGGGCGGCCGTAGAGCAGCTCGGTCACGGTCCAGAGACCGAGGTCTTCAACGCTCCTGCATACTTCATACCGAGCTCCATGGCGGAATATGCTGCTGCCCTTCAGCAACAATTTCTAGAGGATTCAGATGATGAAGAAACTGTGCCCAATGATACCCCGATTGTCAATGATCCTGCCAATCAGTCAGTTCGGTCGGAGCCAATAGTGGAAGACCTGACCAACGAGCCGCCTACTGAAACCGTGCTACCAAATGAAACCGGGCTCCGAGTTGACCTTGATGCTGATCTTGATGATCTTTTTGCCTGATTTTGTACTTCTTTTCTTTCTGCTTGATTTCTGTGTTTATTTTTTGCTTTTGAGACTTCTGATTTGTACACAGATTGTAACCGGCTGAGGCCACCACCTTGTATTTGTATTTGTTGAATTTTCAATGAAGCTGCTGTTTTGTTCTAACTCTTATTTCAGTTGATCTCTTTGCTTGTACTTTACATTCTAACTGAAGTCTTGGATGAGGTACAGCATTCTCTTGCCGAGATACTTTATCCCGGGTCTTAATATTGCAACTATAAGTATAGACCTGCCAACCACTCTTTAGCCGAGATAACTACCTCGGCTGAAGAGTACCAAGTGTTGGTTTAATCCAGCCAACCATTCTTTAGCCGATATCCTTACTTCGGTTGAAAAGTACCAAGTGTTGGTTTAGTCCAGCCAACCACTCTTTAGCCGATATCCTTACTTCGGCTGAAGAGTACCAAGTGTTGGTTTAGTCCAGCCAACCACTTTTTAGCCGATATCCTTACTTCGGGCTGAAGAGTACCAAGTGTTGGTTTAATCCAGCCAACCTCTAAATTGGTCATTCCAGCTAATTTAGAAAAATGTTTGGTTCTTCCTGCCAAACGTCCTGCAGCCTGGATCCTTATCCTAGGCTTAGGAAGGGTGTTGGTTTGTCCAGCCAACTTTAGATTTGGTTTTTCCAGCCAACCTAGAGTATAGTGTTTGGTTATTCCGATCAAAACGTCTTGCAGCCTGGATCCTTATCCTGGGCTTAGGAGGGGTGTTAGTTTAATCCAGCCAACCTCTAAGTTGGTTTTTCCAGCCAACCTAGAGTAAAGTGTTTGGTTATTCCGACCAAACGTCCTGCAGCCTGGATCCTTATCCTGGGCTTAGAAAGGTTCACAGTTTGGTTATTCCGGCCAACTATGTTTTTTAATGCCCCTAACTTACTAAAACAACTTTTACAGAATAAAACACTTATGCTGAAAAGAAAACTACTTGTTTTATTGGGGAAATAAAAATTACAAGAATTCTAAAAAAAAGCTAAAAATAAAATAGTTTGAGATTGGCAGTGTTTCCATGGCCTGGGGATGGCTTTGCCGTCCTCATTCTTCTAAGTGGTATGCCCCTTTGCCTGCTAATCCAATCACCTTGTAAGGTCCTTCCCAATTGGGCCCTAACTTGCCATCTCCCGATACCATGGTGTTTCCCATCACTTTGCGCAGCACCCAATCGCCGATCTTGAATTGCCTTGGATGCATTGTTTTGTTGTATTTCCTGGATAACTCTTGTTGGTATGAGGCAATGTGAACCAGTGCTCTTTCTCTTCTTTCTTTCTGCAAGGTCGAGCTCTCAGCGCTATGGCTTCGCCATTTAAGTCTGGATCAAAATTTTCGCTTCGAATTGTGGGGAGGCCAACTTCTAGTGGGATTACTGCTTCCATACCATAGGCTAAGGAGAATGGAGTTTCTCCTGTTGATCGTCGAGGTGTGGTACGGTAGGCCTATAAAACATGAGGAAGTTCCTCAGCCCACTTGCCTTTTGCCTTCTCTAACCTTTTCTTCAGTCCATCCAAGACAACCTTGTTTGATGCTTCTGCTTGGCCATTTGCTTGAGGATATGCTGGTGTAGAATTGTAGAACTCTATCTTGTATCCTTCACAAAAGCCCCTAAAGATTCTGCCGTCGAACTGAGTGCCGTTGTCTGATATTAGGGCTTTAGGTATGTCGAACCGAGTAATGATATTCTGCCAGACGAACTTCTTCACATCTTTTTCCTTGATTGATGCTAATACTTCTGCTTCTACCCACTTTGTGAAGTAGTCTGTTGCTGCGAGAAAGAACTTCCTATTTCCCGGGTGCTGTTGGAAGTGGTCCTACTATGTCCAAGCCCCACATTGCGAAGGGCCATTGGGCTAGTCAATGGTAGGAGCTCTCTGGCTAGCTGATGTATTTGGTGTGCGAACTTCTGACATTTCTCGCACTTCTTCACATACTTCTCCGAGTCTGTCTGCACGTATGGCCACCAGTATCCTTGCGAAATGGCTCTGTAAGCTAACGATCTTCCTCCTTGGTGGCTTTCGCACACACCCTCGTGTATCTTGAAACAAGAATGCTTTCATTTTGCTGGGGTGAACACACTTTAGATATGGTCCTGAGAATGACTTTTTGTACAATGCCCTAGAAGGGGAGAGCCAAAATCGCTGCGACTATGCTCTAATTTTGTTGGCTTCTTTCTTTTCTTCCGGTAAGACGCCGTCTTTTAAGAACAGTATGATGGGATCCATCTATGAGGGGCCTAGTTCGGCGCAACATACCTCTTCTGCTTCGGGGTCTTCAATGCTTGGTCTTGGTAAGTAGTCAATTAGCAACGGATGAGGGATGGATGTATCTGCCATTGAAGTAAAGCCTGCTAGTTCGTCTGCTCTGCTGTTTTCCTCCCTGCCAATCTGTTCTATCCTTAACTTTTTTTAATTTCTTGGTCTCTTTTCTGACTAAGTCTTGGTATTTAGCCATCCTGTCATCCTTTGCTTTGTAGTCGCCTGAAATTTGGTTTACCACCAGTTGTGAGTCGCTGTAAACCATTAGCTCGGTGGCCTTCATGTAGAATGCTGATTTGAGACCTGCAAGAAGCGCTTCATACTCCGCTTCGTTGTTTGATGCTGGGAAGCCAAGGTTGACTGCTTGCTCCACAACTAGGCCGTCTGGTGAGATGAGGACTATGCCAAGTCTTGCGCCATGCCGGTTGGATGCTCTATTTACGAAGAGCTTCCACATCTTTCCAACGAACAACTTCCAGCAAGTGGAGGGGTCAGATGATGCTGTGGGGTCAAGAATGTTGCTAGTGTTTTCTTCAAGGTCCATGCTTGCTGTCTGCCCCTTGCTATCTGATTGTACCAAGTCTTTATTTGTTGGTGAGTCTTGGCTTGGTGTAGCATGGTTCGCTTCTTTCTTGCTTGCTTTGCCCTGGTCTGCCTTGGGGTTTGACTGAGTATCCTGCACCAGGGGTTGCGCTATTCCAGCGTCAATTTCTATCCCTAGTTCGGTTGTGTCAGTCAGGTCGACTGGGTAGATATGATGACTTCCTGGGGTAAATTCTGCTACAAAGTCTGCCAAAGCTTGGGCCTTTATCGCGGTCCTGGGTTAGAACTTGATGTCGAATTGTCCCAACTCTACTGCCCACTTCAAGATTCGCCCAGAAAAGTTCGCCCTTTCAAACAAAGCTTTTAATGGAAAAGCTGTGATGACGACTATGGTGTGGGCGTGAAAGTAATGTGACAACTTCCTTGAAGCCATCATCAAGGCCAAGGCCAGTTTTTCCAGTGGCAAGTGCCTTGTTTCGGCGCCCAGCAATGTCTTGCTGACATAAAAGATGGGCATATGTTGGATTCCTTCCGCACGGACCAACACTGCGCTAATTGCGTGCTGAGACACTACTAGGTACAGGAAGAGTTCTTCTTCAGGTATTGGGGTGACAAGTAGTGGTGGGGAAGACATGTATTCTTTCAAGTTTTCCAGAGCGCGGTCGCATTCTTCGTCCCACTCGAACTTGGCTTTTAATGCTTGAAAAAATGGTCGTAGTCTGTTCGACAACCGGCTAATGAATTGGTTGAGTGCAGCTGCCATGCCGGTGAGATGCTGCACTTTTTTTACTGAGTTAGGCCTCTCCAGATCCTGAATAGCTTTGATCTGGGAGGGGTCTGCCTCTATACCCCGGTTGGTCACCAAGAAGCCTAGGAATTTGCCAGATCCTACACCGAACGCGCACTTAGATGCATTAAGGCACAACTTGTGCTTCTTTAGAATCTGGAACATCTCACCTAGGTCCCTTAGATGGTCATTCTCATCCTTGCTCTTGACCACCATGTCGTCGATGTAAGCCTCCATTGTTCTGCCTAACAACGGCTCAAACATCTTGGTGACCATTCTCTGGAATATTGCCCCGGCATTCTTTAGGCCAAAGGGCATGACCTTGTAGCAATACAGTCCTCTTGGAGTTGTGAAGGATGTGACCTCCTGGTCTGGTTCGTACATGGCAATCTGATGGTAGCCTTTGTACGCATCAAGAAAGCTAAGTTGGTTGTATCCCGCCGTTAGGTCTACCAGTTGATCTATCCGTGGTAGGGGGAAGCTGTCCTTTGGGCATGCTTTGTTGACTGTCTTGTAGTCGACGCAGACACGCCATTTTCCATTCTTCTTTGGCACCACAACTGCGTTGGAAATCCATCTGGGGTAGTGCACCTCTCTGATAGCTCCTGCCTCTAGCAGATTTCCCACTTCTTCCACCACAATCTCGGCGTGGTGGAGTGCCGATCTGCGAGTGCGCTGAATGATTGGTTTGGCGGATGGGTGAACATTGAGTTGGTGACAGATGAAGTTTGGATCAATGCTTGGCATGTCGTAGGGTGTCCAGGCGAACACTTCGATGTTAGAGGTCAAGAATTCCAAGACCTCTAATCTCTCAGTGCTGGACAACGACGAACCGAGCAAAAAGAACTTATCCGGGTTCTTTTTATCTATTCTTACCTCTACCAAGTCTTCTACCGCTTTTTGGTCAGCTACTTTGCCGACATCTACGAACAGTTCATTGCTCTCAGGTTCTTTCACCGAATGAACATATCCCTTGGCAGCGCGACTGCCATTAACCGTGATAAAGCATTGCTTGGACATAATTTGGTCTCCAAAGACCTCTTCAATTACCCCGGCTTCGTTGTGGAATCGCATTACTTGATGGTAGGACGAAGCTACCGCTCGCATGGCATGCAGCCATGTTCTTCCCAAGATTAAGTTGTAAATGGAAGGGACCTTCAACACCCAAAATTCCACTTATTTTGTAACACTTCCTGCCCTGACTGGAAGGATAATCTTGCCGACTGGCCACTCTGGCATTGAGTTGAATCCAATCAGGGGGGATACAGCTGGTGCCAAGTCTTTGTCCTCCAATTTCAGTTGTTTGAAGGTGTCGTAGTACATTATCTCACACGAGCTACCTTGGTCTATCAAAATCCGCTTGATGTCGTAATCCTTGACGCGGAGTGTGACGACCAGCGCGTTGTTGTGAGGGCAGTATATCCTTGCCAAGTCTCTGTCGGAAAAAGAGATGACATTGGTGGCCTCCTTTCTTCCTTTCTTGATTGTGGGTTGTGCACTTAGAACCTTCCTTAAGTGCTTAGCCTTTTTGATCATGCCCCTGAGCTCACATACGCGCTCAGGTTCGCATACCCCATGTATTACGTTTATCACGCCTTGAGGTGGGGCGTCGATTGGCATTCCGTTCGGGTGGTTGTCATTCTGGGGGGCTGGCTGCGCCCCTCCTTCAATGTATTTGTCCAGGTGACCGGCTGCCACCAACTCCTCTAGATGTTGTCTCAATGGCGTACAACTTTCAGTGCGGTGCCCCTTTTCTTTATGGAAGGTGCACCGTGATCTTTCGTCGTAATCCTTCTGAGCCTCTCCTAGCTTGGCAGGCCATCTGACGAAAGGTTCATCGCGTATCTCGCTTAGAATTCGGTAGATTGGTTTTTTGAATACCGTGGTAATGGTAGTACGGACTCTCAACCATCTTTTATCCTGGTCTTTTCCGTTGTCCCGCCTGCCTCGTCCGTTTTTGTTCGGACGTTCTACCGCGTTAACCTTTGCCGCGGTCTTTTTATCTGGTACTGCGGTCGTGCTAGACTTTGCTTTAGCACGGGCGCCATCCTCTTCCACCCTAATGTGCTGGTGCACTCTTTCCATTAAGGCTTCCATCGTTAGAGGTGGCGTCATAGTGATTAAGTCCCTTAGTCTGTTCCCAACTGGAAGGCCCCTTTTGTATTGTGCGATGGCGAGATTGGTAGGACAGTCCCCAATCTGGTTGAAGGTCTCCCAGTAGCGACTATTGTAGGATCTAAGTGTCTCCTTGTCGCCCATGCCAATGGAGAGAAGCTGGTCGATCTCCACAGGCGTTTTGGTGTTCGTTCTGAACCTTGTTACGAACACCTCCGCCAATTGCGCCCAGGAGGCTATGCTGTCTTCTGGAAGTTTTTCGAACCAAGTCAAGCCTAGGTCGCCAAGGCTTGATGGGAAGAGGATGCACATCAAAGCCTCGTTTCGCCGATATACCGCCATAACCTGGCGGAAGTGGCTCAGGTGCATATAGGGATTTGTCTTTCCCTCGTACGTGGTGAATTTGGGCTGGAGGAAGCCTGAAGGTAAGGGCGCGTTTTTGATTGCCGGAACGAACGGCGAGGTCTGCAGCCTTGCTAATGCTTTGTCCGTTGGTTCGTAGGCATGGCGCGGTAATGGCATTCCAACCTCGACGCTTCCATGCGTCCGAGGAGCCAACCGTTGAAGGGCAGATACCCTGCGAGGGTCGCGCGCCCTATTATCCTCCTTCCATCGTGCCCTTTCTTCCAGCACGGTCAGTAAGTCGGATGATCATGGCAACTCCGTTTGCCTGGATGATGTCTGGTGCGTGCGCGAGGGCCGATAGGTGTTTCCCTCAGTATACGACCTCTCAGTTCTCGTTCTCTCAGACCTAGAGCAACGAGTCCTGGAGGTTTTGGATTGAGTATCGCCTGTCCTGAGGCTTCTACTCTCTGTTTGTGACGGCGTGGTATGCCTACTGCGATCTTCTGAGTGGCGAGGGAGCGTGTTGCCTTTACGCCCCTCTCCTGTCGCCACATCTTTTCCTTTGATCTTGCGTTTCATGGCTGTAGACACCCCATTTTTGACCGTCCTCAAGACTTGGACGTCACTGATTGAACACTCAGTGATCACCCTTGTTCGTGTTCGTTTTGAGTTCCCGGAGGCCTCGGCTGCGCTTTGCCTCAGGATCTCTTAACTCGTTCGTTTAGTGTTTGGTTTTACACCAAACACTTGTGTTTCTACCTTGAAAGGCAGGGAGTGGCTTGTTGGCCATCCCCACACTCCATCGGCCTTCCCTTTACCTCACCGGCCATTCCTTGTTGCCACCGGCCATTGTTGCTTGTTATCAATGGCCGGTTGGCACTCTGTGTGGCCGGCTGGCACCTTTTTTGGCCGGTGATCTATTTTGCCGGCCGGTGACCCTTTTGCCCCCCCCTCAGGCATGGTGCATGCTAGCTGTGCCAGCTGGGAGGCACAGGCCCCACTCCCTATGCACGGGGATGACCATTTTGAGCCCTTGACCCCATTTTCCTTCTAGAAGGTTGAACCCTTTGGCCAAGCTTCTTGGGGAAGCTTGGCCAGCTGTTTTAGCTTCCTCTAGAAGCCTTGACTCCTTTGCACCCTTTGCCCCTTTTCATTTAGCTTCTTGGAGAAGCTTCAAGCCATTTCCTATGTCTATATAAGACCTCCTTCTTCTCCATTGTCAAGGGTTAGAGATTTTGGATTAAGAAACCAGAGAATACATATATATATCTGATATATCACCCTCTCTCTCTATATTTCCCTCTCTCTCATCCTTAGTGTGTGTTTAGAGGCCTAGAAAGTGTGTTTTGACCTTAGTTTTGCACTAAGACACACACCATCACACCTTGCTTCGACCTTGAGGGGCTTGGGGGGTTTGTTCTTGAGTTCTTGGACTGGTTTTAACCTAGAGAAGGTGGTTGGACTTGCTGTTCATCAAAGGTTCTTCAAGGGTAATCTCTTTACTTTAGATTCCCCAATCTTGCACTAGACTTTTGCCTATCTTGCTTATTGTTTTAGACTTTGTGTATAACTAGAAAAAGTCTTATTTTTTCATGCTTGAGATCTTTCATTGAGGTTGTTTTGGCATTTGGGGTCGACCTCCCCCTTTTGGGTCTTGTTTGGCCCTTTTAGGCTCTCTTTTGTTAAGCTTTGTTTACCTTGGTGTGTTGGCCTTCTCACCACTGAAATCCAATAGATTTTCAATGGTGAAGAAGGGGTCCTAAGGCCGTGTAAAGGGGAGGGACACCCGTCTCCCTTTGTGTCTCATTTGTGCATGTTTTTGGGTCACAATGGTAGCATGCATGAGTAGTTGTCTTTGGTACCATTTCAGAGGTTTTTGGTTGTTTTTGGGTCATAATACACCTCTTTTTTTGGTCTGATTCATGGCCCTTTGCATATATAATACACTTGCTTTGTAATTCTCCATTTTGCCTAGAAGTGTGCCATGTGTTTAGCTTAGCATATTCTCATGTTTTGACGTAACTTTGTGAAGTACTTGGCCATGTTTTGCCATGTTTGAGCTCTGTTGGGTGCTGGTTCAATCCTGTTTGATGTGTTTTGTATGGCCCCTTTGCATTCTAACATGTGGACATCGGGTGTGTGAGTCATTAATATGCATTGGTTAGGCTTATTCAGTGATTTGGAATCACTTCTTAGGTCATTTCAGTCCATGTTTTATACTCACATGTTTACATTTTGTTACCTTTTCAATGCCTTGGTTAGATGTGCTTTGATGCCCCATGTTTTGTCTTTGATGCATGCCTTTTGTTTGAGTCACTTGGGCTGCCATATCAGTAGGTTTTGGGGCATATTTTGATGTATAAAAACTCTATTTTTAGTTGCTTGGTTCATGCCATAAGTGGTTGGGGTAGGTGTTGGGCAATGTTTCTCTTGGTGGCCTTGTATGCCTTCCATTTTTTTTGTGTCCATTCCTTAGCATGTTTTGGCATCACCCTTTGCATGATTTTCAGAGTTTTAACATGAATATTTGATGTCCATATATGTCACCTTTGAGCGTTCTCGAGAATAGCCTTCCATGCCTTAACTTTGGGCTCTTTGGTTTACTTGATCGCATGAGCACTTGTCCATCATTTTGGGTGCTTTTGGCCACTGTTTTTGGGGCGGGCTGAGGCTTGCCCTTCGTGGTTTACATCCACCACTGCATGATCATATTGCATTGCTTGGATTTCATGCTTGCATTGCATCATACTTGCATGTTTGCAAAGTGTTTAGCTAGTTGCATCTCATGTACATGTTGCATATTTGGCATGTTCACATTGCATTAACTTAACTTGCATACTTAGGATACATTGTATTTGTCATGACTTGTGCCTTAGTTTCATTTGCATAACTTGAGCCATGTTGTATACATGCATTGCATTGTTTGGTTTGGGGTGTCAAACCAAACGTGAGAATTGAGGTGCTTTCGTACTCAAAGTGACGTAACGTGCCTCGATCCTCGGTCGCCGATGCCCTTGACCTCAATATGATAGGGAGTTAGCACTCATTTGTTTGCTTCCATGCATTTACATTAAGTTGCAAACTTGGCCTTTTAGGCCATCATGTATCAAGATGCATGATTGATGGCCCGAGGGTCGAGGGTCATGCTCCCTTGAGTCCAATGCATGATGGGGAGTGTGGCCGGTGGTTCATCCCTTTGGCCGGTGGTGTCTATTCTTGGCCGGTGGTATTCCCCAACACCCATAGAGCATGTGCCAAGACTTTTGCAGTCTTCAGAGAAGTAGGGCAGTGTAAACAGAGGCGGCGGTGGCATGGTACGGGTTTCCGAGCGAGGTGGATCGAGCATGCATCATTCAAACATTTTGAGGCGGGGGCTGTGGCCACTTTAATTCTGTATTTAATTTGTTAATTAAATAGGAGTTTTGTAATAATTAATTAAGTAGTTAATTATTTATTCGGTTGTGTAATATTTATTCGGACCCTCCGAGTGAGGGCAATTGTGTAATAAGTGTGCGTGAGTGTGTGCATGTCTTCCAACCCCACGTCTTTCTTCCCTTTTATTTACTAGCTTTTGATGGTTAGACTAGGGCATATTTAAATTAGCATACCTTATGCTATGCATGCGTGCATCCGTACATTTGTCTTACATGCACCGGGCTCGGCACATCATGCTAACTGCACTTGTATTTCAATTCCAAGTTGAGTTCTTGTTAGTTACAGCATTTCACATACCATCTTTAGGATAGCCGAGCCTATTATAGTTGCATTTTGCATGTGTTGCATTAGGTATTCCTGTATAATTAGGATCATGCATGGATTTCTAATTAGCTTCTGTTTTGGCTTGGAGTACTCGGTAAGTTTTTATGCTTTAGCATCCTTGCATGCGTGTGAGTGACTGCCATGATAGCATGCTTACCATGTGGCTAGATGCTTATGTGTTATAAACTGCCTGAATGCCTGTGGGTGAAGGTTGGACTGTTTGAGTTAGAATAGCTCATTGAAATTCGTGTTTTAGCCTACTTGCAAGTAGCAAATTCCAAAACATTTTCAAAACAAACGGATATGCAATACTTATTTCCAAATTAGGCGATTTAGTCTATACTTTCGTGTTGTGCGCATCACATAGTAATTCTAGCTAATTAATCGGAATAAGAACACATAATATTTTCAAAATAGGATATCATGGTTAGTAGAGGCCAATCTTCGGATCGGGCGAGAGGGGGGTGCTCATAGCTGACCTTCCCCAATCGTACCCAAGTTCCTGAGCCGAGGTAACTTTGGTGATGACGGACACGTGGCCTTTGGCACCGAGTTAGGGTTTCCTAAATTCCCCCATAAAAAATATTTAGGTGGCGACTCTGTATCTGGCAAAGCAGTCCATGTTTGACACTTCTTTCAAAATCTATTTTCTCGAAACGATTTGCCGGATTTGGACTCTTTGGTTCAAGATTAAGAGCCGACACAAATCGAGTCCGAATTGTAACCCGTGAGTTCCCTCGCGGACCTGTTACAGTTTCTGGCGACTCCGCTGGGGAGTTTTAGAGAACTTGACTCGAACTCATGATATCTTGTTTTGACCACACTTATGTGTTTCTTTGCATTGCATGTGCATTGGTGCGCCTAGGACACCGTGTTGGCCATCTGCTATTCCTGAGCGGTTTGCTGGAGGCTTGTCTTGTCAAGGCATGACCATAAGGCTGACTGGTTGCGGGCTCTGCCAGTATGGGAACACAAACCCCGGTTTTACCGGGGCACCCTTTTCGACCATTCGACCTAGTGCATATCGAAATCCATAGTGACCATTCCAAACTAGGACAGGTTGCTTACCCGATGTTAGGTTGTTTGAAACCGCTGCGTGCGTAGTGAAACCCTAGCTCCTGACAAAATAGGACAGGGAAACCCTACCCCAACATAGTGGTGTTTTGGCTCTCTTTTACATGCTATGTGCTTTTAGAGTGTATCTTTACAGGGAATACACGTATCAGTTCGCAAGTTTGAGTGTCAGGCCTGCGGGCATCAGTGTTTTTGGGAATCAATTATCTGCGGGTATCAGATTCAAACTTCGGGGCAACGGTTTGGAAATATTGATCAGTGATTAAGAAACAGTACATTCCGCTTATTGGCAATTTGTTGCACCCAGCTGTGTATTGTGTTTATTTTACGTTATTACGCTGTCCGATTGTCTGTTTATTTATACGCTTTATTTATCTTTTTATTAGGTAGTCGAGCATAATTGCTTCTGACCCAGTAGATATTTCCCAAGCACTCTGGATTAGAGGTCGTCGACTCCATCGATCTGAGGATCTGGTAGACGGACAACCAGTGTACCACTCTCTACCCCCGGTTACCAGACGGAGGACAGCTAGGCAGAGGGCATCAGTTCAGCAGTCGGCACAGAGGGCTTTGTCTACCCCACCTGTGTACCATAGGGATCAGGATTCTACCTCTCCCATAAGAAGGGAACATATACCGATAATTCAGTCAGAGCAGAACAGTATGGCCAGTTTAGAGGAGATGGTGCGCCAGCTCCAAGAGGGTATGAAAATGATGCAGCAGGATGCTATTCGACAGGCAGAGTTTGCCAAGCAGCAAGCCACGGTTATGAATGAACAAGCAGAGTTAATCATGAGGTTACAACAGCAAAACGGAGCATCTGCTTCGCAGCAAGTTCCTCCCCCGCCAGGAGTTCCAACCCTCGGGGAGACAGCTAATGTTCAGAATGATACGGATATTCCCACAGGACCGCCTCCACCCCCGATCCTACCCCCAATCCAACCCCAGTTATCCAAAACACCCACCAACCTGCCGGACTCTCCCTTTGAGTTCGAGACGGATCCCACAGCACTGAAGTTGAGTAAGCTTGAAAAGCTGGTCAAGAGATCCCAGGGAGTCAAGACCATCCCTGACATTGAAGATGGATATACTGACGCAGCCGTGACGCTGCCTGACAGATTCAAAATGCCTCACATTGACCGGTTTGATGGGTCCGGGGACCCCATGGTGCACCTAAGATTGTTTTCAGACGTTTTAAGGCCAATGGGCCTCACTAGACTGCAGAAACTGTCTCTGTTCGGCCGGACCTTGTCGGGTGTGGCAGCCATATGGTATGCCAAATTAGAAGATGACGTCAAGAGAAAGTGGGACGAGATGGCTGAGGCCTTCATCGCGCAATACTCATATAATACACAAATTGAAATCACGACTCGTGATCTCGAGACGACGAGGCAAGAACCCAAAGAGAGCTTCTCAGAGTTCGTTACTAGATGGAGGGCCAAGGCTTCAATGATGACATTAAGGCCCACAGACAAAGATCAGATTCGGATGATTGTGCGCAATCTTCAACCGAAGTTAATGCAGAAGATGATTGTACTCCCCTTCCCTACCTTTTCCGATTTGCATGAAATGGGGGTACAGATTTAGGATGCATTAAAGCAAGGCTTAATTGATAATGACCGGGAATAACCCCGAAGAACTTTCAACCGCAACACTAATGCCGGCCCGAGCGGCACTTCAACTACAAGAGCCTCCGAAGTAGGCATGGTTACCACCACCCCCCCTCCAAGAAATATGGCGGCTACACCATTCTCCGGTGCGTCCGGAAGCCATCCACAAACAGCCAAATACGCACCCAAAAATACAAGAACCTTCGCTCCCCTATATATGCCCCTGTCCAAAGCTCTGGGGGTTTTAATCAGAAAAGGGCACTTGAAGCCCCTAGAGCCGCGGCCATTGCCGGAAAAACTCCCCCCTACCCATAATCCAGCCAAGTATTACGCATTTCACCAGTAACACGGTCATGACACCGACCTGTGCTACCGATTACGACATGAGATTCAAGATCTCATCGATAATGGGGTGATTATGCCTCCTGAGAAACCCAATGTTACGACCAACCCGCTCCCTACACACAACCAAGCTCCACCTCCCAAAAGAATTAACTGTATCCAGACTGGGGTCGTGTCTTACGATCCTAGCATCTATATTACTCTTTCCCATCTACCCTTCCCAACTGCACTGACCTTTTGTGCATGCTGGGCATCTCTACAACCCAACCTGAGCTAGTGGAAGTAACTGTTGAAGAGGGTACAGGGGAGTTTGCGGAGGGGGATGGAACTGTTGAGTCGGGGTTTGAGCAGTCTGGGAATTTTGCTGGGGAAGCCTATGATCCGAGTGACTACATCCTGTCAGTAGGCCAGTCTGAATCAAGTATAGAACTGCCAGAGAGGACAGAACTGTGTGTGATCCGGGGGGATAGATTTGAGCAGGGGACGGATGATTTGATGGCCGTAGAACAGGACTTTGCCAACCTACAGTTTTTCGATGACCAAGGATCAGGGGGTGCGGCAGTCAACCGGTTCGATTATGAGGAATCGGCAGAGGCCACTGGATGGCTGGATGATCAGCCGGATGTGGTGGAAGAGTTCCAATCAGAACGGGGCCCAGCAGGGGCAAGGGTATCAGTTGAGGCCAGAAGGGCCGAGAGTCAGAGTACATTGCCGGAGAGCGCCGGTACGAAGAATTTCGCTCAGGACTGGAGCATCTTGACTACAGAAATTATCGAACAGCCAGCTGTATTGACACAGTCGGAGCAAGAAAGATTTGAAGATTCTAAGAGAATCAGGAAGGCTAAGGCTCATGTGAGGACTAAAACCGCTACGAGCACAGAAATAGAGGATGTTGCGAGCATAGGGATGGAAGGCATTGCAAGTAAGAGAACAGTCGTACCAAAGCCGGACAGGTGTCTATCGGCTGCAGATGGAATGTGGTGGGAGGACGACGATTTATGTCTTGCCCACACGGACGAAGATTGGGGAAACAACCAACCCGACGACACCTGGTATATTGGAGAAGTCGACCATATGACAAGGAGCGGGCGATACTTCAAACCCCGCACCTAGATCAAGCAGAGGCTTCTGGGAAAGACAGGGAGACTGAGAAACAGAAGGAGAAACAACTTGAAGAGGAGGCTGTGCTCAAACAGTTAAAAAAGATACAAGCAGACATCTCCATTTGGGGACTGCTCATGGCATCACGAGTACACAGACAGGCCGTCCTGTCGGCCATGGACAAGGCCAAGCTTTCGATAGAAACCACGCCAGAACAGTTGGTGGGATTAGTCTTCCCGGGAGGGGCTGCCCCAACGCTGGCTTTTTCCGACAAGGAACTGCCACCTGAGGGGGCAAACCATAACAAGCCACTCTACATCTCCGTGGAGTGTAAGAATAAATGGATACCGGTGGTTCTTGTTGATACCGGATCAGCCATCAACGTCTGCCCGGCAAGAACGGCATATGCGATCGGTTTGAAAACTGCGGATTTTGTACCAACGGCCCAGGTAATTCGGGCATATGACAACACGAGTAGGGAAGTCATGGGAACGGTGAAGATTCCGACTAAAGTGGGGCTGGGACAGCATGAGATAGATTTCCATGTCTTAGAAGTTCCCGCAACCTTCAACCTGCTTTTGGGACGGCCGTGGCTGTATTAGGTAAAGGTGGTGTCCTCCACCTTACATCAAATGGTGAAATACCCCTATGGGAAGGGAGTAGCCATTGTTTTTGGAAATTCATCGATTCATCAGCCACCGGAGGTGTCTACGCCAGTTCTGGAGATTGAACACGGCATGGAGGATGTGTTCATATCAGGCTTCTCTCTGGCTGAGGCTCAGATTGTACAGAATATCATGGCTGCTAACGAAGGGATATATGTCAGTGCTCAAGCAGTGTATCTCATGAACAAGCTCCAACACATCCCTGGGATGGGATTAGGGAAGAGCGGCCGGAAGGGCGTTGCAGCATCGGCCGAAGTGCTGCATAACCCTCATACCTTTGGTTTGGGTTATTTGCCCACCAAGGAGGATTGGGTAAGAAGGGGGAAGGAAATGGCTGGAAGAGCCAGAGCGAAACAAATGGGGAAACCTTTCGAGTTGATGCACCGGCCCATCCAGGGTACCCTAAACGGACGCTTCGTTCGGGAAGGGGAGGATTTTCCATTCTATGATTTTCCGGAGCCGTGGCTGAACGCGGAGAGGAAGCGCGTACCGGGGTTCGAGATCTTCTTTGACCTACAGTTACCGGGGAATGATGTTGCTGAAGAGCAGACAGACCCGACAGTTGAGACTGAGCATAGTAGGGAAAGGAAGTCTGAAGACATCGAACTTGAAATGAGGGTAGCACTGGCATGTCTACTTTCAAATCCTTCGATCGACCAGCTGTGCTTGGGGGATAACTTCTTGGTGTCCATGATTGGGAATGAAACGGCTGCGGGCCTACCGTCAACTATTTTGGATGCATCCATCGCGCCCTCTCTCGTTTGGCAGTACGAAGAGGGATTTCTGTCAAGCAGCACCGGGTCGGGTAGTGAGCCGGAATCTGATTCCACCAAGTCTTGTGAGTCGGAATCAGGTTCTAGCTCGACTGAGTCTGGGTCCGGTATCCCTGGGGGTGACAACCCGGATACCACAGTCCTGTCCAGGTCGTCTTTTTCTTTCTCTTTCGAGTCTATTGTAACAGAATAATTGGACGGTTCGGAAGCACTTAATGAGAATGAGGTGAATGTGGTTTCTGAGTACTTTTCTGTGCCTTTGATTTATTGCTTGAATCAGGATTTTCAAAATTTTGATAAAAACGACGAGGAAGAAATTCCTCCGGTTTTGCAACGTTTAATTAATCAAGAGCATGAGAGATTTGTTAAACCCTTAGTGGATGAAATCACTACCGTGAACATTGGTACTGAGAAGGACCCGCGGCTGGTCCAGATTGGGTCCACGTTGTCTTCGGAGGAACGCGAGCGCTTAGTCGCTTTATTAAAGGATTTCAAAGATGTTTTCGCGTGGTCCTATGAAGACATGCCTGGGATCGATCCTGAGATTGTACAGTACTGGATCCCTCTTGACCCCGAGGCCCGACCTGTCAAACAGAAACTCAGAAGGATCCGCCCTGACTGGGCCATCAAGATTAAAGAAGAGGTCACCAAACAGATCGACGCAGGCTTCCTGCTAGTGTCCGAATACCCGACTTGGTTGGCCAACATCGTCCCAATGCCAAAGAAAGATGGCAGAATCCGAGTATGCGTGGATTTTAGGGATTTGAACAGAGCTAGTCCGAAGGACGACTTTTCCCTGCCGCATATTGATGAGTTGGTGGATTTTACAGCGGGGCATGCTTTGCTTTCATTTATGGATGGCTTCTCAGGCTACAATCAGATAGTGATGGCACCCAAAGACCGGGAGAAGACTGCTTTCACCACCTCGTGGGGGACCTACTGCTACAGAGTAATGCCGTTTGGGTTGAAGAATGCTGGAGCTATTTATCAACGGGCCGCGACCACGATATTGCATGACATGATCCATAAAGAGGTTGAGGTGTACGTGGACGACATGATTGTCAAGTTCAAAGAAAGAGGAGGCCACTACACCGCCTTACAAAAGTTCTTCTAAAGGATCAGGGAATTTCGGTTGCGGCTGAATCCGCAGAAATGTACATTTGGTGTTACAGCGGGAAAAATGCTAGGGTTTCTGATTACACAAAGGGGCATCGAAGTCGACCCTTCCAAAATCAAGGCCATCTTAGAAATGCCACCACCGATGACTGAAAAAGAGGTGCGAGGCTTTCTGGGTAAAGTGCAATTCATAAGACGGTTTATCTCAAAATTAACCTTGACTTGTGAACCACTTTTTGGTCTCCTGAAGAAAGGAAAGAAATTCCAATGGGACGGTCGATGCCAAGCAGCTTTTGACCAGATCAAAAAATACTTACAGAACCCGCCCGTACTGTCACCGCTTGAACCGGGAAGACCGTTGATATTGTACCTTTCAGTCACTGAGACCACAATGGGCTGTATGCTCGCACAAGAATCTGAAGACAAAGTGGAGAGAGCCATCTACTATCTGAGCAAGAAGATGCTAGAGTATGAAACTCGCTACACACCGTTGGAGAAGGCTTGCTTAGCTTTGGTATGGGCTACCAGGAAGCTGCGGCACTACCTGTTAGCTCACTCCGTAATGTTGGTTTCATGACTCGATCCCATCAAATATCTTTTTGAGAAACCAGCACTTACGGGTAGGCTAGCTCGTTGGTTGCTGTTGCTCTCCGAATTCGATCTGCAATATGTGACACGCAAGTCAGTCAAGGGAAGAGTAGTAGCAGAATTCTTAGCCGACCATCCAGTGAAAGGGGGTGAAGCAGTCGAGTACTATTCCCAGACGAAGCCATTTTGCACATCGACGATGAAACTTGGACGATGTACTTTGACGGAGCGTCAAATCAACACGGGTATGGGATAGGGTTGTTGCTGATAGCACCCGACAATTCCCGTATCCCTCTAGCCTTCAAACTCCGATTCAAAGTCTCGAACAATGAAGCAGAATATGAGGCATGCATTGCCGGTCTGGAAGCAGCCCTGGAACTAGGGGCAAGACGGTTGGACGTCATTGGGGACTCGAACCTTGTTGTGTCTCAAGCAAAAGGGGACTGGAAAGTCAAAGAAGAAAAGATGATGATGTATCACCAAACCTTGGATTTGTTAATTCCTCGGTTTGAGAAGCTAAATTTCACTCATCTAGTAAGAGAAAACAACAGATTTGCAGATTCACTAGCAACTCTATCTTCCATGATAGACATCCCGCCTGGAGTCCGGATGCGTTCGGTCATCATTGACCAGAAGTTTGCGCCGGTGTATGAGTTAATTTCTGCCATAGATGAGGTTCAGGACGACAACCCCTGGTATTACGACATTTGGAACTTCTTGGAGAAGGAGACGTATCCACCAGGGGCAAATGCCAAAGATAAAAGGGCAATAAGAAGAATGGCCGTTCAGTTCATCATCTGCGGGGGTAAGCTGTATAAGAGAGGTCATCTGGGAATGCATAAGCTGTGTGTGGAAGCAGAGGAGTCGAAGCGCCTGATAGAGGCCATCCACGGAGGAGAATGTGGGGCGCATATGAATGGAGTGATGCTAGCACAAAAGATCCTCAGACAGGGTTACTACTGGTCCACCATGGAGGAGGATTGTATCGATTTTGTTCGGCGATGCCACAAATGTCAAGTTCATCAAATCGCATGAACATTCCGCCGTCGAAGCTGTACAATATGACTTCGCCATGGCCATTTTCAGTTTGGGGAATTGATGAGATCGGGGCCGTCACTCCGAAGGGGTCAAATGGGCATGAGTTCATCCTAGTTGCGATAGATTACTTCACGAAGTGGGTTGAGGCCCAATCCTATGCGGTGTTGAAGGCTTCACACGTTACAAAGTTTATCAGAAACAACATCATCTGTCGCTACGGAGTCCCAAACGAGATAATTTCAGATAACGGTTCCCACTTCAAGAAGGAAGTGATTGACTTGTTGGAAAAATACAACGTGGCTTTTCATAAGTCATCCACATACCGGCTGCAGACCAACGGAGCAGTTGAGGCTGCCAACAAGAACATCAAGCACATACTGCAGAAGATGGTGGAAACCTACCGGGACTGGCCAGATAAGCTGCCGTTTGCTCTGTGGGGCTTCCGGACTTCAATTAGAACTTCTACTGGGGCGACTCCGTATTCATTAGTCTATGGGATGGAGGTCGTTCTACCTATTGAAATTGAGGTTCCGTCATTGCGAGTATTGGTTGAGTGTCAAATAGCCGAAGCAGATTGGCAACAGAGCAGATTTGAGGAACTCATGCTCTTCGATGAGAGAAGATTGAAAGCACTGTACCACGTTCAAGGTTACCAGCGTAGAATTGCCCGGGCTTTCAACAAGAAAGTTAAGTCCAGGAATCTAAAGGAAGGGGATTTGGTACTCAAGGACAACCGAGCTCCCATTCATGACCCAAGGGGCAAGTTCAGACCCAATTGGACTGGTCCCTACATCATTAAGTCTATTTGGTCAGGTGGAGCTGTGGTTCTGATGGACCTAGATGGCCTAGAGTTCTCCCAACCAATCAACATGGACAAGTTGAAGAAATATCACCCCTGATAGGCTTGCTAGGCCGAAAACCCGAAAGGGCGACCTAGGCAAAAGTTAGAGCACAAAAAATTTGAAAATATAAAAACTGAGCTCGCAAGATTAAAAACCTGCAAAGGGCGGTCTTGGCAAAAGTTAGAGCGTAAAAGGAGAGTGAAAATACTCGAGTGAACCTACGCCTGAACTACGTAAGGCTTGATTCCCATCTTTGGGATACGTAGGCAACTTCATCCTGAAGTTCAGCCATAAACTTTTCCCCGATCGACTTTGTCCATTTGATTATCTCGGTCATCTTCGCCCATCAGCATTCATCATGATCTCCGGTGCAGTGCTTTTCAGACTAGGGGCAACTTTCTGTTGCTGCGCATGTGCCGCGGTGCTATGCAGACTAGGGGCAACTTTCCAGTTACAGGGGTCCTGGGGTTGTGCATCTCAGTGACAGATCTCAGGCGTGTCCAGTTTTGATCCATATCGAAAATAGTTTTGAAAAGTTTTAATGAAAGTTGACTTTGTTCAAATTAATCTTTTTACAACTAAGACCATTTCTCGACCAAAACAGGAAATTTTTAGTGCCACAACTTTCAATTTCATTGATTTCAATACAGAGTTCTCATGCTCTTGCATACAAATTGAAGTTGTTTTTTTTTTTTTTACACTCATAAGGAAAACTTGAAAGTACTAATAAAGCAATGACCCCGGGGCATAGTCAAGTCAGGTATCCCTGCGCCCCCTCCCAGAGCTAGTCGAAGCCTCTGATGCCGAGATAGGCCCGATCTGTGCCTCTTCATTGAGCCAATCCCAGCACTTATCAGACAAAGTGCAACTAAAAGTGGGAGCGGGGGCCAGGAGCTCTCTAGTCCTCCATGATGTCATATAACAGGCAAGCTGTGCGCCTCGAACCGAGAATGCGACAGGGTACTCTATCCCTTCTGGCGAGCAAATCTGGTCATGACCGAACTGACGTCGGAACCGGAATGGGAAATAGAACACGCAGTGAGTCAAGCCAACCAGCTGAATCCCAGGTTGGCGGGTCATGCTATAGCCCATTGCCGGTAGATTGAGCCAAGGGCACTGCCAAACAATGTGGTCTGCGGACAAGCTGCACATCCAGTCGAATCACCAATCCTCATCAAGGGCGTTGACTAGGCGTTGCCTGAAGAAGTAACTGCGGGCTGAGTAAGTTGGGCAGGAGTCCACAACCTGCAACTTGTCCATCAACCACACCTGGGGAGGGATAAAAAATGAGAGAATAAAGAATAGAGAGATGTACGATGAGAGAAAAGTGAGAAAAAGGGTGTTGTTAGAAAAGCCAAGCTTGAGGGCCGAGCGATGCGAGCAATACATATGTGAGATTGGGTGGGAAACTTTACCTGCAGTAGTAGTGGACTCCCCGTAAGTCTGGTTGTTTTGCGATGATAGAAAGCATCCAAGCCCATCAACGTCTCAGCCAGAGTCATGGCGACGCAACTCTTACCCTCCTTCAAACCTTGGGCAACTTCAATCAATCGGACGCTAGATCCTCCAGAACTCGAGGCAAGTAAGAAATGCGATAGCATGCATAAGCAAAGTGCATGTTGCCGAAAACCCTGCCAACGACGGTCGCCACGGTCGCCGACATCAGAAAAATGGCAAATCAAGCTTGGAATATCCAGCATTCCGTCGCAAATCAAAGATCGAGCGTCGGGTATTGAGAACCCACACATTTGTCCTAAGGCTTGGGCATGGCCAAAACGAAGTTGGGGCAGGATCTCTTCATTGCACTCAGACTCCATTAAGGCTTGAAAATCTTCAAAGGTAGGACATACCTCTTGCCCGCCGAAGCTAAAAACATGTGTCATCGGGTTCCAAAACCTTGCCGCGGCATGGAGAAACGGAAAGTGCAGCGGGGTACGACTCAAGGTGAATAGTGCATTTATGCCGAAGCCCCGGAAATTCAGCTTTTCCGAGCCGTCCAAGTTGTCAATCCAAGTTGCGAGATTTTGGGCAAGGAACGCTTCCATTTGGGACAAATCAGTGTTAAATTGAGAAGAACCACGAAGCTGAGGCCCTTTTGTAGAAGATAAGGTTGAGTGGAGGACAGATGTCAGCATTCTGCTGGTTCTGACAATTAATGGCCGGCCGGCCAAATGGAGTGCCGACCGGCCACCACTTTTGGCCGATGAATCAAAGCTTCTGGCCGGTGACCATTTCTCACGGCCGACGGCCTTTATCTCTGGCCGGTGGTCTCCCTCCTTGTTCTCTGAGCTGATTACGCTAAGGATTGGGGAATTCCACCACCTCCAATGCCCTCCGATGATCAATTCCTGCAGAGTCACACATATTTGCTTATCGAGTTGTTGTACATTTGCTTATTGAGTTGTATGTCACTCTCTTCAAATCTCTAATTTGCTTATCGAGTTGTACTCGCGCTTGGTTGGTTATGTCAAGTTTTTCTGTTTTGCTTATCGAGTTGTAAGTTGGTTCACTACCTGATTATTACGATGCAAATGCTCTATTTTCAAACAATTTTCATTCACATTGTTATATGATGACGTGCGATGCAATGCATAAGATGTACCAATGCAACACATTTTGAACAAAAAGGAAGTTTCATTTCCATCATGTGTTTCGCGAACATATGCAGTTTCTCTTAAAATAAAATCTGCCTGAAGCAGTGCAATGTGCTTAAACTACCGATAAAAAGGGAAAGTAAAGCAAAAAGAAGGAACAAGGCAGCAAAGTATCAGGGTCGATACCAGTAGCCCTTCCCTCGTGGTCAATACATCTCTCGCGTTCTTGTCTGATCAATTATATGGTTTGGCACCTTCATTTCTTGGGGCAGTGCGAGGAAGTACACCGTCAGAACATTCATAGACCCCCCCGAGTTGACCTCAAGAGGTGTCTACTATGAGCGATGCTCCATACGTACGAGGAATTCCCCCTCCCGTATCCTTTTCGTATCTTATGAACTCCACAAATCACTTCAATTATGCTGCGTTGCAGTGCTTTGCGTCTCAATATCGGTGAATGACTTATTTTTACCATATTTCAATTCCTTTTTATATACACATTGCGTGCATGCGTGCATTGCTTTACTTATATGTGTTCAATTCCCTTTTTATTTACACATTGCGTGCATGCGTGCATTGCTTTACTTATATGTGTTCAATTCCCTTTTATATACACATTGCGTACATGCGTGCATTGCTTTACTTATATGTGTTCAATTTCAATACACATTGCGTGCATGCGTGCATTGCTTTATTTATATGTGTTCAATTTCTATACACATTGCGTGCATGCGTGCATTGCTTTACTCATATGTGTTCAGTTTCTTTCTATACACATTGCTTGTGTAGACCGCACGCTTTACTTACATGTGTTCGATTCCAAGTTTCTATATACATTGCATGCATTGTTGCGCGTTCTTTACTTACATGTGTTTGTGTCCTCACAGCATTGTTATGTGTCCCACTCGACTTGCGTTGTCACGCACTTTCGATCGCATTATTAGGCATGTTGCTGATGGCATCGTACCTTTTAAGTTTGCTTTCTTTGCAGGCACGATATTGTATGTACGGTTCATTTGAGGCTGGTGCAACCAGACGAACCGCACAGGTATTGTATCCTTCGCGTGAGATGTATCGAGAATTGCATAATTCTCTTACATCCTTTCTGCATTGTAGTGTAGTTTGGTGTATGCTAGCTTAAAACTGTTGCATTGTATGTGCTTCGTTACAGCTTTCTTTGCATGATCATAAGTTATGTTTGGCTTTGTGCATTGTCTTGCATTTTGCCCCTGCCTTCGGGCGCATACCTTGTATTGTCTTGCATGTTTGTCTAAGTCTTCGGCCTTGTCAAAAATGGGTCGTCTCTGGGCTTTGACATTCACTCCCGTCATTATTATGACTTTCGAGTTCTGTCAAAGAGGGGCAACTGTAGACACCCCATTTTTGACCGTCCTCAAGACTTGGACGTCACTGATTGAACACTCAATGATCACCCTTGTTCGTGTTTGTTTTGAGTTCCCGGAGGCCTCAGCTGCGCGCCTTGCCTCAGGATCTCTTAACTCGTTCGTTTAGTGTTTGGTTTTACACCAAACACTTGTGTTTCTACCTTGAAAGGCAGGGAGTGGCTTGTTGGCCATCCCCACACTCCATCGGTCTTCCCTTTACCTCACCGGCCATTCCTTGTTGCCACCGGCCATTGTTGCTTGTTATCAATGGCCGGTCGGCACTCTGTGTGGCAGGCCGGCACCTTTTTTGGCCGGTGATCTATTTTGCCGGCCGGTGACCCTTTTGCCCCCCCCCTCAGGCATGGTGCATGCCAGCTGTGCCAGCTGAGAGGCACAGGCCCCACTCCCTATGCACGGGGATGACCATTTTGAGCCCTTGACCCCCTTTTCCTTCTAGAAGGTTGAACCCTTTGGCCAAGCTTCTTGGGGAAGCTTGGCCAGCTGTCTTAGCTTCCTCTGGAAGCCTTGACTCCTTTGCACCCTTTGTTCCTTTTCATTTGGCTTCTTGGAGAAGTTTCAAGCCATTTCCTATGTCTATATAAGACCTCATTCTTCTCCATTGTCAAGGGTTAGAGATTTTGGATTAAGAAACCAGAGAATACATATATATATCTGATATATCACCCTCTCTCTTTATATTTCCCTCTCTCTCATCCTTAGTGTGTATTTAGAGGCCTAGAAAGTGTATTTTGACCTTAGTTTTGCACTAAGACACACACCATCACACCTTGCTTCGACTTTGAGGGGCTTGGGGGGTTTGTTCTTGAGTTCTTGGACTGGTTTTGACCTAGAGAAGGTGGCTGGACTTGCTGTTCATCAAAGGTTCTTCAAGGGTACTCTCTTTACTTTAGATTCCCCAATCTTGCACTAGACTTTTGCCTATCTTGCTTATTGTTTTAGACTTTGTGTATAACTAGAAAAAGTCTTATTTTTGCATGCTTGAGATCTTTCATTGAGGTTGTTTTGGCATTTGGGGTCGACCTCCCCCTTTTGGGCCTTGTTTGGCCCTTTTAGGCTCTCTTTTGTTAAGCTTTGTTTACCTTGGTGTGTTGGCCTTCTCACCACTAAAATCCAGTAGATTTTCAATGGTGAAGAAGGAGTCCTAAGGCCGTGTAAAGGGGAGGGACACCCCTCTCCCTTTGTGTCTCATTTGTGCATGTTTTTGGGTCACAATGGTAGCATGCATGAGTAGTTGTCTTTGGTATCATTTCAGAGGTTTTTGGTTGTTTTTGGGTCATAATACACCTCTGTTTTTGGTCTGATTCATGGCCCTTTGCATATATAATACACTTGCTTTGTAATTCTCCATTTTGCCTAGAAGTGTGCCATGTGTTTAGCCTAGCATATTCTCATGTTTTGATGTAACTTTGTGAAGTACTTGGCCATGTTTTGCCATGTTTGAGCTCTGTTGGGTGCTGGTTCAGTCCTGTTTGATGTGTTTTGTATGGCCCCTTTGCATTCTAACATGTGGACATCGGGTGTGTGAGTCATTAATATGCATTGGTTAGGCTTATTCAGTGATTTGGAATCACTTCTTAGGTCATTTCAGTCCATGTTTTATACTCACATGTTTACATTTTGTTACCTTTTCAATGCCTTGGTTAGATGTGCTTTGATGCCCCATGTTTTGTCTTTGATGCATGCCTTTTGTTTGAGTCACTTGGGCTGCCATATCAGTAGGTTTTGGGGCATATTTTGATGTATAAAAACTCTGTTTTTAGTTGCTTGGTTCATGCCATAAGTGGTTGGGGTAGGTGTTGGGCAATGCTTCTCTTGGTGGCCTTGTATGCCTTCCATTTTTTTTGCGTCCATTCCTTAGCATGTTTTGGCATCACCCTTTGCATGATTTTCAGAGTTTTAACATGAATATTTGATGTCCATATATGTCACCTTTGAGCGTTCTCAAGAATAGCCTTCCATGCCTTAACTTTGGGCTCTTTGGTTTGCTTGATCGCATGAGCACTTGTCCATCATTTTGGGCGCTTTTGGCCACTGTTTTTGGGGTGGGCTGAGGCCTGCCCTTCGTGGTTTACGTCCGCCACTGCATGATCATATTGCATTGCTTCGATTTCATGCTTGCATTGCATCATACTTGCATGTTTGCAAATCATGTACATGTTGCATATTTGGCATGTTCACATTGCATTAACTTAACTTGCATACTTAGGATACATTGCATTTGTCATGACTTGTGCCTTAGTTTCATTTGCATAACTTGAGCCATGTTGTATACATGCATTGCATTGTTTGGTTTGGGGTGTCAAACCAAACGTGAGAATTGAGGTGCGTTCACACTCAAAGTGACGTAACGTGCCTCGATCCTCGGTCGCCGATGCCCTTGACCTCAATATGATAGGGAATTAGCACTCATTTGTTTGCTTCCATGCATTTACATTAAGTTGCAAACTTGGCCTCTTAGGCCATCATGCATCAAGATGCATGATTGATGGCCCGAGGGTTGAGGGTCATGCTCCCTTGAGTCCAATGCATGATGGGGAGTGTGGCCATGCTTACATTTGCTTGAAATACTATGCCATACACTGCTTGCCCTCTGCTGCTGTCAACTGTAGGTTCTCCAGGAAGTTTTGGCCGGCTGGCCATAAATTTCGGCCGGTAAGCAAAACAGGTGGCCGGTGGTGTCTATTCTTGGCCGGTGGTATTCCCCAACA
Source organism: Camellia granthamiana (assembly GCA_036172215.1). Lineage (NCBI taxonomy): Eukaryota > Viridiplantae > Streptophyta > Magnoliopsida > Ericales > Theaceae > Camellia > Camellia granthamiana. The sequence continues at coordinate 7,699,668 of CM069913.1, read as the reverse complement.
CCCATAGAGCATGTGCCAAGACTTTTGCAGTCTTCAGAGAAGTAGGGCAGTGTAAACAGAGGCAGCGGTGGCATGGTACGGGTTTCCGAGCGAGGTGGATCGAGCATGCATCATTCAAACATTTTGAGGCGGGGGCTGTGGCCACTTTAATTCTGTATTTAATTTGTTAATTAAATAGGAGTTTTGTAATAATTAATTAAGTAGTTAATTATTTATTCGGTTGTGTAATATTTATTCGGACCCTCCGAGTGAGGGCAATTGTGTAATAAGTGTGCGTGAGTGTGTGCATGTCTTCCAACCCCACGTCTTTCTTCCCTTTTATTTACTAGCTTTTGATGGTTAGACTAGGGCATATTTAAATTAGCATACCTTATGCTATGCATGCGTGCATCCGTACATTTGTCTTACATGCACCGGGCTCGGCACATCATGCTAACTGCACTTGTATTTCAATTCCAAGTTGAGTACTTGTTAGTTACAGCATTTCACATACCATCTTTAGGATAGCCGAGCCTATTATAGTTGCATTTTGCATGTGTTGCATTAGGCATTCCTGTATAATTAGGATCATGCATGGATTTCTAATTAGCTTCTGTTTTGGCTTAGAGTACTCGGTAAGTTTTTATGCTTTAGCATCCTTGCATGCGTGTGAGTGACTGCCATGATAGCATGCTTACCATGTGGCTAGATGCTTATGTGTTATAAACTGCCTGAATGCCTGTGGGTGAAGGTTGGACTGTTTGAGTTGGAATAGCTCATTGAAACCCGTGTTTTAGCCTACTTGCAAGTAGCAAATTCCAAAACATTTTCAAAACAAACGGATATGCAATGCTTATTTCCAAATTAGGCGATCTAGTCTATACTTTCGTATTGTGCGCATCACATAGTAATTCTAGCTAATTAATCAGAATAAGAACACATAATATTTTCAAAATAGGATATCATGGTTAGTAGAGGCCGATCTTCGGATCGGGCGAGAGAGGGTGCTCATAGCTGACCTTCCCCAATCGTACCCAAGTTCCTGAGCCGAGGTAACTTTGGTGATGACGGACACGTGGCCTTTGGCACCGAGTCAGGGTTTCCTAAATTCCCCCATAAAAAATATTTAGGTGGCGACTCTGTATCTGGCAAAGCAGTCCATGTTTGACACTTCTTTCAAAATCTATTTTCTCGAAACGATTTGCCGGATTTGGACTCTTTGGTTCAAGATTAAGAACCGACACAAATCGAGTCCGAACTGTAACCCGTGAGTTCCCTCGCGGACCTGTTATAATGGCCTCCATATCCGCCGCCATCTTCCTTATTAATTCATCCTGTTCTTTCACGCGATCTTCTAGAGTTTGAGGGTTGATCCTACGCCTTTGTCTGTCAGGACTTTGTGAACGAGAGTGACGGGGGCTGTTATTCCGCCTCCCCCTAGCATCCCTTCTACGGTTATGTCGTTGGGGCTCTAACTCTGCCATGGGAGGGATAGGAGGCAAACCTTCGCGCCTCCCACCTCCTTCTGGGGTTTGTCCATCAATGGCGGACTGTGGTAAATCTTCGTTGTGCGCCATTACTTTTTATTAGCAAGGAAAACTTAATCAAGAGGTTTTGTTCTAGTCTGATTTTCCCACAGACGGCGCCAATTGTACAGGAAAGAAATAAACCTTCTCGTATAATCCTGTTGATTAAGATTGCGCTCCTCTGTATGACGTCGCTTTACTCCCTGAAAACACAAAACGTGAGCTAGCCGGCAGGTGTGTGCCGGATACCTCTCCGATGACTGAGTCAGCAAAAATAGACAAATAGACAAAAAGCTCTGTGTATTCGGGAATCAAAGTTGTGTTGCTTCTCCATAGATGATGTTGTGAGCTTTTATAGGTTCCGCGTGGCACAATCCAAGTGGGACTCTTGCTCCTCTATGTAGAGTCCTCTTAGGAATCACATTCCTGAAAGATAATGCTTATCCTTCAACACCCCCCCACTACTTAAACCAAGTGAGATGGTTTTACCATGGTCGGACTCCAATATGACTGAGGTAAGCATGGCTATGCTAAGCCGCAGACTAGACCGAGATAACTTTAGCTCGGCTCTTCCATTCACTGCTCTTACCTCAGTTCTCCTAGTGCTAACCATGGTATGTCTTGACCGGGATAACCAATAACGTGGTCCCGACCGGGATAACTTTGTGTGTGACGACTGAGCTTGCCGTAAGCTCTTTGGGACCGGAGTAACTTCAAGCCTCTTTTGGACCGGAGTAACTTCAAGCCTCTTTTGGACCAGAGTAACTTCAAGCCTCTTTGGACCGGTCTAATCTTAAGACCTTCCGAGACCGGCCTAACTTTAAGGCCTTTTTACTCAGCCCTCCGTATCGTGGGCCATAATGACCTATTGCCCAGCTCGGCCCGATTTTCACATCAATTACACTCTCACTATTATACCCTATAACGACAAAACCATATATAGGAAATTAAATGTTACCATAAATCATATCTATATGAATGTGAATTTGAATTTCAAAATATACGAACAAGCAACATTTTTCACATTTTATTTAAAAAATAAAAAACCTAGTAAGTTTACGAAACGTAACGTGACACGTACGTAAATACTGAATACAACAACGCCACGACACAAATTAAAAAAAAAAAATACAACCGAACGTAACACGCACAAAACATGACAACATTACAGATGTGGGTTAACATTACAAGCTAAATGTAACGTCATTGGAGACTAATGAAAGTGTGTCAATGTATGGATATACCATTTTACAATGCGAATGTGTTTTTTTGCATTCGAATGTCGCATCCGATATTGTCATGTTATGTTACGTTTATACACGTGTCACGTTATGTTTCGCAAACTTAACGGGTTTTTAATTTTTTTAATTGAATGTGAAAATGTTGCTGGTTTATGAAAAATGGTACATCCATATATTGACATACTTTCATTAGCCTCCAATGACGTTACATTTAGGTTGTAATGTTAACCCACATCTGTAATGTTGTCATGTTTTGTACGTGTTACGTTCGATTGTATTTGTCTTTGAATTTGTGTTGTGACGTTGTTGTATTAAGTGTTTATATACGTGTCACGTTACGTTTCGCAAACTTAATGGGTTTTTAATTTTTTTTAATTCAATGTAAAAATGTTACTGGTTTATGAAAAATGATACATCCATACATTGACACACTTTCATTAACCTCCAATAATGTTACATTTAGATTGTAATGTTAATCCACATTTATAATATTGTCATGTTTTGTGCGTATTACGTTTGGTTGTATTTTTTCTTTCAATTTGTGTTGTGACATTGTTGTATTCAATATTTACGTACGTGTCACGTTACGTTTCGCAAACTTGCTAAGTTTTTGATTTTTTAAATTGAATGTGAAAATGTTGCTTGTTTGTATATTTTGAAATTCAAATTTACATTCATACAGATATGCTCTACGGTAACGTTCAATTTCCTATATATAATTTTGCCATTATTTATAATATTAACAACTAATATTGAGGGTAAATGTGTCAATAAATTTCCCACAGGACTTATGAGAACATAAGTTTTTTAGTAGGACCATATGTAGTATAAGTCTCCCTAATAGGACTTATAAATAATTTTCCTTATTATATATATATAAAAAAATATTATGCAAATTAGTATTATATATTATCTAAATGTTTGATAATTGGTTATAATATTCTTCAATCTGTCAATTCGTTCAAAATCGTTCAAACCGCGATTTGCCAATCTATTATTTGATTTGTAATTTCACTCTCAAACCGCCAATCTATTATTTGATTTATAATTTCACTCTCAAACCGCTCAAACCCTATTGCGCACACCTCTACTTTCATATGCCCCCCCTCTCTCTCAATCTCAATATCTCTCTCTCTCTCTCTCTCTCTCTCTCTATATATATATATATATATATAAATCTATATGTGTCGGGGAGTTAAATGTTAATCATGATTCTCAACTTTAAAAAGGATGCTGAAATAAAAGTTATGAGAATCTTTGGCATTTGGAATTGGAAAAAAATGTTATTGATTTTTTGTCACTATTTTATATTAGGATAAATTATAAATATATTTATTGAGATTTAATTAAAATACGAATCGCTTCTTATAGTTTTGAAAATTACATTCCACCCCCTGAGGTTTCTAATTTCATAACAAATCGCCTCTTTTATTAATAAATCATCAAGTCAATTAACAGTTTTTAATGATGTTAGAAATATATTTTAATTAATAATTTAGGTAATTTTATTATTGTATAGGAGAGTAATTATGAATTTCATTTTTTTGGTTAATTTTGTTAAATAAAAAATACTAATAAGGAGGTATTTATAATTTTTCAAATCACAAGAGGCAATCTATACTTTAACCAAACATCATATGTGTAATTTACCCTTTATATTATCACTAACAGCTTTATATTCATTAGAGCAATTACATTTCGTATTTTACAGTTGGGTAAATTATATTGACACCCCTTGAGATTTGGTCAAATTACTATCCACCCCTTGACGTTTTAGAAATTACATTCTTACCCCTGTAGTTAATAGTCTCATTTCACTAACCCCTTTTCTTATATAAAAGGTAACAACTTCTAATAGAAAAATAGAGGAAATTACATTAAAAAAAAAGTAAAGGAAAGGGGAAAAAAAAAAAAGAGTGCATGAGTTCAATATTTTCATTTTGTCTAAATAATTACAATGACAGGGGGGTTAGTGTAATTTTCTAAACGTCAGGGAGTGATATGTATTAAACCCAAATCTCAGGGGGTGTAAGTGTAATTTACCCTTTGCAGTTTTATTTCACCTCCTATATATATGCATCCATCCAATACACTATATATGTATATGTGTGTGTGCGCCCGCCCATTATATGTAAATTTGTTTTTAATAAAACTCACTATATGTTATATGAGAAGCCACACTGGGTGTCCTAAATAAGTGTACTTTTTGAATTTTTGGACTAAAAAGTTAAAGAAAATAAGATGGTTGTTTGGGTTAACTTTATGATTTTTTACGAAAAAATGTGTATAAAAAAATTGTATAAATTAGTGTGTAAGAGAAGATAAGTACAGTAGGCAGTAAGCCGTACCGTATGAGGAGTGAATTGATGATAAGAAATGGTTGCCTACTTTTCGAGCATTGCATTGGACGGTACTATTTGGTTCGTGGGGGCCATCACAGGTGTCGTTTTGATAATCTAAGCCGTTCAATGTGTAGAACTCGTCGAGTACTAAATAGCTGTACAAATTACGTTGATTGGATATCGATAGCTATCTGATCGGATAAGTTTTTTTTTTCAACTGTTAACTATAACACCATCCATTTTTTTTTTATACAAAACTGATTTAATCATATAGTTAGCAATATTCGATCAACGTGATTTTTTACAAACATATAGTACTCGACAAGTTCTACATATTAACGGTTTAGATTATCAAAACGGGACCCGTGATGGGCCACCACAGGCCGAACAACACTATGTTGTTTGTGCACCCCGCTTGTGCAATTTTTCCAAATCATTTCAGTAACTCAGCAACAGTCTGTGGGACGGTTCAGACTATATTGTAATAATTTGTGTGTAAAATTATTATTATTATTATTTTTTTGTGAATAGTAATAACTACCGGCCCTAAAAGTAAAGAATTTTGATAAAGTTTATTATGATATATAACAATACATTATTTATTATTAGTACTAAATTCATGAGAGAGCACAATGTCACGCCCCGACAATTTATGTGACACGAAGGACAGCATTTGAGGTGTGCCAAATGCGCTAGAAGGTTCCGGAAGGCGTGAGAACGGGCTAGAGTATGCTGGAAGACTCTAGAACGTGGTAGAAGGGTTCGAAGTGGCCTGGAAGATTCCGGAATATGGAAGAACCTTGGAGTGTCCAGAGGAGTCTGGATGAGTCTGGAACATCCTAGAATATCTTGGAGAAGCCTACCATGTACTACACTAGTATAGAGAGTTCTAGAATGTAGTAGGAGGGGTAGTTGTCCTAGATAGTTCTATGGAGAGTTCTAGATGAGAGTTTGTAGCCCTTAGATCAAAATGATCCTAGCCGTCCATTGAGGAGGGGGATGGCTGTATAAGGGTGAGGGGTCTCATTTGCTAGGTATCGAATGTTGGAGATCCAAGAGAGCTCTAAGAGTGAAGCACTTGTGAGTGTGAGTGTGAGAGCCTTGTAAAGTTTTGTACACGACTATACTTGTAAAGTTAACTTGTATAATGAAGGCATTCTTCTACCTAAACTTTGTGTTCAAGTTAGTATGGTTGAGTGAGTAAGGCTGACTTAAGTGCAACCAAGAGGGTTGAAAAGCATCTAAGGCCGCACGATTGGCTTGCGAAGTCTAAGGCCATGACAACAAGCTCTAGTCACAATATTTAGGTTTTGAAAATTGTTTTTCATTTTTTTCCTCTCATATTTTAATTATCTTTATTTTTTTTTTGTTAAATGTATCTAATCTAGATATATTTAAAAATAAAATATTTGTGAAGAACATAGGAAAAAGTTCACTAGAATAAAATTTTTAAAAACAACATACTTCTATATCTAATAAAATATGAAAAACAAAAACTAAAACATAATTTTCGAGTTTGAAAACCAAACAATCTAACCATTAGGAATGTCTAGAATACATCCAAATAAGACACACACTTCAATAAAGCAAAGAAAATAAAGAAGAGCTAGAAATCTCTAGAAGCATTAGACATTAATAAGTAAAATTGACATTTTCTCTTTCAGATATGGACCAACATAATTAACATAAGAAATTCTAATACTAATTAAGCATAGCGTAAACATACCCCTAATCATCTTGCAAGTGCCACGTGTCGTGATAAACACAACCCCGCATAACCAGGATACCTTTGTGTCAATAATTTCTTGTTTGATAATGCTTATAAAATGACAGTTCACACGAATTAGCATATTAAAATAATCTCAGACCCATGCATTAGTCAATTTATTTATAATAATTATATCATAATCATGATTATGTTGTTCTAATGATACGTGGCCCGGTAAGGCAATAATTAGTAGCATCTGGGCGGCTGTGCTAAGTGTGAATGGGTGTATTTTTTTTTTATTTTTTTTATTTTTAATTCCCGGTGTGAATTAGTACATGGATGAAGAAGCTAAAGTTGTCTCATTTTGAAGTAAAGATAAATTTAATTGTATACTGTGTTTAAGCTTTTTGTGCTAAGTCATGATGATGTAGAAACATACAAATTAAAAGTATTTTTTAAGTTTTGGTACATAAATGAAAATAGAAAATGAAGGATGTTTTCTTAACAATAATGCATACTATTCCCTCTAAAGTAGGACAAATCCATGTTTGGTATAGTTTTCGATTTTTGGTGTTTTCAGTAAATAAAAAATAAATATTTAAAAGCCCTCATTTATTTATTTTTTGTGCAAAACCAAATTTTGAAAATTATTAAAACAATTAAAAAGCGGTTCTTTTATAATTTATTTATTTATTTTTTTAAATAATAGAAGAGTGTTTTCGGAAATGATAGTAAAATATCAAGGTCACATTTGTCACTATTTCGCTCGACCTAAGACTATTAAATTCAAATATAGCAAATTTGATAATACCATTATTACTATTATTATTATTATTAAATAGTAAAAATTGTTCACAACCGAACATGGTATTCCAGACGAATTGGATAATTTATGGTGGTTTGGATGGACTATTTGTTCTGTACTCTATATTTCAATAATAATAAAGGAATCTCTCCATGATTTTAACGGTTTTTCTTAAAAAAGTATTTAGTGTATTTAATTTCAGTTTTTTGAATTCAGTTTTTTGAAAATTAAATTTTTTATTATTTTTATTATTTTTGTTTTTAGTGAATATTTTTAAATTTTTAAGTAATTTTTTTTATTTTTTTAGATGCATGTTACTTAGATATATCTAAATAGTTAAATATTTGTGAAAAAATATTTTTAAAAATTAATAAATTTTTTTCACAAATATTATAATTTTTAAGTGTATTATATTGAAAGTGTCTAAAACTTAAAAAATTACTAAAAATATTAAAAAAATTGATTGAAATCATTAAAATACGAAAAATAAAAAAATAAAATTTTCTAAAAACTGTTTTTTAAAAAACCAAAACTAAACAAACTGATTGAAACTAAGGAAAAGTGATTAATGCGTGTCTTTTGATAGAATCAAAAGTCAAATTCCAAAACACAAAAGGCAAAAATGTCCCTTCATTTTATTTTTATTTTTATTTTTATTCAAAGCCGTAACTAAAGTTTATTATACATATTATTATATATATAATTATACACTAACTAAAAATCAAATTAATTACCCACATAATTAATATCTATTTAGTTAATTATACACATTATTATTAAAATTAGTTTAGTATTTAGATTAAATTTAAGTTTAAAGATATTAACATTACATTTTTGTTCAAGATCAAAAAAGGACTATTTGCCTATTATTAAATTAAAATCTAGAAAGAAATGTAAAAAACCCAAGCGATTTTTGTCCAATTATTTAATTAACTCTCATCCTCGAATCAAACGAGACTACTAGGTAACCCAAACATCCAGAATTTCGTCACAATTTCCATAATGCACAACCTTATTACACTTACTGAATCAGAAAAATAAATTATGGAGAATTACACATAAGTGGGAAATAGAAAAAATAGTTACAAAAAAGTAAAAGAAAAAAATTATGATTTTAATTAGTAATATTTATTACTTTTGTGTAAATATTTTTTTATGATCCCCATTGATGTGTAATTCCTCCAATAAATTATTCCTTAAATTACCCCCCCTCCCCCCAAAAAAAAAAAAAGTTTAAAGGAAATTGGACTCTAAATATTTTTGAAAATACAAGTGAAAAGAGTGAAAACTTGTTTTAAAAAACAAGTGAAAAACACCCTTTTTAAGTTTTAAAAATTTTAAAATTAATTTTATTTATTTTAAAACAAAAACAATATCAAATGAGTTTTCGTTTTCAATTTAAAAAAGAAAAAAGGGGGATTTATCAGGAAATTATTTTTCAATTAATTGTATCTCAATTAGTTCATAATATATTCTTGTATTCTAATAAGTCATACTATTTAGACATTTGATTCATCAAATTCTAATTTCCACATTTAAGGTATTTTATCGACAATTTTATCTTTACAAATATTTTTTGAACTCTTTGCAACTTGGTTTGTGAACATTTATATTTTGCAGTGTGAATGTTCACATAGCGGAACATTTACACTGTCAATATGAATATTATTATTATGGGTACTTTGGCAATTATGAAAATAATTTAAACTAGGAGGAACAGGTGAAGAGAAATTTATGAATAAATGCCCCAAGAAAAAAAAGAAAGAAATGGTCAATTGGGAAAAAATTAATTCCTAGAGGGCCATCGAAGTGTTATTTAGTTTAAGGTTTAATATTTTTTATGATAAGAACACGCAGTCAACAATAACGACGGGTGGTGGTGAGATAAATACATAGGTGACATTGGCCAAATTAGTAAATAGATAAGTAACACGTGTACATATAAATAATATTTGAACATATAATAAATAGGTAAATTTTAGACAAATAGATATTATTATTTTGAACAGATAATAATCTTTTGGTCAAAAGAAATATATTTAAGTTTGAACCTATTGACCTAATAATTTCAGAAATAGACTTCTAGCCTAAGTAATTTAAAAATAAAATAAAAACAAAAGCATTAATATGCGAACTTAGAAAAAATTTAAAAAATAAAAATATATTTCCAAAAATAATAAAATAATGATGAAAAGAGAGAAAAATAAATAAATAAAAGGTACCGTTTGGTTTAGTTTTTAAATTAACATTTGGATTAAAAATCAAAAGACGTGTTTGATTTACTAATTTTGAATCAATTAATCAATCACCTTTTTTCTCCTCTCTCATTCTCTCACACTTTATACATCAATTAATCAAATTTTATTCAACTACAAAAAAAATAAAATAAAATTACAAATTATCTCAAAATTATTTTCAAAACTCATAAATAAATTTTTAAATTTTATAATTTTTTTCAATAACTTATCTTTTAAAATATAAAACTCTATTGAAAAAATAAATCAGACGGAGCCAAAGATTCTTGAAAAGTGAAAAAAGAATAGAGATGGGGGGTTGAAGGACAAGATCCGATTAAGCCGTTGATGCACTTGGGCCATCACCACCGACAGCCCCTCAATTTGGGTAGGCCCTTCACAAAATACTTTTAGAAAACAAACAATTTTTTTAAAAAATAAAATAAAATATAAATTGTTTTGTTGTTTAGCTATTGCCCTACCCATTTATTTTACTTACCCATCTCTCTCATTTATTTATTTATTCATTTTTCTTTTCTTTTTATAATCACTATATATACAAAGATTTCACTTTCAAGATCAAATTATAGTGGATGCTATGAACCTAACCATCAATTCAACCATGGAATAATTTTTGAATTTCTTGCCAACTAATTAACACCGTTAATTATTATTATTATTATTTTTACTAATATAAGATTGGTCAAACATTTATAATTTTAATTTGTGACATTAGTAGTACCTGGCTAATTGTTTAAACTCAAAACACAAAAATATTGTCAACAAAAATTTTAAACGAGAATTACAAATCAATAAAAATAGAAAAAACAAATATATATATATAGACATATAAATAAAGTATGTTATAGTGCAAGTAAAACCACAATTTTTATTTATGACTCTATATTTTGTATTTATTATTATTATTTTTTTAACTTTTCAAATAGACTTGCAATTCTCTTAAATTTTTATTATCTCGCTTACATGAGATAAATGTCATACAATGAAGTATAATAAATTTTAAAAAAATGATATTCAATTAGACAGTAACCAAAAAATCTTCATTTTATAAGATGCAAATCTTCTCTGTGTATAATATAGTTTTTTCAAAACTATTCAACTGAAATACTATTTTTTTTACAAGATAGTGGTTAATATAGGGAATTTTTTTTTAAAGTTTCTGATATTAAAATTTTATAGGATAAATGACATGTAATATTTTTATAATGGTTGGGGGTCTCTCAACATTTTTTTATAGAAATTTCAATTTAGAGAAATTTTAGTCCAAAGAAATTTCAAAACATATTGAAATTTCTCTGGTTTGCTCAATTTCTTTGATTTTCTCTGTGTTCAAAAATTTCTCTGTATTTTGACAAATTTTCTCTAGGTTGAAATTTTGCTCACGAAATTTTCTGTGTTTTGATCTATTTGCTCTGGTTTAAAATTTCTTTGGTATACTCACAATTTCCTCTATCTCTGTGTTTTGACCAAATCAGAGAAAATTGAACATATTAACAAAAAAAAAAAGAAAAGGAATAGAAGAGAGGGGAGTGATTTTGCTAGGTTAGGATTTCTAGTCATCTTGTGATTGTTAAGGTAAAGTTTCTTCAATCCTAGAAGCTCCTTCTGCTTACTAGAACAAAGAAATGCCACCGTCAATACATCAACATAAATTCTTCAAATTGCTTTACATTTTAAAATCTTAAATCAACAAACACACCATTGAATAAGTGAACAAAGTTCATATTTTATCTTGAAGAAACTGAAATCAATCGGAGTGAGTGGTGGTGGTGGTGGTGGTGTTTTTGGTTCGCTCTTTGCCATTCGTCGCTGTTCACCAACTCATCTCTTGGCTCAACAACCTTCCCTCTAACTTTAACTGAGTATTCCTCTTCCATGGCCCTCTACTTGCACAAAAGACGATGGAGAGAAAAGGGAGGGCAGAATGGAAGCAACAACGAGGATATCCACTACGCGCTGCTGCCCCTGCTGAGCTGCTACGTTGACGACTCTAGATCTTGAGAGAAGATGAAGATAGAGATAGAGAGAGGAGAGAGAATGAAAGGGTGGGTGTGATATATGGGTGTGGGTGAGAGACCTTAAGCTAAAAAAAATATTATAGATTTCTTCCATTACCAAAAGTTGGAGAGGAATATTAGACTAAATATTCCAAATTTGGGGATTTTTTTTTAAATATCTCTAATATTAAAATTTTATAAGATAAATGACATACAATATTTTTATAATGGTTAAGGTCTTTCAATATTTTCATAAAAAAATTCGATTCGGAAAAATTTTACCCGACTTAGAGAAATTTCAATTTTCACAATTGGGCCGAAATTTTTATGTAAAAATATTGAGGGACCTTAACTAATAAAAAAAATCATTTTAGACCTCCCCTCCTATACAAAATTAGAGAAAAATATTCTACTAATTTTCCCGGTTAACATCTATCCTTAAATTCAAACTTGAAATGATATTTGCCCACCAATTTTTTAGTATATTGGGAAGATTAAAAACTCGTGTTAAACTTATTTATTTGGATATCTATCTTAATATCCTTCTTGATACATACATGAAAACTAAGATTCTTTACACTAATACAATGATAAAACATCATTTGATTAAAAATTTTAATCATCACAAATTACTCTAAATTTTTTTCACAATTTGTGCAAAAAGTTGACATTTTTGAAGCACAAATCAAATCGAAAAAATAAAAAAGAGACAAATCAAAGAGACTCAAACTTAAATAAATAAAAAAAATTCATTAATAAAATCAGCATGTATATACAAAATGTTCTATCCCCTACTTATTATTATTATAATTGTAATAATATTTTTTTTTTTGCGCAGTATACACGTTATACATATCAAGTAAACCAAAAAAAAGCCACTCAAAATGGGCAAAAAAGTAAAAAATAAAATAAAAATTAACCCGCCTCCTACAAACCCGTAGTAATCGGCGAGTACTCGCCGTAGTAATCCGAAATCCCCGACGCGGCCCAGAGTCTCTCATTAAACGCGTCTTGTAAATCGTCGGGTATGAATTGGGTCCGACAAAGCGGGCAGGTCCGTTGATCGTGGTCCATCCAACGGTCAAGACAGCTCCGGTGGAAGATGTGACGGCAATTCGTCAGCCGTCGGATCTCATCGCCGCCGTCGAATTCGTAGAGGCAAACCGCGCAGCTCTCGGGCGGGTCCACGAGATCCGAGAAATTGACCACGGGTAGGAGTTCCCGGATCAGAACCGCGGAGACTGAGTGGAGCTCCGAAGAGCAGTCGGGTCGGGCAGGCCATGCAATGTCGGGTTCGAGAAAATCGCCGAGACCCAGAGATCGGAAAAGGAATGAGATGAGTTTTCTGATGAAACCCAGAATGGAAAGTGTGTGGAGGAGGAGTTTTGGGAGGAGGAGCTCTGTGTATCCAACTGGGAACCCCATGTTTTGCTTGTTTATTCTAGAGAGAGAAAGAGATGCGTATAGAGAGGGAGAGGGAGGTGGGTGGGCGGGCGGGCGGTGGTGGTGTGTATAAGCTGTTTGTGCTATTTATAGAGAGAAGGAGCACAGTGTTTGTGAGAGAGAGATGAATTTAAGCTTGGGTTTGAGAGAGAGAGAGAGAGAGAGAGAGTGTGTGCCGTGTGAGGCAGGCTGCGTAACTGCGTTATATAGGCGTGTGTGGATCAAGATATATGTGCTATTATTGAAGTGCCTTAACACCCTCTTCAACCCAAAACTTAAATATTTTATCAACTTCAAATTTGGTAAAAATTAAGTGAAATGGTATTCCACTGTTTTCACTAGATTGACATTAAATGAAGGGAGTTATATTTTTTTTTTTATCAAATTAAGAAAGTGTTTAATCTTTTATCAAATTTTATAGGTGATTGTTGGTAGATGACTGGATGGATGACCTGCCGACTAACTGGGTGGATGATCAACTGGACAACCGGATGGACGACTGGATTGAAGAAAATTTGAAAAAAATTTACACTAGGCCGAACAACTACTCGGATATCCTCCTGATCGTCCTCCTAATTGACTTGTTATTTGATGAAAATTAAAAATTTAGCGTTAGAACGCTTGGTATCAGATGTAATTTTTACTCCAAATTTTTACTCAAATTTGATAATAATAAAAAAAAGAATAAGCGTTAGAGATGCCCTAATGGGGCTAGTTTTGTAACAATAAATAACAGTCTAACACTATACAAATATAAAATTTTAAATAAATTACACTGTTTAGAGATATAAAAAAAATAGGGTAAATGACACTGACATTCTTTCAGGTTCAGAGAAAATATAAAAACTTTCATAGTATTGATATAGTTATACTAACTTCTTTTTTAGTAAAAACTAAATATACTATAATTAATGCAAATGATATGAAGATACAATGATAAATAAGGTAAAATATACATTTCAGTATAAAAGATATGATAATATTATTTTTCTATTTATTTGACTAATGAATTATTGATGAAAATGAGGTTAAGTGTTCATTAAGAGTTTAAGGAAACTCAATGTAATTATATTAAAATTGTGAGATTGCTTGTATTTTTTTCAAATTTTAGGAGAGATGTGTAATTTATCCAAAAAATTATTGTCACATAATTACATTGACTTCTTTTTTAATAAGATTAAAGAGAAAAACACAAATAATAAATATATTAATATAAAATAAATGATTATTAATAAAAATAAGACTAAATATTATGTAAATTAAAATTTTAAAGAAATTTAATATAATTATATCATATTTGCTGAAGTAAAAATAAAATAAAATGCAAAATTTTGAAAAAAAAAAAAACTAAAGACAAAAAAAAAAGGTAAAAAATATTTGACTTTTTTTTTTCAGTAAATTTTTGAGTTTTGAGTTTTTTTATTTTTTAAAATTTTCAACATTAGACAGGCTAGAAAAAGTAAATATTTTGACACAAATTAAAAAACAATAGAAAGTGTTTTTAGTTGAATAGTACTACTAGAACAAGTACAGATGATGCCCTAAATTAACATCAACATATCACTGTTATGGCTTTGTTTGACATGTGTTAAAATGAAAAATGTTTTGTGGCCCTAAAAACAGTGGCCCTAATGGCCCTAATTTCCTTTTCTGGAAAAGTTTGTTTTTTTTTTTTTTGCCTTGTTTTTTTTTTCTTGCCTTATATGGAAATTTAGGGGCATTCGGGCCCCTAAATTTCGAGCTACCAACCGGTAGCGGTGTTAAAATAACATATTATTTTATTTGAGTTATAATTATCTTATTTGAATCATATCACATTTTTATTAAATTATTTTAAATTCAACTCATATTTTATATTTTTTTTTCGTAAAAAGTCAAAAAATATATTAATCTAACACTTTCTAAACCATTTTTAAGTTTTATTATCAAATATATATTGCATCATATTATTCCATGTCATGTGTATGTAAGTAGTAATAAACCATGTCAGATCTTATGTTTGAAAATAATAGAACCCACTATTTCATATTGGAAGCCATATAGAAAGGAAATTACCTAGAAAGCGAAGAATTATGATAAAATATTGGATA
The DNA here is from genome assembly GCA_036172215.1 of Camellia granthamiana. Classification (NCBI taxonomy): domain Eukaryota; kingdom Viridiplantae; phylum Streptophyta; class Magnoliopsida; order Ericales; family Theaceae; genus Camellia; species Camellia granthamiana. Next base: position 7,684,282 of record CM069913.1, on the reverse strand, counting down.
AATTACACTAATCATAATTTAATAATATATTTAAGTATAAAAATATAAATAGTGTAAAAATATAAAAGTAAATAATTTAATAATATATTTAAGTATAAAAGAGAGAACAATTATTTTTCTATCTAATAACGAATTACTAATAAAACATTATGTGAATTAAAAATTTAAAAAAATTTAATATAATTATATCAAGCTTATGAATTTTATTTTATTTTTTTATCCTAAAATATTTTAATGTACTAGAGGTTTTTTTGAGGGGTCTTTTGGGAACAAAATAAAAAGTTAAAAAAAGTCAACTTTTAACTTTTTATCCATTTTAGGTGACAACACTTCTCACATGTTCTACTTACAAAAAGACAAAATAAGCTAAAAAAGTCAAAAAACAAATTTTTTATCAACTTCTCAAAACACCAATAATATACAAATTTTTTACCAACTTCTCAAAACACCAATAATATACAAATTGTGCGCATTTTTTGGGCATTTTGATCAAGCATCGGTCGGTGTGGCGTGAGTCACCATTCTTATATATAACTTTCTTAATTGCTTCGAATTTTTATTTCTATTTTTCGACCTCTTTTGCAACGATAACTATTAATAGTAAAAAATAAATTAAAAAAGCTTCTTATATGGCAATCTCGACTAGAGCTCGCACAACACAATTAAGATATAAAATTATCATAAACAATTACCCAAAAGAATGGCTGAAATATAGAAGTGTTATTGGTCATTGAGACCAAAATTGTTTTGTTTTGTAGGATTTTGTCCATAATGGTAAAGTTGTAGTAATATATATATATATATTATAGAGGGTCAGAAACTTAAGTTTAAATTAAGTATGGATCTAAGTGCGGAGGTCGTCTTTATTAGGAGACCAGGAATGACCAAAGGAGTATGGGCTAAAGCTCAAAGGAAGTAGGTCAACAGTAGGCCGAAGTAGGTTCGACCCGCCAAGGATCCAAACAGACTTTATGAGGAGAAAATGTCTAAGTCAAGTTGTAGAGGCATTACTTACAGCAGTCAAGTTCACTACAAGAAAAAGCAGTTTTAGCAACTAAAAATATAAATTTCGTCATTGAAAGTAGGACAATTGGCGACTAAAATTGAATTAGTAGCCAAAAGTGAAGACTTTTGGCGACTAAAACAGTTTAGTAGCCAAATGTATAGTTATTGGTGACTAAAAATCAGTTTAGTCGCCGATTATATGGGTTTTAGCGACTAAAACAATTTTAGTAGCCAAAAGTAAAGGTTTTTGGCGACTAAAAAAATTTAGTAGTCAAAAGTATAGGTTTTGGCGACTAAAAAATAGTTTGGTCGCCGATTATAGGTGTTTTATCGACAAAAAATTTTTTTGTAGCCAAAAGTAAAGATTTTTGGCTACTAAAAAAATTTAGTAGCTAGAAGTGGATAATTGGCGACTAAAATTCAATTTGGTCGGCAAAAGTGGAGGTTTTGGCGACTAAAATTAAGTTTAGTTGCCGAAAGTGGTTATTTATAGGCGGAAATTAATTTTTTTAGCGACTAAGTTATTGGTAGTAGCCGAACCTAAGGTTTTTGGGGACTAAAAAAAAATTTAGTCGCCAAAAGTGGCTTCCCTTTTTTTTTTTAATAAATAATTTATTTTTTACATAAATTATATTGAATAAAAATAATTATGTTCATATATATAGTTTTATATTAATACGGGTCAATATACTATATAAATAATATATTTTGCACATATGTTTGTGTGGTGTTATTGTAGCATAGTGGAGAGAGTTTTGTTGGTAAAGGTTTAGAATGTGGGAGGTTGGTGGTTCAAAACTTGGGAAGATTAGAAGGTAATTTATTTTTATTTTTTATTTTTTCTGAAATAAGCTTTTGGCGACTAAAATGGGTGGTCGCCAAAAGCTTCAGTATTGGCGATGAAAAAAATAGTCGGGAAATGTATAAATTAAAAAAAAATAATTCACTATTGGCGACTAAAAATTTAGTCGCCAAATGTATAATTTAAAAAATATAAATGAGCTTTGGCGAAGAATATTTTAGTCGCTACAGACTTGGTTTTTGGCTACTAAAAGTTTTTTAGTCGCTAATACCTTTTGCGACAATTTTCTAGCGACCAAACCGGCGACTAAAAAATTTAGTCGGGGAAACTTAAAACCCGACTTTTGGCGACTAAAAATTTAGTCGCCAAATGTGTTTTTTCTTGTAGTGGTTGCTGAGACACTTTGTCTTAATGCCGTCATTCCAAGTATTGTAGAGACAACACTTGCAGTAGCCAAGTTGCAGAGGTACTTTGTCAGAGCCGTTATCTATAGTATTGTCGACACCGCCATTTGAGCTCGCCACAAGAAATAGATACCGCAGCAATTACAGCCATCGCAGCAACTACAACCGTCGTAACTAACTTGTTAAGGGAAAACCCCACCAAGGTGATAACAACCTTTGAGAAGAGCTTCCCTCCACAAATAGAGGCTAACGCTTGGTACTGATAGCAGACCCCAAAGCATTACTAGCCTAGCGCTGATAGTAGGATCCAAAGCTTACTGATTAGAGCTGATAGCAGGTTCAGAGATACCAGTATACCGCGGTGATCTCATGAAGATAGGAGCATGGCAGTTCAAGTACAAGGGACTCCCTTTCCATCCACCCAGGTCATAGACCTGTCTTGGTCGCATAGGCAAGACCAATGAAGCCCCCTTGGGCTTGGTATAAGATACAATATGGCTGATAGCAGGCTTGACTGTAGCTTTCAACTTGAGAAGTTGGGGAGTTTGTGGTTATGTGGTTAAGAATGGAGGCTTCGCTGAGGTGAACACAAAAACATAGCTGATAGTAGGTTATGAAGTCCTGAGAATGCATGTCTTGGCTAAACTAAACTGAGAAGGCAAGTGTAGTGGTAAACATTACCACCGCAAGTGTACTTGCTGAGGTTCAGGCCAATAAGGCAAGTTATAGCAGCAAACATTCTTGTCGTAAGTGCACTTGTTGAGGCACCTGTGCCAAATAGATAGTACATAGTACATCCAGAGAGTGTGTGGCATCTTCAGCCTAGTAGGTCAAGGCAGAATATTACATGTGATTCTTAGGGACACATGTCCTCACTTTATTTGGCCACTTGGTATTCTCTTGGTGTTAAGAAATGCTTATAAATAAGACCCCTTTCCCAAGGTCCACCAGAGGATTTTCTGGGAATTTGTGAAAGATGCTGTCCATTTGTGCACTGTCATTCCTTTATTCTTGAGTCACTTGCTTTACCCTCACCTAGTTACTTATCCACTAGTCATCCCACCATTATTGGACCATTGACATAGTTTTGCCTCTATTATTATTTTCTTAATCTTTGCTCACATCGAACCTCCCTACATACATACATACATATATATATATATATTGTAATGAATATACTTTATTACATTAGAAAAAGAAGTATCTTACTGCGCATCAACTTGAAGAGCGACTATCGGAGTCAAGCTTAAGAGAGCCTCCTACCTAGTCAAATACTAAATTGAAAAAAGAATAATACCATCGTTGGGTACTAAATCGGATTCTAAGATCACCAGCTTATCGAACTGAAGGTTGACTAGTACTTTTGTTGCTGCAGAATTTTACCCCCAATGGTTACCAGTTGAAGAGAGCGGCTCTTAAAACTTGTTTCATCGTTGCCCGTCTTGCATCGTTTCCATTGTTTAAGCTTGCTAATTCACTTCTTTACCCCCTGGACTTTATAAGCTTATTGATGCCCTCCCAGGTACTGGCTAGTTATTAGCCGGCCTAAAAGGAAGACTTGGAACTTATAGGTGACTATGCTTAGGTTGAGCCCCCGGTTCATGTAGGCGGCAAGAACGCAATGGCAATGGGATAAATAGGGATTTGGTGCACAGGCACTGTTTGCCGCTTAGGGAAGAATTATGAGAATGTAGCCAATTCCTTATGATGATTCTAGCTTAGTAATTAGAAGCAACCCTCTGTCTTAGGTTCTTTAGTCTAAATTAGGCCTCCGGCCCTTTGCACATGTTTTTTCTCCGGTGCCTATCTAGTTGTGTTAGTTTTCCACCAACTTCTATTATTTTATTTATATATAAAATAATAAATAACATAGTCAATTTCGAAAATGAAATAAAATTCTACTTCAAATTACAATGCAAACAAAGGACTTCGATTTTTGAAAAGGATGAAGTTATGCAATTTAAAATTTAAAAGAATTTGTGTAATTAAATGGTGACGAAGTTAAAGAATTGACGATTTTTTAGTGGAATTGAGATAAATGTTATGCAATTTGAAATTCACAAAAATTTGTGTAATTATATTAAAATTATAGAACTCACTTCAATTTATTCGAATTGTAAGGAACCCACTTTAATTTTTTGACCATGTGGTATAACAGTAATGATTTAAACTCTTACAAAACATCACCCCCATAACCCCTACTCACTTGTGATTGGTTTAAGTGAGAAAGAGAAAGAGAAAAAAAAAAACAATACAGGCACATCATTGCTTCACATCACTGTAGGAGTAGTGACGGTCTCCCCAAAAGGGTCCCCAAACATTTTCCGTGGTATAATTAGTAAAATTAACTTACTACAGCACGCTACCGTTACTCTATTGACTTGACTTCAAATTTCATCTCACTGTATCCCACAATACACTATCAATTACAAAAATTAATTGATTTCACCAATATTTGTTTGACCCAATGCTGGTGTGGGGTTTATTCATAACTCTCAAGGTTTCTTCTGCAAGAGAATTATTGGGAGCAATTATGGCAAAAATAAATTCAAAAGAAAATACGGGCTAGACTTGAATTTTCAGTGGAGCATTGTCAATAGGGTCCCCAGGGAATTGATTTTTGATAGTTGGCTTTTAATAAGTACATGAAAAATATCATGAATCCAATTAAAGCTAGTTTGGTAACAACCAAACAACGTAGGTGGTAATTAAACGTGTAGTCAAAGGAAGATTTGGTGAAAATAGCTAGGGTTGAAGTCATTCAACTTGTTAGGTATCGTTTTTGTCTTCAATGTTCTATGTTTTTCGTTTCATTTTTTTTTGTTTTTGGGAAATAAAAACATAAAAAAATAGTTTGAAAATACTTCTTGTTTTCATATCGTTTTATTTTTGTGAAAAATAGTTTTTGAGAAATTTTGTTATTAATTGAGAATTGGCAGGAAATTTCATTATTATTTGAGAAATTTCTCAATTGCAACTACAAAATTTCTCAGTTACGCAAACACAAACACAAAAACAAAAACAATGAAACTATTCAGTTGTTTTTTTTCAAACATAATTTCATATAAAATATTAACCTTGTTTAATAGATTTGAAATGAGTGAATGGCAAAAATATTAATTTTACTAAAAATAGATATATGTAATAAAAGTTATAACACCTTAAATTTCAAAATTAAAAATGGCTAACTTCACAGCTAAGCATGTAAAATGTGCTCCACTAACGAACAAATCAGAAATCTTTTCTTAAAATTTAAAGGCTAAACTAAACCTATTGAAGACTAAAATGAATGGAACCTGTTAGGTAAAGAAAAAAAACGTCCGACCTAATCTAACATTACATTCATTCATAAAACATCTTATAAAAATGGGTGTTTTCAAAATAAAAAATAAAAAAATCAGAAAATAATTTATCAAAGAAATTTATTAATGATTCCTATGGGTATAGAACAGTGTTCTGCAAAGAACAAAAAGGGAAAAGTTCATTTGCATTGCAATGTACAATGGCATTATATATGGTGGGAGTGGGACTACTGGTTCCTAACAACCATTCCTATAGAGAAGCCCACAAGAGAAGCATAAGGACATTTGAAGCATAACAAATGAATGAAAAAGAACACCAATCATCCACTTGAGAAGCCCTGAAAACAAGCAAAAAGACATGAAAGATAAACAAATTAATAAAATGGAAGAATAGTGATACATATATAATTATGAATTGTTACTTCAAAATAAATATATATAATAAAAAAACCCCTCTAAAATGAATATTTCCCTTATATGGAATGAACAGTTGAGTAGCTAGTGGACAATGGAGATGCCACTGACACATCAAATGGCTTTGGTGGAATGCTTTGAAACAAAGTTTGGGTCTTTCTCACTCTTGGTCTATTATTGTCAAAGACTTAAAAAAAATTTCATTTAGTTAATTTAAAGTTACAAAATTCCTATAATTTTAGGAGTGTGAATTTCTGTAAATTTAAAAGTACAAAATCTTATAATTCTTAGACTTTCATACTAATTACTAATATAACATTTAGTTTTTTATTTTTTTTGGGTAAGAAAAGAGTTCCATAGATATTAAGGTGTGCAATACATCAGTCTAGGATAATTAACTCCTCTAGCATCATTCAAGAGTTGGGTATAAATACATGGAGGAAAACAATTGAAAATTTGGAGATCAAAGCTCTCCATGAGGACTCCTTCATTTGCCAGAATGTCAGCACACTTTTTAACTTCTCGAATGGCATGGCCAAGTAGCGGATGCCCTAGCTGTCCCGGGAACTGTAGTCATGAATAACAGACTAAGATGATGAGTATAGCAGTTATCATTTTTTTTTTTTTTTGATCAGGAAAAGGAAATATATTGATCATGAGTGGAAAGATAGAACGATTACAGCTGAGGGAGAAAATGCAGCACAGCTTTGCCTTTGCATTCCAACTAGGTTGGCACCCAAAAGAAAGCAAAAACATAAGCAAACCCACAGCAAAGACACATAAAAGAAAGCGAGAAATTAACTAAAAAAAAAAACTGGAGCAGAAACATTATGCTCATGAGAGCAGCTGTTGCAAGAGAGTAGCATCAGTTTCAATTTCTAAATTGTTTAGACCAAGGTCTAATGCTATCTTGAGGCTATCATTTGAGAGCAGTTTTTTTTATATTTTTAGATTGTGGTGCTCCCCATACATCAATCCTTCGGCTGGTCACCCACCATACCCCATTATTAGGTTAGATTAGATTAAATGATATTTATGGTAAATTGTACTCATAAAAAAGGTTAAATTATCATAAGTCAGACTTCTTTTTTTTTTCTTTTTTTTTTTTTTCTTTTCTTATTATAATAGGGTATTTGCATTAGTTTATAAAAAAAAATGAAAAAAATAATACTTTTGACGATGGACAGTATAACAGAAAAAAAAAAAAAAAAAGTAAATAAAAAAAAAAAAGAAAGAAAGAAGAAGAAAGAGAGAGGAAAAAAAAGAGAATTATATATGGGCCAAAGAAACATGTTCAGAGAAAGTGTGTGTGGCTGTGTGTGTCGGGGATGGGGTGAGCCCCGCCGTGAGGGGTGGGCAAGGAACCGAGAGCAGCATAAGGCATGGGGACGAGTCCTAAGAATAGAGAAAAAATTTTAATTTATTTTTAAGTTCACAAAATTCAATTATAAAATAAATACAATAACTTTACACGGGTGAATACCCATTAAAATATGTGAATTTTATTTTATATAAGAGAGTTGTATTCAATTTTATACATATGAATGTATATATTTGATGATGTGACATTTTAATTGTAGAAAAATGTGTAATTAGTTTCTCTTATATTTTAGATAAAATAATTATCTATTCCTAATTATTACATGATGGGAGATAAGATTCTCGATCACTTTGTTTTGTTTTGTTTTTTTTTTTTATTGCTTAGAATCTAAGCAAAAATGCATTGTTTTAGAATTTTCTATTTTAATATTAAATTACTTTTAAATTAAATCATTAAATTATATATTTTGATTGTAATAAAAAGAATAATAATAATAATGGATCCCACCCAACCAGGAGATGTGTTTGGCAATGTCATGACAAAAAGGTCCCACTCCCACATAATATAACACTACCACAATGAGAAAGGGAGTATACACACTGTCCTCATTCATCTAGTCTCTCTCTCTCTCTCTTCTCTCTCTCTCTCTCTCTCTCTCTCTCTCTCTCTCTCTCTCTCTCTCTCTCTTTGTGACCAGTCTCCCACTCGGACTCTTCTTTTGTCATTGTTTGTATAATTCTATATTTGTAAACATGTTTGGTATTTCCATTTGAACTCACTAGACTCTCACTCACTCCTATGTCTTTTATGATAATGATATATATAAATGAAATGTAATAATATTAGAGATTAATAATTCAAACACAGAAAAGTATAAAAAGAAAAAGAAAAGAGATAGTGTATGCATATATATAAGAGTTGAATTTAGATCATACATTATATTTTTTGATATTTTTTATATCTGATTTTTTGGCCTCACTGAATATAATTTTTACATGTTTTCTTACAACTAGATACAAAAACACTTATATTTATTAATGGGAATATCACTATCTTTGTGTTTAATGATAAAAAATCTAGTGTGAGATATTAAACTTTTTTTTAATTTTTTTTTTTTTTACCATTCTTTTCTTTTCTTTTCTTAGTTCATAAATCCTCTCTCTGTATATGGACACAATTTGAATTTTGGATAACTAATGTGCATCTTGAATTCAAAATGATCTGTACTTAGTGGATTGCTAGGAAAACCAAAAAAAAGAAAAAGAAAGAAAAAAAAAAAAGGAAGTACATTTATTGTTGTATTTTTTTTTAATATTGTTCAAATTAATTAAAGAAAAAAGCCCAGTGCATGTCATGTTTTTGTTTAATTAATTTTCTTATTTGTGTTCAAATAAAAAAATTATTTTTATCAGGCATTAAAGGAGTGCCTTAGGCCATTTTTTTAATCTGCTACCAAGGATTTGTTTGAGGATTATTGTATCACACATTAATTTGTTGACAATCTATTTAATTAATTAAGGATAGGCTTTTTTTTTGTACCAACATAGGAAATGATGGTTTCTAGATTGTTGATACAACAAAGTTTGTCTTTGTTAAATAGAGGCTATATTTAAATCAATAAAATTTACAAATTGATTCATGTTTGATTTTTTTTTTTTTTTAAAAATTTTAGAGTGATGTGATTAATGTACACATTAATTGACAAGAGAAAGTTTGGATTTTATTTCTCGATAATAACTTTTTTTTCGATATTTTTATTGGGTAGAGGTTACAAATGTGAAGTGAATTCTAAGATGTTTTGAAGTAGTGTCTGGCCTGAAGATCAACTATCATAAAAGTGCTGTCAATGGAGTAGGAATTGATGAGACTATAGTTGATGAATTTGCTTCGAGATTAAATTGTACAAGTCAAAAGCTCCCCTTCAAATACTTAGGTTTGCCCTTAGGAGCCAATCCTAGAAGGAAGCAAACTTGAAAACCTGTGGTGGATAAGTTCAGAGCTAAATTTGCCGGATGGAAAAGAAGAGTTCTTTCTTTTGCTGGTAGGGTGACATTAATTAAATCTGTGCTATCCAATTTTCCTGTTTATTACATGTCCTTATTTAGAATGCCTCAAGGAATTGTAAAGGAGCTAAACAAGATACAATCCGCATTTTTATGGGAAGGCACTGATTTGAAGAGAAGAATTCATCTTGTGAAGTGGGAAGAAGCTACAGTTAGTAAGAAACTTGGAGGATCGGAGATAAGAAACATTAAAGCAGTGAATGAAAGCCTAATTACCAAATGGTGATGGAGGTTTGGGTCTGAAGATAATGCTTTGTGGAAGAACTTGATCTATTGCAGGTATGGAGCTGATGGTAGAAGATGGTTTCCTTTCTCCATGGCTGCTAATCCTTGCTCAAAGATCTGGAGTGATATTCTATAAGTAGTACAATCTAATCCTAGACTTTTTAATTTTTTATGGATAATGTTGCAATCAAAGTTGGGAATGAGAGAATGATTAAGTTTTGGAAGGATATCTGGTAGGGTAGCTCTTGTTTTAAAGACAAATACCCTAGATTATTTAGTGTTTCTACTGATGAAGGGATCACATTGAAAGAGATGGCGGACCAAAAAGCTAGCAATGATGATTGGTCTTTCAGCTTTAGAAGGATTTTACAGGTGTGGGAAGAGGAGAACTTGAGAAAAATGAAGGAGGATTTAGGATCAGGCCTAGCACTATGTTTGGAAGCAATGGACAACATCAGTTGGAAAGATGGCAACTCTGGGTGTTTCAATGTAAATCAGTATATAATTGGTGTGAACTGCATTATGGTCCTGTGAAAAGTTTATCTAGTTTAATCTGAAATAATGTTGTTTCTCTGAAATCTCAGTTTTTCGTGTGGTTGGTATGGAAATGGAGAATAAAGTCACTAGATTTTTTGCAGAAGATTGGGGTTATTGACTCTAATATGGTACCAAGCTGTGTTCTTTGTAGAACAGGGAAGGAATCATTAAACCATACAATGCTACATTGCCCTCTTGTTTGGAAAATCTGGTCTAGCATCATCAAATGGTGGGGAATGCAATGGGTTGTTCCAGGAACAGTGGAATGTTTGCTTCAGTGGTGGAGTGGATGGAAGTTTAAAAAAGGGAAATTGCAGATATGGAAAGTAATATCAGTAGCATTGTTTTGGTTTGTGTGGAAGCACAGAAATGAAGTTATTTTTAATAAGGGTCAGCCTAATCTGGAAGAACTATGTGATCTTATTAAGGTAAGAGTAGCAATGTGGATGAAGTCAAATTTGGTGGGAAGAGACTACTTAATTAATCAATTTGTATCAAACCTACAACAGATCAAGTTATGTATTAAGTGACTGGGCATCTGTGGTGGCTATTATGCTTTGTTTAGGTGCTGATATAAACAAGTTGCTAGATTGAATTGGAGGTTGTCCTGGTTGCTGCTGCTTTTGATGGCAGGGGAGGTGGTTTTTTTAGTATGGTTGCAGGAATTACTGCTACAGATGTTACTGTTGTTAAGTGGCTGCAAGAGTTGGTATTTGAGTATGGTTGTTACTACTACTTCTGATGGCAAGGGAGTTTTTTTTGTTTGTTATTTGTGAGGTTTTAGTTTTGGTTTTGGTTGGTTACTCACCAACCTGATGCGATGCTGCAAATGATTGGGCTTATTCTATAGTGCCAACCTAGTTGGGATCATATTACTTAGTTATGATGTTTGTGCATTCATCTCCTTTATTGATGTACATAGTTTTTTTTATTATTCATCAATAAATTACTTTCTTTGCTGATAAAAAAAACATGTAAATAAAAAAAATAAAAAAAACCCCAATAAAAGCATTATATTCAGACAAAAAATGAATAAAGAAAAAAAAACATGACACATTTTATGATATCTTAAAGTTTTAACATATTTTATTTATGTGGAGGAAAAAAAAACTATATAAAAGCAACAAATGAATCACAAATCAGATTGTATTTGACTCCCTAGGGAGTCATTCTTAGCAAATAGAAGGTGAAAAAAAAAAAATAAACAAAAAAAATGTAAAGCTATTAAGATTATCGGCCAAGCAAGCAATAATAAGTTCCATAGGAAACTTTTAATACATATATATATATATTATATATGGAAAAAAAATGCTAGATACATTAACAAGTTTATAAATTTTTTTATTAACTGTTATGTCATGCAATAATGAAACTTTAAAATCTATAAGATGACTTATTTTAATAATACGATAGGTATTTATAAGATTTTTAAGTTGTTGCAGTTAAAAAGCTCGTAGTTGGATTTTGGGTTGGGTCGACCGGTCCGCTTCAGATGTGCACCGGTCGTCTCGTCCCTTCTGCCGAGCCTTGGCCAGCATGCCATGCCACAGCCTTGGCAAGCATGTCATGCCAGGGCCTTGGCCAGCGGCACGCCATGCCAAAGCCTTGGCTTGCATGTCATGCCACAGCCTTGGCCAGCAACATGGTATGCCAATTGCGCGCTAACCTAGAACCCACAAAGGGTGTTGGTCGATTAAGACAGCAGGACAGTGGTCATGGAAAGTCGAAATCCACTTTTAAAATCTATAAGATGACTTATTTTAATAATACGATAGGTATTTATAAGATTCATTAGTTTATGTAATATTACTGATTCATATATATGTTACAAATTGATAGAGCTAACTAGGATCAGCGTGACACGTAACACAAAGAAGAACAAAGCAATAATTTAAATTACAATACAAGAATATAAAGATTATCATGATTCACTTAGAATACGACTACTTTCACGGTTGTTTTGTTTTCACTATGATTTGAAAGATTACCATATAATATAGAGAAAAACGACGCTTTAACTATATGTTGGAAAAAATGATTTTTGGTAACTTTAATTTAATATTAAAGTGTGGTGACTTTAATTAAATATTAAAGTGGGTCCAACCTTTTATTGTGTTGGGTCCAAGTGAGCCAAAAACCATTGAGTTTTGAATAAGAAATTGCCAAGAAATTACTTCATGATGTTAGATTCATGAATAGGATTTTAAAGAGTATTTAAATCTTTTTTCTTGGCTAAAGGGCGTGAATTCTTTGGGCATCCAAACTTTCATATTTTTGGAAAGGGGCTATGGATGCTTGGTGTTTTAATGACTAGCCTTAAAGGCTGGAGGCTCTTCCTCTCTCCCCTATGCATGTATAAATTGAGAGTCTCCTGTCAAGTCTTGATATAGAAATTTTTGCTTCCATTTTACAAGTCAGTTTGCCAGAAAGTTCCTACTGTGAGAGAGTGCTGCCACTGTTTTTGTTCGCTAAGCTAGACAGAGAGTGCTTCTGTCGTAGCTGGTTTTGACCGTCGTATCCTGGGAGACAGACGCCGGGATTCCTCAAGCACTCGACCTGTGAGGCGGCGAAATCTGTTTTAAGGAAACTGCTTCCGTGCAGGCTTCGGTTTCGTCTCTTTACCCTTTTATTGTTTTGTGTATTTCTGTTGAAATTTAATTGTAATTATCAGCATATATTCTTGGTATATAATTTGTTTTCTTCATAAATCTATTTATTTAATTTCACAATTTGAACAACACTATAAATATATAATATTAGAACAACGTGACAGAATAGTAAAAATATCAAAAATACTCTTATTTCAAATTCAGGCAGGCCTCCCGAACCCCACCTTCGTCGGAGAAGGAGGTGCTACTCCTCTAACCATAAACCAATTTACTTCAAAGTTGAATCAATAATCGAGCGGTTGATGTTAAATAATTGTCAAGATCCGCACTACTCAATGGATTTGCTGTAACTGCATTTAACTCTGAATTCCAGCAAACTTTTGTTGTTTGTACATCATCTTGTATTGCTAACAACCATGATTTGCTTGATCATAATTCTGGTCCTTTGCTTATAAATATATAAATATATATATGTTTGTATGTATTTAAAACTGATAATAAGAATTTGCCTGCCACAGGCCTGAATTAAGCATCAAAACCTGTCTAATGGTTAGTGAAAAATCCAATTCCATCCAACTTTGCTTGTCAGAAGCTGTCTCTGCTTCACAACAATCAATGAAATCAATTTCTTAAAAAATTGTTTACTGAGATATAATTAACAAACAACTTGCATTCCAAAGCCTAAATCAACATGTGCAAGCACATTGATCCTTAGCATAAATTATAGACAGACAACGTTTGATTGCGTGGCTTTTCTTATCCTTTGTTATGGGACAATAATTACGACTGTATTTGAATCTTAATTTTTTTTTTTTAAATAAAAGGCATATACAATAAAAGAAAAATATGTTTTGTATTCACATTAAAAAAAATCTTCACAAATTTTTTCTTAAATTCAAGATCCAAAAACAATATAAAATAAAAAATAAAAAAAAAAACCTAATGATTGTGAGTTCACATTTTGTTAGCTTGAAGATTGGCCCAACTTTAGAGTAGTAGAGAAGTACTAATGAGCCACACTACAAATTATGAACCCACACATTGTTTCTTTGTTTTCTTTCCCTTCACATGTAGTGTGCAAATACATGAGAGACACCATTCGACTTTTTAATGCAACATGTTCACTCTCTGTCTCTTTCCTATTAGAAGAAATTTAGGGCGGGTACATCGTAAAATATTTACATAACTTTGCAGCATTAATTATGACATTTTTTGATAAAAATTACGACAGGATGAATATATGATGTATATTATTAAAGTAAACGGTAGGAACTATGATCATATAAAATCAATATTGCGGTGCAAATGCATTAGAATATGAAGAGAGAACAAATAATCCTTGACTAAAAGTGACTGCTGACAATGAGCTAGCGTAACTTTTCTTTCTTCTCAAAAAGTTGTTTCCGTGCTGAAGTAGAATTAATTTATATCTTAGCAAGAGAATAATAAATAAATAAATAAAGTTGCTTCCGGGTTGAATTAGAATTAATTTATACTTAGGACAAGAGAATAAAAAAGAACTTATAGATATGCACTGACATGTAAAATTGTAAGAGTTATATATTGTCCCTAACAATGCTATATATTGTCCCTAACAATGCTATATATTTATTTAAAAAAATTGTTCAAATTTTAAAATATGCGAATTCGAATATAACTTACACCACACCATTTTTAATCTACACTACAAATTCAAGTTATGAGATCTTACAGGAGATATTCGTAGGAGAGAACCTGGTTATAGGTAGAGATTTTAATGGCCATGTAAGCATAGATAAACTAGGCTATGAAAGAGTGCATTGCGGATACGATTTTGTGACAGAAATGAGACTGGAGAGAATATCTTAGATTTTGTGTTGGCTTCTAACCTAGTGGTGGCCAATACTCTATATAAGAAGAGGGAGGAGTATTTAATAACCTTTAAGACTGGGTCAGTTAAGAGCCAAATAGATTACTTCTTAGTGAGAAAAGTGTATCGCCTAAAATGTAATGATTGTAAGATGATTCCTGGAGAGAGCCTGACCTCTCAACATAGGATTTTGGTACTAGATCTATGTTTTAGAGGGCAATACCAAGCTAGGAAGGATGGTGGGCGTCATAGGACGAGATGGTGGGACCTAAAAGGGGATAAACTAAAAATATTCAAGAATAAAATGGATAAGAAAGGTACTTGGGACTTGGAAGATAATGCTAACACTATGTGGAACTAGATGACCAATTGTATGAGGAGAATCTCAAGGGAAGTACTTGGAGAGTCGAAAGGAATGAGACCCAACTCTAGGAAAACTTAGTAGTGAAGGGAAGATATTCAAGCAGTAGTTAAGGCAAAAAAAGAGTGCTTTAAAAAGTGACAAAATGATAGAACTGAGAAAAACCTTAAGAGCTATAGATTGGCTAATAAAGAGGTCAAGAAAATAGTGAGAGAGGATAAGTTGAAAGCTTATGATGACCTAACCATTAGACTAGATAGTAAGGAGGGAGAGAAGAGGATATACAAACTTGCTAAGATATGAGAGAAGAAAACAATAGATTTTAATCAAGTTAATTGCATCAAGAGTGAGGATTCTAAAGTATTGGTGAATGATGAAGAGATTAAGGAAAGATGGAAGAATTATTTTGAGAAACTATTAAATGAGGAACATGAACGTACGGCAATAAGGGAAAAAATAGCCAGTAATACGATAAACCAAGACTATAGGTTCTATCGCATGATTAGGAACTTTGAAGTGGAGACTGCACTTAAGAAGATGAAATCAAATAAGGCTTTAGGACCTGATGATATCGCTATTAAAGCTTGGAAGTGTTTGGGTAAAAAGGGGGTTGTTTGGTTGACTAGATTGTTTAGCAAAATTTTGTTGATTAGGAATATGCCAGATGAGTGGAGGAAAAGTATTTTAGTGCCAATCTATAAGAATAAATGAGATGTTCAGAATTGCAACAACTATAAAGGAATCAAGCTAATGTGTCATATAATGAAAGTGTGAGAGAGGGTGATGGAACGCCGATTGCGAGATATAACAGAGGTGTCAGATAATCAATTTGGGTTTATGCCTGGTAGGTCAATAATGGAAGCGATCTATTTTTTGAGAAAAGTAATAGAAAAGTATAGAGAAAAGAAAAGAGACATTCATATGGTGTTTATCGACCTTGAGAAAGCATATAATAGAGTGCCTCGGGATATAACACGGTGGGTATTAGAGAAGAAAGAGGTGACAAAAAGTTACATTAATGTGATTAGAGACATGTATAAAGGGGTGGTGACCACTATTAGATCGCCTACTGGAGAGACAAATGAATTTCCTATCACTGTAGGGTTACACCAAATATCTACATTAAGTTCTTATATTTTTGTTTTAGTTATGGATGAGTTGATGAGAAATATTTAGGATGACGTGCCATGGTGTATGCTTTTTGCAGACAATATCGTGCTAGTGGATGAGACTAGAGAAGG
Source organism: Camellia granthamiana (assembly GCA_036172215.1). NCBI lineage: Eukaryota > Viridiplantae > Streptophyta > Magnoliopsida > Ericales > Theaceae > Camellia > Camellia granthamiana. The sequence continues at coordinate 7,668,149 of CM069913.1, read as the reverse complement.
AGTTAACACAAAGTCGAAAATTTAGAAAAAAACTCTTGAATCTAAAGGATTCCGGATAAATAGAACTAAGATAGAGTATATGGAATGTAAATTTAGTAACAATAACAATGAAAGTAGAAAAGAAGTGAAGATTGAGAACCAAGAACTACCTAAAAGTGAACATTTTCGTTATTTAGGATCTATTATCACAACAGCGGGGGAGATCGATGCGGATGTGGCCTATAGGATTAAGGCGGGATGGTGTAAGTGGAGAAGTGCATCTGGGATACTGTGCGATAAACGAATACCCACTAAATTAAAAGGTAAGTTCTATAAAACGGCTATTAGATCAGTGATATTGTATGAGACGGAGTGCTAGGCAACCAAGAAATAACATGTAGATAAGATGAGTGTGATTGAGATGAGGATGCTAAGGTAGATGTATGGCAAGACAAGACAAGACAAGACAAAATTAAGAATGAGTGTATTCGGAAATGGGTAGGAGTAGCACCGATAGAAGATAAGTTGAGAGAGAGTTGATTGAGATGGTTTGGTCATATTCAACAAAGACCAACAGAGGCAGTAGAGAAGAGATTCGATGCTATAATGGTAGATGAAAGTGTTAGGGGACGGGGTAAGTCTAGATTAATGTTTGCTAGCATTGTAAATAGAGATATAGACCTACTTAATTTGATTAACGAAATGACATTTGATAGGACCACGTGAAGAAAAAGGATTCATGTAACCAGCCTCATTTGATGGGACTTAAGGCTTGGTTTGGTTTACTATGAATAATTCATGTAACCAGCCCCATACACCGTTCTCATTAATTTTTAACAAGTTGAAAATTCATACTAATAAAAAATAGTCGTTGAAGCACATCTTCTGTTGCTGGGAAATTCTATTTTCACACATTTGATTACCTCAGTGCACATTTTTTTCTCAATACACACACCTATTAATTTGTTTATTGATTAATTTTTTCAATTCACACACTAAAAATTACAATTATATCTTTCAATCATAACTATTGTACACACACACCATTTAACCCTCATTCCACACACCTGTATCCCCTTTGCCCATCATTCTTCTTCTCAATAACCTCAATTTCTTTGCTACCAGAGTTCCCAAACTGATTAATGCCTTCAATGGGTATGCCAGATAGCCCTTGAATTGCTTCAATTCCAAAAATTGGAACTTCATTTCCACCAAATTGGGTTCGAATTAACCCATCATAGAGAACCAAACCGTCATTTTTGTTGTTGAATTCACTGAACTAAGCTAGAACTGGGTCATCCTTGACCATTGCACTCTCAACACATCCAAACAAACTATAATTCTCGCCGGAAAGTTTGTTTGGACCTCGATTTTCACCAGCATTTCCACCAAACATACCCTGAACCTCCATTTCCGTTACCACCGCCAGATTGTGTTGCGATTTAGGTAGATCCCACCACCGCAACACCACCTCTCGCCACCGTCTTCATGAGCCCTAAAAATGTAAGAAGTGACAAACAATGAAAAAACTATGACCACTAGATAAACATATGTCAGTCTACATTTTTTTCAATTTACAGTGCATTAGAGTTTTTGTATACATTTTAATTGATTTTCATAGAAAAACAATATAAGAAGTTATCTCCTGAAGTAGCTGTACAAGTAGAATAGGAGAATGAAGCATAAAGGTTACATACTACAGAGCTACCAAAAACATTTTCAGATGAAATCACAGTGTATTAAGATTTTTTTTTTAAAGGATGTGTACAGAGAATTCTGGTATAATATTATGGATGTGTTTTGATATCTATTATAGTAATTTTGTTTTAGGACACAATTGTTATTCAAATAAAATTTCATTAAATGTGTGCACAGAAATAAATAGATGTGTAAAAATAGAATTTCCCATCTGTTGCTTCCTAATAAGTAACTTGCTTTTTATATTTTTTATTTATTTAAATCATTTATACCTCATAAATTATAAATAAAAATTGCACTAAATATTTTGCACAAATTTTTTCAATATATCTATATAATAAGGAAGCTCGGTTTTTTACTCCGGATGGGACATCTATCCAAGGTGGCAAGGTGATCCAACGGCTGAGATTAATAAGGAAGCTCTCCCCCTTTCAAACCCATTTCAGTCCCCATTTCACTATATTTCAAACCCAGGAAAGGGATAGAGATCGGAATCATGAGAGGGATGATAGGGATAAAGATAGAGATCGTGAAAACAGAGAAAGGGATCGATCTGGTATTAAAGATGTAGCAAGCCGCAAGATGCCTCTACTTCCAACCAAGGAAAAGTATATGTCGAAACCCATTCAAGAACTTGACACTCCCAGTTATCGACTTCTGCCAGCGAATGTAAGCAGTTCTTTCCTTAAAATTTTCAACTTTTGGGGGTGCTCTTGCTAAGTTCTGATATTGGGGCTGAAGTATTGAATGATCATGCGCAAAAACCAGTATGAATTAAGTTTGTTTCGATGTGAAAATGACAGGTTGGGAACTGATTATAAAATATATATAAAAAAAAGTTTGTGGAATTCTACCATTGTTTACTCTGTTTATGAATTAAGTTTACATGACAAATACATTTTCAAAAGCAGATACATCTTCTCCCCTTCCATCCATCTCTCTCTCTCTCTCTCTCTCTCTCATTCAAGAGCAGATCGGCTAGATCGGTGCTAGCCTTGCTAGATCGGTGGGTTCGGCGACGTCGCGGCAACAAATCGGTCATTACACACCTGACCTGAAATCTTGACTATATTTTTTTGTAAGGTTTTCTTTGTGTGCAGGGTCATTACACACCTGACCTGATGGTCCAGGAGTTTCTGAAATAAGCCTAGATCAGATTGATTTCGATCGATAACATAGTTTTTTGAAAGTTGATTTTGGGTTTATGAAATGAAGGACCATGGTGGCTGTCTAGCTGGTAAAGTGTTTGTGTTCCAAGTGTATCTAATTATGTATGGATTTATGAGGTTCGATTTTCGCCACATTTTTTTGTTTAGTAAATAATTATCTTCATCAACATTGTAATGATGTGGTTGTTTGCTTCATATTGTATTGTGTTGTTGTCATACAGTAGTTGAGCATCTTAATCTATGTAGTCTACAGAATCCCTGAAGTCCCTTTGTTGTTGTAAATAGTGGGCAGATTAAATGATGAGTTTATTGTATGAATTTGTATTGGTTTCATTGATTTACTTGGGTTTTTCATGTATTCTAACTCCTCTAAGACAAGATTGAATTGAACTATAATTTTTTTAGTTTTTTTTTGTCACTTTGTAAATTGTATAAACTCTGTAAGATGTAAGCTTTCGCAGGCTGTGATAGATAGATGGCTAATATAGAACTATACCTATTTTAAGTACTTATTGGGATTTGTTGTAAATAGTGGGCAGATTAAATGATGAGTTTATTGTATGAATTTGTATTGGTTTCATTGATTTACTTGGGTTTTTCATGTATTCTAACTCCTCTAAGACAAGATTGAATTGAACTATAATTTTCTTAGTTTTTTTTTTGTCACTTTGTAAATTGTATAAACTCTGTAAGATGTAAGCTTTCGCAGGCTGTGATAGATAGATGGCTAATATAGAACTATACCTATTTTAAGTACTTATTGGGATTTTAGACTTGGTTGTGTTGAGGTATCATGTAAATAAAATTGATGAATGGTCGTTTGTTGAAAAATCACTTGCTTTTTTTTTTTTTTTTTTTTTTTTTTTTTTTTTTTCTATTTCAGAAATGTATGGTTCTGGGCATAAACATAATGGAGTTCAATTCTATATCCAATACTGTCAAGACAAAACCTAATTTTTTACTTTCTTAATAGGAGTTATAAATCCAAGTTATAGTTACTTCACTATCTGGGCTGTATGAGAGGAAGATGTTGCTGTTTAATATGTTTCCATGATTGTCAGCTACTTCTGTTGATTCGGAGTGCACACATGTAGCTTGTGCAGCCCCTTAATAACTGCAGAACATTTCTCATATTTTTATGTAGAGGTAGTTGGATACATCCTTGCATAGTTTTAATTCCATCAATGGTATTACTTTAGGACTTATAAACTGTAAAATTGAAGGCTAATTTGAGGCAGTATTATGGCGAATAATTCATAAGGATTGGGTTTTGTTGCCTCTCCCATAATGTTAGTAGAATCTGTGATTTGGGACCATTGCATCTATGGGTGTGTTACATAACGTGCTTTGAATATGCAGAGACACAGACAGAAAGCCATTTGTGTCCTTGAAGAAGATTACAGAAAGGAGGGGACCCAAATCCAGTCTAGGATTCAAGTAGATATTACTACTCTTTGGCATTGCACCACTTCTACATGTTCTGTTTTCCATAAAACAGAGCTTCATTGACTTTGATGCCATAGAATATTGATGTTGCTGTATATCAATCAGTGAAAATTTGCTCTGTTTTTATTTATATATATGTAGACTATATTGTGAATAAGCCTAGGACCTAGGGTATTGTGAATTTGTGAGTCAAATATGTAGATTATATTATTCTGGTTTGTAGAATCCCTCATTCAATATACCAGAAAATTTTCACCCGTCTTTTTCTTGGTGATCTTTCTAGAAAGAAAAATATCTTTCAGAGAACATAGCATTTTTTTAAACAACAAATACCAAGCAGAGAATCCATCAAATTGTATATTTGAAGAACACAGAGAAGAGTCGGTCGCGGTTTTCGACCGATCGAGTGGATGAAGAAGAGAACAAAGGGTTTGGAATCTGAAAAATTATGTTGCGTGGGACTGTATCTAGCAGCTGGAAAAGAAGAAAAAAAAATACAGGCAGGTTGGGTGCTCTCTGTTCAAGGGCCGGTTGATCCGTCAACCGACCTGCATTTTTTTAATTATCGCACCATCCCTATCCTTTCGTCAAAAATCATGCATCCGTCCAAAACTATTCAGGGAGATAGGTCGAACGAATCCATGATCGCCCAAACAGATTTTTTTATGTTTTTTTTGTTTGAAGCCATAGAGCTCATCAATTAAAGAGTTGGTTGTTTGCCTATGCCATTTTTTTGGTATAGAAACAGGGATTTTCAGGTTGAAGGTATAATTTCATCTTTATAATTGATAATTTATTTTTAAGACAAGAAGGGTTGGGATTACAATTATATTAAATTGATAATTGATAATTTATTAAATAGTATTGGAATTGTAATTATATTCTAATCCCAACATTATTTACACCGTGCCTTCAGGCACGGGTATACGCTAGTATATATATATAAACAGTTTGATAAAGTGCCCCTGACAACATGAAGCTTATCAACTATTTGGTTATTTGTGTACAGCTAGCTTACTCAGAACATCACCGTACCTCGACGTTTTGTTTCCAAATAAAAGCAAGAACTTAAATTAGTGGAATATTTAGGGGCTAGACTTAGGGGACCCAACACTAATTAAAGTAGGAATTAACAGGTTAATTTCTCTCTCTCTCTCTCTCTCTCTCTCTCTCTATTTGTGTCCACCAAAACATGTGTCCCACAACCCTGAAAACATTATCTTCATCTTCAAGTGGGTTTGGTTTGGTTTGGTCTCTATTCTTTTGACTCTTGAATTGGATTTTCCTTTTCTAAGGGGTTGTCCACATCTAATCTTCCTTTATAAGTTGTAATCAACTTCTACTTGATTTGATGTTACATGTCCTCCTTCTTGATCCATTCATTCATTATTTTCGAGTTTATACATTTCTCAATCTTCCCTCCCTCCTTCTCTCTCCACCGTCATTGTTTGTGTTGTCTTCAATACGCCCTATTTTGTTTCTTTGTTTTCTTGGTCCATCATATCTAGCTCCCCTGCAAGTGAGGGGTTTTCTGTTCACAAACAAGAAAGATTTTTACAATTGTTCAGTCCCTCTATTACTTTTTATCAACCAAAAAAGATTAAAAATAGAGCATAAACTTGGAGTTACAAATTTTTTGTTTTTGTTTTTGTTTTTAGACATTATTATTTTTTTTTATGGGAAAGATTATGGTACGCATCTCTCAAAAGGTGTGTACCATATACACCTTATAACTACTGAAGAAAATAACACAATTTCATATTTTTTGAGTTATAATTAAAAAAATAATCATAACTAAATATCTTAAAATAATGTCATAATTAAAGAAGAAAATTGGTCATAATCGTAGAAGAAAATGATATAATTAAAAATGCATATGATATAGAGGGTGAATGATAAATTTTTTATTTTATATTATCAAGAACACTCCTACATAGGGACCTTTGGATCCACCATAGAAAGGTAAACTAAAAGTTATCCCTTTTGTTAAGTCAGTAAACTAGTAGCCAAGCAAAGCAATCTGCAAAACAAAACAGATTGAATAGGAAAATCATTCTAATAAATTTCATATCCCAATCTAATTCTTAATAGAACGCTGGCAATCACATGATGCCTTTTGTCTAATAGATTTTTATTTATTTAATTTTTTTATTTTTGTAAAATGATACAGTAAATTAGTGAAGCAAAATGTTCTTTTTTTTGTTGCCCCAAAAGAGGTTTTTTTACAGCGCAATCAAGTTCATTCCAATTGATTATTATAAACTAAAGCCTATTGATACCCTTTGCTCATAGGTCTAAATGTAGTCTATAGAAAGTGAAAATTCTTCTGGGGTTTGCTTTAGGATTCTGAACTGATCAGAAAGGGCCAAAATGAAATGGTAGATTCTGCAGACTCATCAAAGAGTAGTGATGGAAAGGACAGACAGATAACAAGAAATTAGCAGAGAGAGAGAGAGAGAGAGAGAGAGAGGGACATATAAGTAAATCAGAGGAGAAGAGTGGGGTCATGAGTGGCATGTGGGATGTTGGCGTTCTTTTACCTAACCTCTGAATTTCAAGTCATGTGACCAATGACCATTGTCTTCTTCGCCATCCCCATCAACCCCCCCCCCCCCCCCCCCCTCTCTCTCTCTCTCTCTCTGCTCTTTTTTATTTGGTAAAATGGAATCCCCTTTTTTTTATTTTTTTTATTTTCATTTGCTAAAATGAATTGTTGGAGGTAATTTTGGGCGACTATGCTGCTCAGCCAATTATGATATGATATGAAATCAACTGTCCGGTCCGGTCAAGTTGTGCTTTGTTATCTTTAGGCATCGTTTGAGAAGTGAGTTAGTTTTTTGACTTTTTAATTTTTTTAGTTATTTTAGTCTGGGGGCTTAAAAGTCTAATTTGGAAAGAATTTTTGACTTTTTTTAGTTTTTTTGAATTTTTTGTAAGAGAAGGAATGTAATGATTATGGATTGGATGTGATATTTTGTCTTATTGGACTAAAAAACCTATTTTATTTTTTGTGACTATTTTAGTCAAAAAAGCTCCAAACCTCTCTTCCCAAACGGAGCTTTAGGGTAATTTATTTGGAGATTTAAGTCAAAATCCTCTCATAATAAAATTTTAATATATTTAGGATAAGTATAAAAAAATTTTTTTTTAAAAAGTTCAACACAAACATTATTATTAAAATATTAAATTTTAAAATAATATAACTTTTGATGTAAATATCGATTTTTAATAAAATTAGTATTTTTAAAATCCTATCATCAAAATATATCAAATAAGATCCATATTAACTATTAGATTCGTTGAAAAAAAAATTTATTACCGTCAAAATTGATACAAACAGTAATAGTAACAGTAACATGTTACTCTATCTCACGGTAACATGTTACTCGGTTTGACAGTAACATGTTACTCTGATTCACAGTAAAATTTTACCCTAGCAATATTGTCTAGGAAAAAAAAAATATATATATATATTTTTTACTTTATCCTTACTCAATTATGTATTTTCTTCTAAGTGTTTATGAAGTAAAATAAATTGAGCTGTTTTTTTCATCAAACATGGGTCTAATGGAAGGGTTTTGGCTAAATTTCCCAATTTATTTTTGATAATTGGATGTTGGACCAGTTTACGCATATCTCGATTAATCCAAGACCTTAAAATTAACGATCGAGCAAATCTCTAATAGCCCAAAAGTTTGGGATGTTTAATTTTCGTACGATTTGACCCTACAATCTCTTGGATTACAAGCCCTTTAGTTGTCTCTCCTTTCACTGAGCAAAATCTCTTAGGATTATATTCAGTGTATTTGGTTTGAGTTTTCTGGATTAAGTTTTTTGAAAATTGAGTTTTTTGATTTTCGTGTTTTTTTATTTTTAGTGAATATTTTTTAAATTTTAAACATTTTTTTTACTTTTTTAGATGCACCTTACTTAGATATATCTAAAAAGTAAAAAAAATTGTGAAAAAATATTTTAAAAAATTAAGAAATACATAAAAATACAAAAAATGTACTGAATTCTTGTATTTTTTTTTGTATTTTTGCTATTTAGTGAATTTTTAAAAGATTTTTTTTACAATTTTTTTACTTTTTAGGTGTATTTATGTTAGGTGTGTCTAAAAAGTAAAAAATTTGCATAAAATATTAAAAAAATTCAATAAAAACAAAAAAACACGAAAAATAAGAAAATAAAATTTTCTGAAAACTGTTTGTAGAAAAATAGAACCAGGCAAGCTGATTAGTATCATTTTAGAAAGTGACCTTCTAGTTAAAATATGAAGGAAAAAAAATTGATGACCATATTTGGTTTGATTTTCAAAACTTGTTTTAGAATTTTTTTAAAAAAAATTAAAAATTAATTTGGTCAAAGAAATAAAAAAAATTCATATCATTTTTATATAATTTTATCTTTTAGGAGGTTAGAAATAATATTTAAAAAATGAAAAATATCTTTTTGATATTTATTTTGTATCAAACTAGTTTTCATTTTTTATTTTTTAAAAAAACATGGGCTTTTTAACATTGGGCTTTTTTTACTTTCTGTTTTTGGGCCAAGCAATGTCTACCCTGCCCAAAATAAGGTAGCCCAACGAGCACCATAACTCCGTTGGGCCCAAATGTTACTCCGTCCAAATCACACAGAAAATAGTCAAGTCCCAATTCGTGTTAACAAGGTAACACTTGAACAGGGCTGGAATAGGGACTGACACACTTGAAACAAATGGGCCTCAATCACTACAGATTAAACCAGAAATGAATCCATCAAAAGCCCAGTCGGCTGATGTTGAACACATTAAAAGTTTAGCGGGCTTTATGCTCCATATATGTAGAACTTCGATACTGACTTTATGATCAAAATGATTACATTGGCATTTCTGAAATTTAAGCTTTTTGATGGATGTTTTATTTAAAATGATAAAATCAATACTTAGACCTCGTTTAGGAATTAGTTTTTTAGTAATTTTTTAGTCTTTATGTGATATGAAATTGTGTTTTAAAATAACTTTTTTTAGTTATATCGAAAAATCATGAATTATTGAGATATTTGATTTGTTTTTTTTAATCTTTTGACTTTTTAATTTTTTGATTGACCTCTTATAACTTTTGAACTAAATGAGGCCTTATAATGTCATTTTCATTTGATTTGCCTCAGAAAAAGTTTTTTTTGTTTTTGTTTTTGTTTTTTTTCACAAATTAAAGAATTGTCACTCAATAACACATACTATAAAAAATGTCATTTTTGACCACCAAAATATCGTCGCTAAATGTTCAGCTCCCGCGATGATTTTTTCTCTCTTCTTCACCGACAGTGATTATGATGAAACCATGTTACGATGATTTTGGCAAAACAGCAAATTAAGGTAGGGTTTGAGACTTTTAAGCCTGCAACTTTGGAGACTTATGGTTGTCAGGCCTAATCAAGAAATCTTTTTTGTGAAAAAGTTAAAATATTAAAATTTTCTCAGATAACGCCTAAGCAATACTTGCTTGCTCTTACTCCTACATAAAAAAATGATTTGTAGCAGTAAAAACAAATTGTTGAAGACAATGAACTTGGCTGCTCAATTCAAGCAAAATGCCTAGTCAGCTAAGTTAGGTTGAGCTGTGGGCCGGTTGAGTCTCAAAGATACCGACCAGAGCATAAAGTTGACCTATGTACAAATATTCCCAAAATCTAGCCCATAATATAAAAACAACTATATAAAGGCCATTCCAAAAATCAAGAATTATGATCCGACATACTTACAACATGCCGAGTCTAACCACCTTTGAATCATTCGTCTCGCTCACTAACGACTTACTTATCATATGGGTCAATTTGTTTTGAGATTCTACCTAGTATTTACCAAAGGGAAGTCCAATTTTTGCTACTATGTTTTGGACTTCTCGAAGCTCTTTAGACAGAATAGGGATGAAAATGGTTTTTCAAAATAGATTATGCAAGTGTGGAAAGGGATTTGACGATCGCCGATAATTTGTTTTACATACTATTAGTACATGCATTACCTAACCCTAATTTCCATTAGAAAAATGCCAATATCCTACGTCAAGTGGCCCACTAATTAAGATAAATAATGTAAAACCAAGAACTTATAAGATCATCTTTTGTCTCTTGTAGTAAAAGTTTTTGCCATAATTATCCAATGAAAAGGCTTTAAGTTCCGTCTAGTGATTGTCAACACATGATTATTCTTTAAAAAAAAAAGAAAAAGAAAAGAAAACTAGTGTGCACACAAGGAGGGAGCAGAGAAAATTTAGAAAGAAACCCAATATTAAGAGACAAAAATTCAAATAAACAGATAGACATGAGACAACGGCCTATTTTGGGAAGGTGATAAAAATCAACTTTTTTGCTTTTAATCAAGATTTTTTAGAGTGGTTTGGGAAGTTGGTAAAAAGTTATTTTTTTTTTGAATTAATATTTATTTATGGTGTCACATCACACTAAAATGACTAAAATATCCTCACCCAACTTAAAAAATTACATTTTATCCAAACTTACAAACTTACTTTTTTACTTCCCAAATAAGAATAAAAACGCCACCTGCGTTTTGCTGAAAAAATGCAAACCATGCGTTTTCATCTTTCCCCAAAACAGGCCAACAAATCAAAAGGTTTTTTTTTTATAATATATATATATATATTTTTAAATTTTAAATTGCCACTTGAAGTGACTTGCTTTCGTGTTAGTTAAGGAGACCACAAAAAATCATATAAAATGGGCAGTTCTAACTCTGTATTAATAAAAATGTTCAGAATATAAATTTTTAAAAATATTTTTTTCTTGTACATATAGCATTTTCTAATTGTTAGAGAAAACGTGTAATTTTGGATCGTATATATCTAGTATTCTCTTTAATTGCCTTGTCGTCCGTACATAATTACTTATTGAAAGAGGGGCCATCCATTTGGCCGACCAACATGTATAGCAGTTGAAAGCCTTCTTTTCTTTAAAATAAAAAAAAAAAAGTTGTAAATATTGCGTATAATAGTGATATTAATGATGATATTATTAATTAATGAGAAATTTTATATTACAGTAATAAAGAGTAGATAAATATTCATGACATTAGTGCACACAATAAACATATTCTGGGAAAGTTAGGTCGAGTTCCATAATCATATTCTATATGCATAAATTGTGTTTTAGAATACAAGTCATTGTCTTGAAACTTCTATAGAACTTACTTGTATAAACACAATAAGGGGGTGATTTTTCTTTCTTTTTATACCAATTGTTGGTCGTTTTCCAAATCATCTTGACTTGGAAAACTTGGGTCTCTACCATTTTATTATTTAGCGTGATTGTTTGGGTTTGACTGATACATATTAAAATAAAAATTTATAGAAATAAATACATATACACAATGTGAAAGAAAAAAAATAATTAAATAGTTTTCAATCGTTTCAAATCTTCTATAATTCTCTAACCCTTGTGGTTTAATGATGCTTTAACAAGTGAATGGATTGATTCTTAGGGCAACATAGCAAAATTGTAATTTTTTGTAAATTTTTTAATTCTGACATAGTCTTTGGTCAGATTAAAAAGAAACTAATCGAGATATGTGTAAATTGACCACGACACTCAAACCGCTAACCTCTCCCCCCCCCCCAAAAAAAAAAAAAAAAAAAAGCAAAAAGAAAAGCAAATGGATTGATGGGCCTACCTGAATGGGTCTCATACTAGCCATGAAAGCTCCCCAATGCATTAGGGTTTTAAAATTGGTTGATGATATGAGGAGAGAGAGGGGGGAGAGTCCTTTTTGCATATTTGTTTAGTACGGCAAGCTTGGCATTGGGTGACTTTTGAACGGTTAGAAATAAAGATATAAAGGCCGTTTTGTCGTCCAACACTAATGCTGGCAAGCCAGCTTGACTTTCAACAAAGTCCATGATTGCGTTTGGTAGAGTTTGTAATTATTATTTGAGAGTATGAGTTGTATTTTAAGTTTGAGAATTTTGAAATTATGATTTGAGTGTGAAAAATTTATTTGTTGAAAGAGTTTTGAAAATAGTTTTAAAAAGAGTTTTGAATTGAGTGAATAATTTTTTATGTGACATTTGATATTTGATACAAAAACTTATAACTCATAACCAAACATACAACTCAAAATTCTATTAAAGCACATAAATTTTTTTTAAAAATTCGGAAAATATTTTTTTCGAATATATAAAAATTAACATACCAAAAATAAAAAATAAAAAATAAAAAAATTGCACTTTTCGATCAACCAGCCGGATGACTAGTGGGACGTTCGGTATGACGTCCGGTGCAAAATTTTCAAAACCGGACCGGTGAGCGAACCGGAAAAGGGACCGGATGGACGGGTCACCGGTTCAACCGTCAGGTCAAAACAGTCGAACCGTGACGTCATAATTAATATTATATAATTAAAAAATATAACTATAAATTATAAATAAATAAAAATATATATAAATAATCAAATAAAACTAAAAATTGTTGCATAGTATTTATTAATAATATTTAATAAAGTCATAATTGATATAAAAAAAAAATCACTTATTTTAAAAAAATTAAAATTTTTAAACATTCCCTTTAAACAAATTGATTGAATGCTAGATTTAATTTTGGAGGGAAATGAAATTTTCAACCCTCCCTCCAATCAATATGTTTTAAATAATTTGATTGAATCCCACATAAAATTTTGTAGGTTCTCTTTGAAAAATCTTTTCCTATAAACAGGAATAGACTTTCATAATCTTCTCAAACTTTCAATGAGACTCTTTTTTATGAAAGGAGACTCTTGAAATAAGAATTTTTAGTCAAAATTTTGAACTATATATATATATATATATATAAAAGAAAAGAAACAAAGAAAAGAATAATAAAAAAAAAAAACCAATTCGACCCTCCCAACCCGGTCCGGATCACCGATTCGACCACTGGGTCACCGGTCTTCACCGGTTTTGCTCCCACTCCGGGTTTAGGGGGTTGACCGAACCGGAACAATGCCCTATTCCCGGTCCAACCGGACGGACCGGTCCATTTGTCCGGTGGGACGACCGGTTATGCCAAATTTCAAAATTTTTTTTTTTGAAAATCGTGCTCCCAAACTGAATTTTTTGCAGAGTTGTGGAAAATTAATTCCACATGCCTATCCAAACATTATATTCAAATGTGGGAGTAGAAAACTCGTTTTGAAATTGTTCCAAACAGAGCCCAAGTCTTTCCGTTTCGCTCTCGCTTGGTCTATGGAATTTTTTCTTTTCTTTTATTATTTTTTATTTTTTTATTTAAGAAAATAACTTACTATTTAAGACTCCTTACGATTTTTTTTTTCTTCAAAAAGTTTATTAAAAATATTTAATACAATTTCTACTTATAACTCATAATAGAAAATAGGTTAACTAAACTTAAAAAAAAAAAAAAAAAAAAAAAGATTAAATAAAAGGTAGAAAATGTTTTTATCAAAAGTTCAGAAGGTAACAGGATTATTAATTTTCAAATCACAAAAAATTACACTGAACAAAGTCTTTGCACCAAACAAGATTGTATTGGTCTTTTAATTTTTTTTTCATTTTCTTTTTGTTCAAATTAAAAAAAAAAAGCCAATACAGTTAGGAAAAGACAAAAAAATAAAAAATAAAATATTGGCCTTACTGATAACATTGGTCATAAGGTTAATTTTCTTTTTTTTTTTTTTTTTTTGGTAAGAATAAATAATTAGTATACAAACAATTTCAGGAATGAGAGTGGTGAAACACCAGTGCTAAAAGGCACAACACTAGTCACCATTTTATGGTATTTTTAGTTTGAAGAGTAATTTATTGAATCATATTTCATATTTTAAGATTTTATTATTGCTCATCACGTTAGATTGTGAGAAAAAAAATTTAAAAAATAAAAATATATTTGTATAGCGATTTCATATTTTTACGCTAGTGTGTGGTGTGGTGACCTATCATCATGCACTAGAATTGGGTTGGGGTCCACCCAATGAGGTTGTGTGGCTGTGCTAGGTACAAGTTGTGACAAAGATGGTCTGGTCCCCCAAGAAACTTCTTATTTTTTGTTTTCTTACGAAAATAAAAACATTTTGAGTTTAAGATAGCTCTATCTCTTCAATGTTGTGAATTTTGTTTTTAGAAGTCTTTTTTTTTTTCACAACGTAAAATATTATTGAGTAATTATGGACTACACCGAGCCATCGTTCACATGATGGTGGGTGGCGGTGGTGGACCTTTCAAGGGTTATTACAAACCATAATCAAAATGAAAATACATGAATTTTTTAGCTATCAAATAATTTAATTCAATAATACTGTGTTTGGTTGGGGGATTTGAGGAGGGATTTGAAAAGGGAAATGAAAAAAGTAGGTGAAATGAGAATAAAATATACCTAAATTTCATATAGTTTCACACACATTTTCCTTTTTCTTTTCCAAATCCCTCTCTAAATCTTTCAACCAAACACAGCATAAATGAATAATGGGAAAAACATTCAATTCACGCCCCAAGCTCCGTGACAACGCCGCACACTCATTTAGGTGAGCATGCAAGGCTAAGAGTCCAACACATAACCAACAATATAAAATACTCAAATTAAATCCTTTAATATCATAATGCTAAAAACCATACAAATAGACAATTCTTATCATATGAAATTGTCCACCAAGTCCACTAATAAAATAATAATAATAATAATCCAAGTACTTAAATCATAGTCCTACTCTCGGCACTCCCACAAGTAAAAATCCCGCGCAGCTCTACTCCTCAGAATCTGAAAAATAAAATAAGGGTAAGCCAGACAGCCCAGTAAATAACCAACCATCACTGCTAGCTGGATCAAGTATACAAAAATAAATAAATAAATCGATGACCAATAAATATAATTTTTCTACAGTTCAATAAATGAACAATTATTTGTAAGATGGTTTCATAGCTAAAAATAAACAATGTACAATACGTTTTAAATGAAAAGCCAATGTGATAATTCAAAGTAATTCGTTGTTCAAATCGATGGTTCGATATTCAGATAGTTCGATATTCAGATAGTTCAATTATTCGATTCACAAAACCCAAGTCTTAATGACTACGGTCACTTAGCCCGTGACAAGGCCCAGAACCACACATAGGCCGGTGGTAAAGCCCCAAAAGAAACTAGTTTCTGTGCCAATAAATAACCCCCATTGGCTAGGGTCCAAATCATAGTCAGACTAGAGTGATGTTCAAAATTCAAACAATACATAACTTTCAAATAAAATATTCGATATTTTCGGAATAAACATTTGGTACAATTTTCAGAATAGTTTTACAAAATATTCAAATAACTTTTATAATAATATTCGATGTTGTTTTATACTTGACCCATGTTTTATTTTAAGAGAACACGAAGGCTATAAATATATATTTATGATTTTAAACGATTCGATAGGAATAAAAATGAACCAACAGTGATAGAGGGTTACTTACCTCAAACAGCTAAAATAACACTCCAAAACCAACTCCAAATACCCAGCTTCACCACTTCAATCTCACAAACCTAATAAATAAAACCTCAAATAAATTAATATTTTTTTACATGTTACATATACCCACAAAAGCCCCACCATATTAGATTAATGTATTGCTTTAATATCCAAGAGATCAAACCATTCAACCCAACTTTATAGCCAAACACACCCTTACCCATGATACAAACTCCATTGTTTCTATTACCCACCCAAAGTTACACTTACACATTGCACCCAATTCTCAAAACCTAAGTAGGCACCTATAGATCTTCCAAATCCCCTTAATGCATTGATTGTTAAATTTCTCAACATAAACTTAATAATTAACAGTAAAGATAGATTTTACCTTAACCAATGGGTGTCCCAAAATCACCAACGTGCTGCCTCCAATCCCTATTGTAGCCTCACTTGAACCTCTCTTCTCTTTTTCTTTTCTTTTTTTCTTTTACCTTCTCAAACCCTAGCCGCCTATGGAGCAATTCCTAGCCTCTGTTTTGTTTGTTTCCCAAGACTTAAAGCCACAATATATAGGTGGGCTTATTAACCTAATTTCTCAAAGTTACAAAATTACCCATCTAAGTAATAGGAAATATAATGCCATCTCATAACTAATTCTTTGATATTAATAAGTGACTCATATAAATTAATTTAATTACTAATCTATCCAATAAAATAATCCTACACACAACTTGGGTTTTACAATATCCATCTGAAAACTCATGCTTTGATGTCTGAGAAGGGGGAAAAGCAAATATCAATCTCACCACATTAATCAAAAATCAATTGTATAATGTATCAATGAAGGTATAGAAAAATAAAAACTAGATTAATGCTTTCAAATTTGATATAGCTATTGAAAAGCCTTCAAATATTTGTTAATGTTTTCAATTATGGTACGGAGTTCTGCCTCTAATAGTCATCAATTTTAGGTCCAAATTTAAAAAAAAAAAAAAAAAAAATCAATGCACAGATCCTTTATCCTCAAATTGTTACTTAAATGAAATGTCAAATAGTAATATTTTCATATTAAAAGTACTTTGTATCAATATGGAGTCTTTTAGGTAAATGATTTTTTGTTCCTAAATATTTTTGTCTTCTTATTATATATGTAGGGGAATAAACTCATATCCCAATAGAGATGGTTGAACTCTTGATCAGTTAGGGCTGTGTAAAATATTGTCAAATCTGCTAAAACCGCACCGATCAGCATCAATTTGCACCACTCTATCTGCTAACCGCGATTTAAATTTTAAAATTTATAATTCGCTTTCGAAACTGCTCCGTTCGACTATAGTTTATACATATATATTTTTTAACCTATAATAAAATATCAAAGTAAAAATAAGTGTAAAAGAGATTAATATGTGAAATTTATTACAAATTAGTAGCTATATATATAAAAAATATTATATAAATTAGTTTGTGTTATATATATGAAAAATATTATGCAAATTAGTGTTATATATTATGCAAAGACTTGATAATTGGTTAGAATATTTTTCAATCCGTCCAAAACTGCTTAAACTGCAATTTGTCAATCCGCCAATCCGCTAATCCGCTATTCAATTTATAA
Organism: Camellia granthamiana; assembly: GCA_036172215.1. NCBI lineage: Eukaryota > Viridiplantae > Streptophyta > Magnoliopsida > Ericales > Theaceae > Camellia > Camellia granthamiana. The sequence goes on along the minus strand of CM069913.1, from coordinate 7,650,811 downwards.
TTTTACTCTCAAACCGTCCGAGCCGCAACGCACGCACCTCTAATCTTAGCAACAAGTTAAACCCATTAAAATTATTAATTAGAACACTAACAATGAAAGGAAAAGTTAATTTTTTAATATTTACCAAAAGTATCAACTTTTTTGTTTTTGTTTTGAACTTTAAAAAAATTTCATAGCAAGAAAACATATTTGGAGATTGAAATTATATATAATTTGAGATATGAAATCCATTGTTTGACTTTCACTTGCAATTTTTTCAAAGAAGGGAAATGTTTTTTTTTTGTTTTTTTCATTTAACTGATCTCTAACTAGATTGTATGCATGAATGATGATAGATTAACAAATCGATCGTGACCGTCGGTCCATTAAATGACTCGTGGGATTGGTTACATCCTGACCTTAAAAGCATATCATTCAAATGGGATCTCCACTGTCCATTCAAAAAACAAAATTGGGTGAAGATTTTGATGTTGCAAAAGGAGACTAGTTTTAACGAGTATGGATACAAACAAAATCATTTTAAATCCGATTAATTTTATCATAGAATTAGTATAATTTTCCTGATTATGTGCTCTTTGAATATTTTTCCATCAATTGAGATGTCATAATTCATTCTGTAGTCTCCGAATGGGTTTAATTTCTTTTAAGTTATCATCTCAATTTGTGAAAATGTTTAGACTTAGTAGGTCCATTTTGAGATCAATTTTGATTATCCGAATTGTTCACCTTTTAGAACTCGTTGAGTAGAATACTTATGCAAAAAATTAAGATCATTAGATATCGATAACTATATGTTTGAATCATATTTGTTCTAAAAAAATAAACGATAAATATAATTTCAAAAATAGCAATTTCTTTTTTGCAAGATAAATTTGAGTCAAGCATATATCTACCGATATCTAATTTTTACATTAATATTCTACTCAACGAATCATAAAAAGTGAACGGTTCAGATCATCAAAATTGATCCCAATATGGGTATTACCAAATCTAAACACTCTCTCTAATTGAGAAAAATAAGAATAACACATTTGGTATATTTTATAATTTTTCATTTATTGAGAGTATCAGATAAAATGTGGATTCCTTGTTAAATGTTTCATTTCCTACCCCCTTGAGGATATTTAAGAATATACAAGTCTGCATGATGCCCCACCAATTTTTTTTTTTTCTTTTTTTCAATCTAGGAGTTTCGAAGGGGAGACTACTTTGATCAAATACAAGCATTCATCCACTTAGGTTAAGCTTAAATTTTTCCATTAATGGAAATCTAAGATATTTAATTTTATAATTCGTTTAAAATTTATGAATTTGAGAGGGGATTTGAAAAGAGAAAGAGAAAGGAAAAATGTAAGTGAAATGTGAATAAAATATAATTATATTTCACACATTCTTTTTTTTTTCTCTTTTCAAATCTCTTTCCAAATTTATAAAACAAATTAAATTACCAAGACTGGTATATCCAAAAATGCCAATGAATTAGGAGGAATGGAATTTGATGCCCACAAAGAACATGGAGAAAAGTCCAAAAAATGTAACCATCGGCATGATATGATTTTTCAACAAAATATATAAATGCCTAATAATATGATATCTACCTTGAGAACTTAATGTTACGATTTTTCAACAGGATATATAAATGTCAAATAATAATATGACAACTACCTTAGGAATTGAATGGTATATAATATATACACCCAATTTAGTATAATATTATTCTATCTAAAAAAAATAATATAATATTATTGGACCATAGATGGTATTTATTTTCTTATACCATCATTCACAATTAATGCAACCAAAAGTGGTAGGGAAATAGATGTACCCATTGTGCCATGAAGCATGCTTGAGGTTCTGTGCAACTTGTATGGTTTCAATGTGATTATGATGTCCAGATAAAGATATATATATATATATAAATAATGCTAAACAAATTTAATAAATTTTATAATTTATTTATATAACACTTATTACATTATTAAAGTGGGTTATGTTTTAGAATATATAACTTTTTTTATTACATGACACACACTACAAAAAAAAAAAAAAAAAAAAAAATTAAGATTTTAGAAATCAAAATTTAGAGATAAAAATTTTTTCGGGACCAAATAATTTTGTTGAGAAAAGTGTCGTCATTATATTTTTAACAACAAAAATTAGACATTAGGGATGAATTATTATCATTTTGGGATCAAATTTTTTGTCACAAAAAATAAACCATTTTGAGACCAAATTATTTTGTCTCTAAAAGTTTATTTATTAGTGACATTTCAAAATTTTGTTACTAAAAATCTTATTTTTAACTTTTCGAAATGACCTTTTAGTGACTATCATTATGACGATGAAAATTGGTCATTAAATGTCTTTTGTAACAAAATTTTCACTTTTAAAGATCAAAATATTTGATCTCTAAAACTCTTATATATTGTAGTGACATTAATTAATAAAAATTATTAATTTGTAGAATTTGTTTATGTTATATTATACGTATGCATGCATGATACATACGTAGGCAATGTCTCAAAACAAAGAAATTTTGAAGTTAAGAATTTGATTCAACCATTAAATTTAAAAAAAAAAAAGGAATAATGCTCTTTTTTTTTTTTTTTTATCAACATTGATTATATATCTGCGTGTCCAAAGAAATTTTATAGTGGAAAATTAAAGAAATTTTATAGTGGAAAATTCAATTCAACCATAAAAAACTAAAAATTGAAAAGAAAAAAAATCCCTTAAGTTAGGTTGATCATTGGGCCATTTGTAATTGATCATAGTATTTTGAAGCGAATTTTATATTACATTATAACAAAATAAGTTTTAGAGACAAATTTATGGACATAATCTTTTTTTAACGACAAAATATCTTAATAATAAAAATGACATTATTGTATTTTTAATCACGAGATTAGATAGTATTTAATAATGAATTAATATTATCATTTTGTGATCAAATTCTTTGTCTCAAAACACAAACCAAATACATCGTAAATCTTTTGGCATACAATCTTTTGTCACTAATGTTTTTTTTTTTTTTTTTTTTTTTTTTTTTGAACAAAAAAAAGAAATTTTAGAGACAACCTTTTCATGATGATTCACATAGAAGCTGGAATTGATTTCCCAGTATGTTTTTTTAAATAAAAATTTTACTTTAGTACTTAAAACTCGAGCGATATTAGGCAGAACTCATATTTCATATTTACGACTTTGTCATCCTTCCATCCAAATGCTCCAAATATTTAAAACCACATGATTGGCAGAAGTTTCTGATCTCCAATGGATGATTGAGATTAGATTAAGGATCGTTTGAGATGATTACAATAAATATATTTTTTATTTTTTTATGAAAAATTATAGAAAAAAAATAAAATAATAATATATCAATTATGCCAAATAACCCAAAAACATGAGACCTTAATCAAAATAACCAGGGCTCTGTCAATATTGAAAACCACTTGATTTGTAGAGAAATTTCAATTGATCCAAATCCAATACTAGGTGCAAGAGCTATTCTGATCAGATCAGAATCAGAATCAGAAAAAGCTGATTGACCCCCAAGGTGTACAGTTTCAGTGGTGTTGATGTAGCCATGTAGGATGGTCCACATAAACAAATGATGGACCACCCTAACTCTCAGTACTGCAACCCTGTACAATTGCAACCAATCATTTACAATCTATCATAAATAAATGTAAAAAGCTTTTCAACAATGATTCATCCCACTAAAAACACCATCACTAATAGCACTAATGTATTAAAAATATTAAAAAAAAAAAAAAATACAACTCTAAGACTAAAACATCACATTATTACTGGTGGAACCCACTGCCACCTAATTAGTGGGAGCACTAATTAGTGCTCCCACTCATTTTCCAAAGCTTTTAAAACACCACTTTCTCACTCCCCCAATTTCTATGGGTGCCTTTGACTTCAAATTTCCACAGGCACTTTTTAGTTTTAATTTTTTTTTAAATAAATAAATTCAACTCCATCAAATATATATATATATATATATAGGGCATTGATTTAGACCCCCTTAAAATACCCACCTCCACAATTCCCTCACACACATGGAGGTTGGAGATTGGGTGAGAAGAAAAAAAAAAAAAAAAAAAAAGAAGAAAAATTGACCAATCAAAACTAAAAAGGGTGAAGGGGGTGACCCCAAAGGGGTCTCAACCTTTATTCATATATATATATATAAAACATTTACAAATTCAACTCTATCAAATAAATTATTTTAGCAATTTTACTTCAGGGTCAGCATGTGTGAGTAAAACTTTTAGCCAGCCAAACATTAACAAAATATTTTCTTTTTTATGTTTTTGCCATAGTTGTGTTGACTGCACTAAACATGATTTATATTAAAAATAAGGGTTTGGTTATGGTGTGCAACTTACACCTTACACCTTATACCTTACACTTACACCTTGCACTTACACCTTTTGTGAAAAATTAAACCTTACACTTACACCTTTTTTGAGGTTGCACACCATATGCAACCCACTTACACCTTACACCTTACACTTACACCTTATACTTATACTTACACCTTACACTTACACTTTTTGTGTAAATGGCACATGGTGTGCAATTGCACACTTAAGAAAAGTCCTAAAAATAATATAGAAAGTATAAAGAGTTTAGTGGATAATAGGCTTAAAAATGACTAGTTAAAATAAATATTAAAAAAAAAAAAGTAAAGTTAAAAATATAATTAAAAGTTTAGTTAATCTTATGGGGATACTCTTACTATAGTATACTAGAAATTGTTTAGTATTCTGAAAACACAACGTGATTATATGTCACTCAATAATACAGTGTAACATTTCACAAATTTTTTAGAAAAAATAAGAACAAAAATGATCATCTTATTGTATCATAAATCACGCTGAAATTCTTAACTCACCAAATGATTTTTGTAATTATTATACAAAGTATAGTTGTTAATTGCATTATAGTCCATTGTGGTTTACTTTTTATTAGATTGTGATCAAAAGCCTACTACTACATTAAATATTAAAAAAAATATTTGGAGAACCAATTTTTAACACTTTCCATTCATATTTATATCCATATCCATAATGGGTAATAAAGATAAAACAATTGATGCATAAAGAGGGACCAACAAACACATATTCAGTGTACAAATGCATGCATCCATTAACATATAAAATCCACAACCATATGAGAGTTTACGTAACGCTATGGCATAAAAAATAAATAAAAACTATATAATAATGGAATTTGGCATTGTAAACTTTCGCAGTAGTCCCCATTTGTTCTTCATTATGTTATAATAACGTTAACCAAAAAATGTCAAAAAAAAGAAAAAGCATTGAAAACCAAAAATACAACTGATCACTAAGGAACTAAACTTTTTCACTATTAAAATAAAGGTTTTGTTGCAAAATACAATTAGAGTCCAATTTCACTCATTATGTGAGTTGCCACGAAACGTAAAAAGAAAATATAAAAAAATTCTTAAGTTGTGTTTGGTTAGGAGATTTGGAAAAGAAAAGAGAAAAGGTAGAATTTTTGGGATTTCTAGTATCTTTTTCTTTTTCTTTCCAAGTTCATTTCCAAATTCCTCAACTAAACACAGCATTAGTGACAAAATTTTCAAAATGCCGCTAATAAATATATTTGTAAGAATCAAATAATTTCATGTTAAATGGTATACTTTTTTTAAAATAAAATTTTGGTCTTGACAGGATAGTAATTTATTACCAAATGTCTAATTTCATCCTTAAAAATAAAATGACACTTTTGACGATTACAATCTTTCAACAGTAAAAAGGGAATTTATCCCTAAAATTTTATCTAAGAAATCTTAATTTATTGTAAGAAAATACTCCAATATTTATGTTCGTTACAGGACGACTTGCATTAAATAGACAAATATCAAAGTTATATGGAGTGTACAAGCCAGCGTGTGAGATGTTTTGGAGTACAAATCAAGTTTTAAATATTCGTCATTACGTATTATATTAATTGATTATGTATTGAAGTTTAAATTGCTAATATTGTAATTTGATCAGCTGAGAATATTTGATATTAACTAATACAGTTGTGATTTGTGGCACTAATTTTTTGAGCACTAATGGCACTACTTTCTATATCAGGTAAAAAAAAAAAAAAAAAAAAAAAAAAAAAAAAAAAACAAAGTTACCAAAACAGGAAATTAGTGCCATTAGTGCCAGCAGTTTTAGAGCCACAAATCATTTTTCTAACTAATATATGACCATATTGCTTATACTATTTTGTGATATGGTTATGGAAGGTGTTTGAAGTTGGCCCATTTGGGAAAGAAGAGATGAGGTCCCATTGTTAGAGAGACAGAGACAGAGAGGGGGAGGGGGGGACCTGTGGGAGGAGTGCTTTAACAGGGTTTTAGTTAGGGAAAATAAATAAATAAATAATTAAAAAAAAATTGAAAATGGACCACCTCATCGCATGACATTCCCACTCTCTCATTTTGGGAAAACATTTTGCACACAACACATACATTTGCCCATCTATTCTCATTTTCTTTCTTCTCTGTTCTCACTCTCTCTTAAAAAAGAGAACACATTCAACTACTGGGAGTTGTATGATTTTTTTTCAGGTCCACACCAACCTAGCAACAGAGCCTTCATTTGGGATGTTGATTGATTTTTTTGACTTTTTAACTATTTTCTGAAATAGTTAAAAAGTCTCGTTTGAGATGAATTTTATGATTTTTTTAATTTTTATAAGAGAAAAAAATGAAATGATTATGTGAATATTTGGAAAGTTGCTATTTTAGTTTTTGGTTGTTTTAGTAGGCTAAAATTTTTGTGTTTAGAAAGATGATTGGATTTTTTTTTATAATTAAGGGCTAGTTTGGCATGTACTAAATAAGCCAAAAAGTCAAAAAGTCACTATCTTATTTAAGTCACATTATCTTATTTAAATCACATCACCTCTCTAACACATCACATCAAACCCAACCCAAACCCACCAATAAGTCAAAAAGTGCACTTTTTTAGGACATCCCAAACCAACCCTAAATGTGATGTTTGTGAGAAAAAAAGTTAAATAATTATGGGTTTGGGGTGACATTTTATCTTTTTAGCTATTTTAACATATTTTGTATTTTTATGAATTTTAGGCCAAGTTTGACGAGTTAAAAAAAAGTCAAAAAGTTAAAAAGTTAGGTGGTGTTTGGCAAGTTGAGTTGTGGCTAAAATAGCCATAAAAGACAAAATAGGCTATTTTAGCCACAACAAACAAAACATCACATCCAACCCATAATCATTACACTCTTATCTCACAAAAAAGGCAAAAAGTCCTTCCCAAACCAAGCTTTTTAGCCAAGGTTAAAATAGCCAAAAAAGTCAAAAAGCCAAAAAGCTAGTCTACTTCCCAAACGGAGGCTCAAAAAGTTAAAAAGTTATCACTATTCACCAAAAGTTAAAAAGTACGGCTGCACAACTCCTAATTCTAATTTTCCCCTACATATTAATTTATACAATTTTTTAATACATATTTTTTCATAAAAAGTTAAAAAGTTAATGTAAACAACCATATTTTTTTCCTCAACTTTTTAGTTTAAAAAGTCAAAAAGTATACTTATTTATGACATCTCAAACAACCTTTTAAAGAGACTAAAATTTTTATTATTATATGATATTTTATTTTATTAATTTATTTGACCTTTTTATAATTAAAAAAAAAAAAAATCTCATACCGAAGATAGCGAGAATAGCCTTGTACTGAAAAACCCATCTGAAAAGGTCTGCAAACCACTCTGCCTTATGCCCCAGTTCTTGGGATTTGAGTCCTCCAAACACAGATCAATATTGCTACGATCATCGAAATTATTGACCCCAAAT
>CM069913.1:7543726-7642758 GCA_036172215.1 Camellia granthamiana | reverse complement strand
GAAGAGCTCTATCAGGCTTCTGCAGTCCTCAAGGTTATGATTGATCGGGCACATATTTTCTTTATCTACTGGTGTAATGCTAACCTCTGAGAATGAAAGCTTTCGTTATGCAAGTGTCATCTTTGTTGTGCACTATTTTTATATTATTTTTAAATTGTTCCTTTATCCAAGATTGATAAGCCAAAATAAGGATTTGAAATACAGTTCTAAAGATTAGCCTGTTTTGGTTTTTATATTCTGACATTTTGAATATGTTATTTAGGTTCCACTCCAACAAGTGAAGATCCTGGACCATCCAGATTTGCAGGTTCCTTTCTTAACCTTTGTAAATCCTGTTCCATCTTTTGGTACTGTTTGAAATACAATATTAATGCAGAAGTTCAAATTAATCTGTTTGTCATTATTAGGATGGTTTTGGCAAAGTATGGAGGTGTGATTTATTGGCAAGAATAATTGAAGAGGAAATTCTTAGTCATGCCATCGATTTGGTAAGATATGGTTGCAGTGCTCATCCAAGTTACTTTGCCGTGGTTTCTTTATTTAGTTTTTTTCCTTGGTATATATTCTACACTTGCTTAGCTGTCTGATGAAGGACTGTCTAAACTTTTGGCTTTTCATTTTCCTGCTAATTGGTGTATGTTTGATCATATTCTGTTCCATACATTACTTTCTATATGGTGTTCTCAGATTATTACTTTTGATAACTATGGTGTTTCTGGTCATTGTAACCATCGTGACGTCAATCAAGGGATACGGTAAGTTGATTTTGGTTTTATTTTACTTACTTTATTTTGAATTGCACTCAATCAATTTCTTGATTTCCTATGTTCAAAGAAATTTATATCAATTTATATCTCCAAGTGAGTGCCTATATCAATTTCTTTATTTTTATATCATGCGCTTGCAGTGCATTCACCCCGTCATATAAAAATAGCCAAAAGACCCTCATGTGGTTTTGGAAATTTTGCACTTTACCTCCCTACTCTGAAAAATTCCATCCACAATAACAGAAAGTGTGTTATACTCACTCACTTGGAGAGTTTGACATAAAAATAAATAAAAAAAAATTCAAACTTTAAGTTAAGAGGACAAATTTGTCCTTCCTTTCATCATCTTCCTTCTCACACAAAAAACCAGAGAACCCCTGCGGGTTGTCTTTTGTACCTCACCTCTTTAACCCACAGCACCACCACTCCTCCCACTCTTGCCACCGCCTCACCCCACCGCCGTTACTCCCAAAGTCACCACCACCACCTCACCCCCACTACACTAGATCCACACAAATCATCCCCTTAAAAATCAAAACCAGAACAATTGCACACATATTCCAGTCAACCCAGGTTGGTAAAAAAAAAAGTGAAAAGTAAAAAATTAAAAAGAAAGAAATGGGTGAAGTTCTAGAGAATGGCTGTTTCTGTCTCATGATTTAGCTTTGCATGTAGGTGTCATAATTTTGTAGACTTGCTCATAAGATATAAATGGGCCGATTAGAATGATATATATATTATTCTGTTTGTCAGGTATTTATGCTAAATTTAATTGAATTACTTGATGCAGGTTTTGGTTGTAGGAGGTGGTGATGGTGGAGTTCTTAGGGAAATCTCTCGCCACAATATTGTTATATAATTCCGAACGCCATAATTAAGTGATCCCATAGTTAAGCTTGAAGTTGCTCTTAAGGTAATTGAAACTCTTGTTGCAAATTACTGATCTGCCATAGAGATAGGTCACTGACATAGTTTTATTTTGATTATTTTAAGCTAAACTAACACATTTAAGTACATTAAATTTTCAAGTCAAGTTTGATATATGTTTTTGCAGATTTTGTTGAGGGAATAGTTGATACGATCGAGTGGTTGATGTTGGGAGCTAAAGATTATGTTGCTCTTCTTCTTCTTCTTTTTTTTTTTTTTGAAGACTTGAATTTTTTAGTACAGTGTATTTAAAGATGGTTAATGGATAATGTCTATTATAAATTTAATTAATTTGTTAATTTTGTTATTTTTTATTTACAAAAAATTGGTTGGTGCTTGTAATTGATTTTTTTGTTGTAGCAAACTCATATATGATTTTTTTTAATAAATAATTATTTGCGATAGTAAAACAATGGTCGCTAAAAGTGTTTTTTATTTTTTTATTTTTTTTGCGACGGCAAAATAGCTGTCGCAAAAAGTCTTTTGCGACTGTATTTTTATTATTTGCGATGGCATGTGATGGTCACAAAAAGTATTTTTTTTAGTAGTGAATGTTATTAATCACACTTAAAAGATGTGATGTAAATATTTTTAATCACACTTAAAAGGTGTGATCTAAATGTTATTAATCACACTTAAAAAGTGTGATTAAAAATGACTATTTTTAATCACACTTCCAAAGATCACACTTAAAAGGTGTGATCAAAATATTTTTAATCACACTTAAAAAGTGTGATCTAAATACTTTTAATCACACTTAAAAGATGTGATCTAAATATTTTTAATCACACTTAAAAAGTGTGATTAAAAATGACCACTTTTAATCACACTCCCAAAGATCACACTTTAATAAAACTTAAAAAGTGTGATTAAATAACATACATCACACCAAAAAAGTGTGATCTTTATTTGTTTTTGTAGTAGTGACATAATCCAACGGTAATGAGTCTTTTGAGACAAAATGATAGACAAACTTGGGAATAGAATCTTTGACTATTGTAAATAAGCCTTTGTGAGTAGTCATATAATATTTGTCTCTAAATATATCTCTGTCCTTAGTTTCAAAACACTCACAATTATTATATTATGTATTTAGATTTACGTATTTTCTTGTCACATAATCCAACAATTATGAGGGTTTAAAAATTGGGCATAGAATATCTCAACTCTTACCGACAAACCTTTGTGAGTGAGCCACGAATTCCCTATTTTAAATTTTTTTTGTATATATGTTTATAGTTTTTGTATGAGACCACTTGAAATATGTCAAATACAGAAGAAGAACAAGAATTTAAAAAAATAAATTTGTGTGCCAGAATAGATAGGATCATTTGTGGCTCTAGTTTAAATCATATATATAGTACCATTCACTTTCACGAAGCACGTGAATTTTTTTTTCAAGGACAATTAATCTAAGCTGCACATGAGTCCTCATTGTTGGAGATTAAGACTACTCTCAATTAAGAAATTACAAATATATACCATGATCGTTTCATAGTTGTGGTCCCTAATATATCCATCTTCCATAGGTACTAGGCCGTCGACATGTCGTACCTGAACGAAATTGCTCCGCCAGGCACCCACAATATATAACTCTCTGCGTATTTTTCTGTGTACCATTTCTATTTTTTTTTTTTTTTTTATTAGTAAAACTAGACTTTATTGATAACAATCAAATTTATAATAAGATCATTATAGCAATAAAAGATAAAAGAATGGATGCAATCAACATCATGTCCAAATTTATCGATCTCAACTAAATTGGCACCGATAAGATAGCAAAATCACTTACAAGCACCACATCAAGAAGTTGGTGAGGGGCTAAACACAAGCCCAAAGGCAACCCACAAACTGCTCAAACCCCTCATATGCTGCAGCAATGAAATCCCAATAGCAGATCAAATGCAATCCCTTGTCTGTGTACCATTTCTATGTGAATATCTTTTCCGATCAATTATGGAATGGTTGATGCTAAGTTCTTAAAGGCATTTTTTTTTTTAAACGGAACGTATCAAAATCAAATATTATGGTTGTGTTAATGGAATTGTCAGCTCTGTTAATGGTGTGCCTGACTAGTAAGGCCATCTTCAATTCTTTATCTTTTATTTCATTAAATTTAAATTTTATAAAAAAATCATACAAACACGGTGTCCAACTCTTCATTTTTGTTTTATCAAATTGAGAATATTTCAAAATTTTTATCAAATTGAGGATGTTAAAATCTTTTACCAAATTACTATAGAAAGCCGTTAGCTATTGAGTACTGGGTGACCGGCCCGATCCCCTCCGGTTGTCCCTCGGTCGACCACCTCTTTGCAAAATTTTTTGAAAGATTTACATTGGCCGATCGACCCCCAGTTATCCTTCCATTCGACCGATGGTTTAATGAAATCCCAAATCAGTTCGTTAGAACGCGCATTATCAAATCAAACTTTTTTTAATAAATTTAAGTGAAATTTGATAAAGTAAAACGTTGAAAATGCTCTAAGGTAATTTAATTAGTAGTTGCAAGGAGAGAACACTTTAAACTTCAATTTTTATTTTTATTTTTTTGACGGAAAACAACTTCACACTACAAGAATTTACACAATTGCCGACCACTTTTGCCGACCAAAAAAATTTTAGTCGCAAAAAAATGACATTTGGCAACCAAATATGAATTAGTCGCGAATGATCATTATTTTTGGCGACCAAATATTATTGGTCGCAGAAGGTTATATTTTGGCGACCAAAAAATGAGTTGGTCACAGAAAGTGGTATACTTTTGCCGACCAACTACAAATTTGGTCGCAGAAGGTCACATATTATTTGGCGACCAAAAATTTGGTCGTCAAAAACATATTTTTAGCAACAAAAAAAAATTAGTCGCCAAATTTGTATTTTTAGCGACTAATATTTTAGTCGCCGTTGATTGAGATTTGGCAACTGAAAAAGTTTGTCGGCGAAGGTACCTTTTCTGCGACTAATATGGTCTTTTGGTCGCCAAAAGTTTGGGAGGGAAATTTGATTTTTATAGAGGCGGGAATTGAATTTTTTTTGCGACAAAAAAATTTGGTCGCCATTTTTAAAACGACGTCGTTTTGTACTAGAAAAATAGAAAAAAAAAGAAAAAAAAGAAGAAAAAAAAGCCCTAATCTCTTCTGTCTCTAGCCCCCTCTCTGTGTCTATGTTGGTCTGCCCTCTCCCTCTCTCTGTGTTCTCTCTCTCAATCGGTGCCCACTCTCTCTAGCTCACCGAAGTCTCTCACCATCGATGCTCACATCCGTCGCACATCGCCACCGCCGCAAATCGCCATCGCCCTATGTCTTTCTCTCACACAGAGGGAGCGATTGCTGGGTATTCGCTGCTGTGGTTGTTTGCTGGGTATTCGCCAAAAGCATACGTATGCATATGGTACCGTGATTTTTGCACTCTCTATCGTCGGTTGAAGACATTGTTTACTGGGCAAGGCTGGATTCTTCCTTCTACCTGGTCCTCTGTCGAACGGGTATCCAGAAAGATTTTTGGAAATGTCTCTCCTGATGTTGTTGCAGAGAGAAGTGCCCTAATTCAAGAGTGTTTAGGATCCATTCTGCACTCCAGGTTTTCATCCAGCGTTCCAAGTGCTCTAATTTGGTTCTTGTTTCCACAAACTTTTCTTCCTAGTTCTCCTGTATTTAATAAATCCAATCCTCAGTCTCCGTGTTCTGCCAGAAGCACAGACACAGACAATGTATTGACATTTGGGAAGACCATATCCCTTATTGTTGAAATCCGACCAAATATTAATGAGGTACTATGTACAAGCGATGGCGGAGCAATATTAATGAGTTACACTAGATTTTGTTCAAATCTGTAATAGCTTTATGACTAGATCAGGCACTTTAGATGGCTTCTGTATGCATTGGAATTTTCATTAAATGGTTTGTCTTTTATTTTGCTGCTTTCCAGATTTTGATGCCTGTCTTCCCTGGACAGCTACGTTACATTCGTAAGAACCTGTTCCATGCAGTTTTTGTTTTGGATCCTGGTTCAGCTTGCGGTCTTGAGGCAAGTATTTAATATCTGTCAACTAATCTGAGTTTCTTGTTGCATTTCATTATCAAAGGAATTGCTCTTTTTTTTTTTTTTTTTTTCTCCTTTGGTATTTGTAGTCCACTGACATGATTATTTCTTTGTATGAGAATAATCTTCCAATAAGATTTGGGGTGATATTGTTCTCTACGAAGTTCATCTAGATGATTGAAATGAATGATGGCGAAATCCCAGCAGCTCCCATGAGTAATGATGATGTATCCAGTCTGGTAATGCTTCTCTCTATCTTATTCAATGCTTGTGATAATGTCTTCTAACTAAAAATACATTGAGAGTATTTGCAAGTCAATTGGGTTTAAGGACAATATTACCTTAGATAACATGTAACCCTTGATCCGATGCCTGTTCTTGAACCACACTGATGTGACTTTGCCAGATTAGAGGAAGTATTTTGACATAATTCTCGATAGTGTTGCATTGTGCCTTACTGGAGCAAGGAATAAGAATTGTTGTCAAATTTTTTATGAATTTCAATGATGATGAGCATTTCTGTTCTATTATCTAGGCTTTAATTTTAAGGGATTGTTCTGCCTTATTTTGCAAACCAGTAATGCCGGAGGTGACTGATATCACATGCCGTTGTATATATTTGTAAACAAGAGGTTGCTACTAGTCCTCCAGATATTTAATTGGGCTTAGCTGCCACCTGACTGCCCGTCCATCCTGAAATTTATTGGTGGAGCCTAATTTGAACTTGGTCATAGTGGCCTGAACTTGAAGTTTGGCTGATCTTTTCCCAATATGAAATGAAGCTTTTAATTATTTTTTATGTTATATTTGTGTTTTTCAATTGTATTGTAGAAAAGCACAATCATAGAAAGAGGCGAGATAGGGATAAGGTATTTGAACTGCAGTCAGTTAAGTTAGAACTAAGCTTTAGCAGACTTTTTATTTATGCTGAGTAATGTTTCAGGTGTAGGTTGGCCTAATTGAGAATCGTAGAAGTAAATTCTAAGGACTTTTTAAAACGTGTCAGTAGATCTGTTATTTGGTATCCATTATTTATTTATTTAAAAGTTTTGTTGCAACACCTCATGATCTATCTTACAAACGAAATCATTGTAAGCAGCTTTTGTGCCTTGTGTTTTGTCCACTTATTCCATAAATTTATTGTGATGCTAATGAAAATTGTTATCATGACTCTATTTTGCAAATCATACGTCTTTTTACTTAAATTAAGGAACATCACAGGATTCACATGGCTTTCCAGTTTTTGAGCAATGTATGACTTTGGAATCTATATTATTCTTATTTGCATATTCTGGATGTAAAAGAAATCATTTCTTAGTTTTGTTTCTTTCTCAACATTTTGTTGTTTTGCCGGTTCATGTTTTCTCTTATTCTCTGAAAATACTGAAACAAAATATAAAGACCACAAATCTTTGGACAAGTAAAGAAGTTCATGAATCATGAATATAAAAACTTTATGGAGACTCTTTCTTAGGATCAAAGGCCAATAAACATAAATGAGTGGTAAAACACATTCTTGATATCACCTTTTTACTGTTGCAGTTCCTGTCTCATGCTAATTTTGCAATTACTATTTACCTCCATCTCATGTTTTTATGCACTGTCCAAACTTCAAATTGTTTGTTAAAAAGGGCATGCTTGAATATGTGATTAAAGAAATAAGAAAAACTACAAATTCATCAGATAATATATTCTCAAAAAATCACAAAAAATAAAATGATACAATTTTATTGCGTTACTTACTGTTACCAGGTTCTGGTACTGGTAATTTGAGGAAACTCAACTCACTAACGCCTTGTCGCAAAGGTTTTGGTACTTCTGTTCTGTTTAGATAGAAATGTCACCAATGTTTAATGAGAAAGTTAGGAGATTCTTTAATGGGTCTGGGTGTGTAATCCTGTGCACACTTCTGGATGTGTGTGAAACCAATTAATTGGCAATTTCTAAAGCTTCTTGTTTTTTCATGTCTTGTGAGTGTGTCATGTGTCTCAGGGTAGCATCATTAAATTCATCTCAAAATTGCTCTAGATTGAGTTCCATTTTACTTGTTATATGGCAGATAAATAAATTACGGATTATGTCCAATTGAGGTTGATGTAGATGTTCTCAATTTCTTTTGGTTGATTGTTCCTTTTAGTAGTCTACCACTCAAATGTACTTATATTCTGTAGACCAAAGGCTAAATCTCCACCTCAAGATGCTTTACTAAAACTGGAAACAGAGCAAACTTTCACTGAACTATCTCAAGAGAGTTCCATGTTTGTTTTTAAGCTGGGTTTAGTTAAGCTCCAATGCTGCCTCTTGATGAATGGGCTTGTTGTTCATGCTAATGAGGTACTTGCTCGAATCTCTTGTTGCTTCTTCTTCCTCCATAATAATATATTCTTCTATTTTTTTAGCTTTTGTCTGTGACTGTGGTAAGATTTCATTTAAATTTTGTTTGTTTTTTTTTTGTAGATTTCTGTCAGCATGTCGTATATGCTCTTACAAGAGATATGGGTTCTTAAGTTGGATTCTTCATGATCTCCCATGACCATTAGCACAAGAATGACATATTTAGTTTAGAGGGCAAAGTTGATTATTCTTCTTTGTAACTTTACATATGATTGGCTACTTTTCTTCTCTTTTACTTTTGATCCCTGGTTTTGTAACTCTTTTCCAGGTAAATCAACCCTTTAGCCTTACTAGACTTCTGTCACTCCTAGTTTTCAAAATTTGTAAAGTCTTACGTCTCATGAACGATGAAAGGGATGTGATGAATCGTTGTGTCATTCACATCATGGATGATGCTTTAAAATTATAGGTTTATTATGGATTGAATGAATTATTAAGAATTACAGGTGTATTGTTTTCCTTCTTTTGGTGACCAATTTATTAGTCGGGACAAATAAATAATTTTTTTTTGTAAAAATTGACAATTGCCGACCAAGAGTTTTGGTCGCAAAAAATACATGTATTGCCGACCAAAACAGCTCTTGGTCGTGGAATCTCACTTTTGCCGACCAAAACTTTTGGTCGAGAAAAGTAACAAATGGTGACCAAATTTTTTGGTCGTGAAATGTCACAATTGGCGACCAAACTTTTTGGTCGGTGAATGTGATAATTGGCGACCAAACTTTTTGGTCGCGAAATGTGTCAATTGGCGACTAAGATATTTGGTCGGGAAAATATCACTTTTTGCGACCAAAATGTTTTAGCGACAAAATGAATTAGTCGCGGTAATTAAATATTTAGCGACCAAAAATTTAGTCGGCAAATTCAACTTTTGCCGACCAACCAAAATTTTGGTCGCGAATTACTTTTGCCGACCCTCAATTGGCGACCAAAAAAATTAGTCGCGGATAACTTTTACCGACCAAAAATGAACTTTTAGCGACCAATTTTTTAGTCGACAAAAGTGTTAATTCTTGTAGTGTCATTAGATATATATATCAAGTGACTCAATAAAAGCAATTTTTATTTTTATTTAATGGAGCTATCGTTCTCTGTACTCTGACTCAATTAGAAACTTAAGGTTGTTTTGACAAGTTACAATAGCAGTTAAAAATTTAATAAAATAATCAAAAATTTAAAAAATTATACAAAAGTTAAATATTCATTTTTTTCATAGTTTTTTTCATCTTATATTTTAGTCAAAAAACTAAAAATTACTAAAATTACTTATTCCTAAATCAACCTTTATGCTGTATTTGGTTGAGAGATTTAGGAAGAAATTTGAAAAATGAAAGGAAAAATGTGTATGAAACTAGATGAAATATAAATATATTTTATTCACATTTCACCTACTTTTTCTCTTTTTTTTTGGTCAAATTCATTCTCAAATCTTTCAACTAAACACAACATTAGTCTTTCAAAACTTTTTTAGGGTGAATCAGTATTTCAAAACTAATATGAAATAGTGTATGTTTTCTACTGGTATTATTTCTAATCTAAATTTTGTCTAAAAAAAGGGCTTATAAATAAGCGATGTTTGGTTTTAGTTTTATAAATTCAGTTTTTTTAAAATTAAATCTTTTATTTTTCATATTTTTTTAATTTTTAGTTAATATTTTTAAAATTTTAAGCAATCTTTTTATTTTTTTAGATACATCTTACTTAGATGTATCTAAATAATAAAATATTTTAAAAAATCAATAAATACACAAAAATATGAAAAATGTACTAAATTTTCATTTTTTAAATATATTTTTGGTATTTAGTGATTTTTTTTTAAAAAATTCACAAATATTATACTCTTTAAATGTATTTATGTTAGGTGTGTTTAAAAATTAAAAAAATTCCTTAAAGTATTTAAAAAATTCAGTAAAAACAAAAAAGTAAAATTTTCTAAAAATTGAAACCAAATCGAATGAATATTGTTTTTTTTTTTTTTTTTTTTTTTTTTGAGAAATCTCATTAAAGGGTGTTTTGGAAAGATAGTTAAAAGCTAACTTTTTAAGTCTTTTGATTTTTTTTACTATTTTATATGAGAAGTGATGTGACTCAAAATAAATTAAAAATTAATTTTTGGCTTTTTTTTTTTTTTTTTTTAGTGTGTTGCGAAAACACTCTTAAGTAGGGTCACTTTGAATTATTTTTCACAGCATACAATAATCATTAGAC
Source organism: Camellia granthamiana (assembly GCA_036172215.1). NCBI lineage: Eukaryota > Viridiplantae > Streptophyta > Magnoliopsida > Ericales > Theaceae > Camellia > Camellia granthamiana. Next base: position 7,632,418 of record CM069913.1, on the reverse strand, counting down.
AATCACCTGTATGAAGTACTTAAAACAGAGCTGAGCGGAGTTACCATGGAACCATTATTCTCTACAAAATATATATAGAGGAATGATACATACCTCTAATTGGAGAGTTCTAAATGGAGCTCTAATGAGCTGGAAGAGAGAGAGTAGAGAGAGACAGAAAGAGGAAATTGGGCCTCACTTCCACATAGATACTCTCTACATCATTAAAGTTACATTAGAGCTCTCAAATTAGAGTTTTCAAATATTATTGATATATATATAATGAAAACAATATAAAAAGAAAGTATGGGTGTTCGTGAAATGTTTTAAAAATATTTTTGAAGGAAAAGATTATGTACACTATTTAAAAGATGTGGATTATATATATTTTATAATTAAAAAAGATGACATAATTTTATATTTTTTAAGTTATAATTAAAAAAACTATAATCAAATATCACATGAGACATAATTAAAGATCTCATGAGTCATAATTAAAATAAAATTATAATTAAAGAAGAAAAATGATCATACTTAAAAAAGAAAATGTCATAACTTATGATGCCATTGTAAGGGGTGTGTATAATAGAATTTTCTATTTTTGAGTTATCATATTATTTTGTGAAATTATTTTTGTATAGAAATGAAAACAATAATATCTTTTTGGTTATTTGTTTGCAAATTTCTTTAAAAAATAAAAATAAAAATTAGTATGTTGAAAAAAATAAGGGAAAATTAGTCTAAGGTCTTCCATTTTTTGTGATGGAAGAGATTCACAATATTATTTTGTAATGTCTAAGGTCCCTTGATCCTACACCCGTATATTCCAGAGAAAATTCACTTTCTCGTTTTCTTCTTTCCTCTGGCTAGGGCTTTCATCACTCTCTCTCCCTCTCTCTCTCTTTGATTCGATCAACCATGAACCGTTGCCTCCACTCTCACTCTCATTCACTGCCACACCCACTGAGTGATTCATTTTGGAGCCAGATTCGTCATCATCAGCTTCGTTAGCGAGTTCAAAGATTTGGGGCGGTTGATCGTCACGAAAGCGATCCCAGGTCACAAGTATTAGGTTTTCCGGCGACGATCGATCCATTTCTCTCTCTCACCACATATATGTGTATACGTATATGTGGTAAGAGAGAGAAGTAGACTCCCACCGCAAGGGCCTCGATCCTCGGCCTCTTCCATAGCCAGAGTTTTCTCTATTAGTTGTGTACTGGGGTTGCTCATTGCTATAGCTATGACGTTCTTCATAAGTAATTTTGTTATTCCTTTATCGATTTGACCCTTTGTGAGTGTTGATCATGATAAATACCGATCACATTACCAGTCATTACTCAAAATTTTGTGTTTGTGCGTGTATATATATGTGTGTATGTATTGGTTTGAGGAGTGACATAGACCGGGGGGGCATGTTGTGTGTCATGATTTCTGCAGCTATAATTTCTGACTCTGTTTCTTCAAATTTCCCAAGGTACTGCTGACAGATCTTGTAACAACCCAGCCAATGTATGAATCATGGATCACATTTTGTTTGAGGTTTATGATTTTCAACCAGGAAAAATTGTGAGAGAGAATTTCTCTGGGTTTAGAGAGAGGGAATTTCTCTGGTTTGAGTGAATTTCTCTGGGTTTGGAGAAGGGAAATTTCTTTAGAGAGAAAGGAAGGCCAGGAAGGCCAGAGAAGGAAAATTTCTCTAGAAAGAAGGGAAGACCAGAGAAATTTCCAAATTTTTTCTGGAGAGTTGAGTCCTAGAGAAGCATGGAGGGCAGAGAAATTTAAAATTTCTCTGAAGATGTAATTTTGTGGAAAGGTAGAGAAATTTCTCTAGGAGAGTGGGAAGTATATGGAGTGCAAAGAAATTTGGAGAAGGGGAGGGCAGAGAAATTTACAGTGGGAAGTTTAGGGAAGGTCAGAGAAATTTTCAAAAATTCTTCCCAGAATTTCTCTGGACCAATTTTCTCTGTGACGTGAATTTTCTCTAGATCAACTTGGGGGACCTTAGATATTATTAAAATATTGAATGTCCTTTATACTATAAAATTTTAATATTAGGGACCTTAAAAAAAATACCCCAAAAAATAAAAATAAAAATAAACTTATCAATTTTACATAATTTTATTTTTGAAAAGAAAAAATACTTTCTAAAAAATTTAAATTTTAAAAAATATTTTAATATTTATTTTTATCAAATTAAATTTTATTTTATTAAAAAAATAAAAAAATTTAGAAAATCAAATTAGATCATTATTTTGTTCTCAATTTTTATCCATTATTATTTTTTTCGAAAACATAAAAAATAAAAAATGACAACAAAAAAACAGAAGAATTTGATGTGCATACGTTTCACTAATTTGAAGTCTGCACTCTCTCGCTCTCTTTCTTCACGGTCTGCTTCATTTTTAAATCTCTCTCTCTCTTTCTCTCTCTCTCTCTACAACTGTGAAGGTTCTCAGTGTTGGTTAGTATCAATTCGGGTCTGAAAGCTCGGGACTTGCAAAGGAAAAAGATACAATTGTTCGTTGATGGAAGCAAGGAGGTCATAAAATTTTAATCTCATTGTATATTTTGTGTGTCGAATGAATTTAATTGTATTGAATTTGGGTTTATCAGAACTGATTTTTGTTTCTCTTTGATCTGGGTATTTGTCTGATTAGTTGTTTTCGTGTACTCTCTGTAATGTGAGTGCTTTTTGATTGATTTTATACACCATGACTTGCTTAATTTTTCAATGCATTGCATGAGCTTTGACTTTGGTGGGGTTCATTGATCTGGGGTTAGACTTTGATTGTTTTGTTATTTTATGTGAAAAGTGTGATTTGCTTATCATTTGATGGTGCCTTTGTGGGAATAATTATTTTTGTTTAATTTTGAGCTTAAAGTTGGAAAGCTTGATTCCCATCATATTGGGGGTTTGAATCAAAATTTTGGGCATAAGTGTGACAAGGAGACAATGAATGTGTGTTCAACCTCCTAGGTTCTAGTCTTTCAATTAACTCATTTGACTCTCTCTCTCTCTCTCTCTCTCTCTCTCTCTCTCTCTCTCTCTCTCTCTCTCTCTCTCTCTCTCTCTCTCTTGTATTTATTAATAATATGCACACATTAGCCAATTATTTGTCAAAGTCACTCCTCTGACATTGTTTTAGAATGTATTTTTGAATGTTGGTCGGTTGTAAATCTCGAGTCAAAAATTGACTCTGAGAAGTGATCGGTAAGTTTTTAAATATTTTTTTCAAACAATAAAATTCGATTGATGGGTCATAATAGCCCTGTTTGGTTCAGCTTCTTACAAGTTAAAATCTAATAATCAAAAACAAAAGTTAAAAGTGCATCGTCCTTATCATTCCAGTAATTAGTATTTTAAGCTAATTTTTATTTTTATTTTCATATAAGCTATATGTTTGGTCCCTTTATTGCCAAATCCAAGAACAAACTCTGTTTTATAGAGTTGTATTTTTTCCTTGTTTTTTGGCTTTCCAGCTACAGCGGGACCATTGGCGCTCGAGCGGAATGTGTACTATCTCAGTAGTTGGGCATGTTTGCAAAAATACTGAGAAGTGTGATTTCGCGCTCGAGCGTGGGTTAAAGCGCTCGAGCAGAAACTTGTTTATTCACACGCGTGTTTTAGTGGATCCGCTCGAGCGGACTATCCTACGCTCGAGCGGAGTGCGCAGCCCCTGTTTTCTATATATATCTGTTTAAGTCTTATTTTAGGGTTAAGTTTTCTAGATTTGTTTTGGAAGCTTTAGGGTTTTGTTTTGGGGATTGTTTGCTAGTTTTCCTTGATATATTTGAGTGAGTTCTAAACGTATGATCTGAGATACATATATCAAGGAGTTTGTTTCTTCATATTCAAGAGTGTTCTTCTTCAGTGGAATCCGGAGATTCAAGCGTGGAGCATCAAAGGAGTTTGATACTGTGCATGGTCGTTGATTCGACAATAGAAGTTGTGGATTCAACTTCATACTAATCAATTCCGAGACAAAGGCTGTGGTGAACGATTTACAGAAGGTTTGAAGAAAAATTGGATGCGTTTGGTAATTTGTTTGTTATCTTTGTAATCTGTCTTTCTTCAGTAGTAGATTGATTAGTGGCGTTTCGCCCATAGTTTTTTTAATCACAATTGAAGGTGCTTCAATTGTAGTTTTTCCATGTAAAAATCGTTTGTGTCGATTTATTGTTTTTCGAAAATAACAATCTAAACCACTTTCGTAAGTGCTTGATGATTTAGATTGTGTGTTTTGAATAATTGGGAATTGGAGGAATTAAATCTTGATCTAATCACGAATCACTGAGGATTTTCAATTGGTATCAGAGCAGGTCACTCTTTGTTTTTATCAAAACTATAGGAGTGTGATTTTGTGTGATTGGTGATATGGATTCAATTCGTGAAGGTAACTCGACCCATAGAGCTCCTTTACTTGATGGTACAAAATATTTTTATTAGAAAGCTCGTATGAGAGCGTTTTTAAAATCCATCGATGAGAAAGTTTGGCACTGCGTGATCTATGGGTGGAGTGAACCTATTGTCACCATTGATGGTATTGATATTCCCAAACCCCTTGATAAATGGGATACAACCGATTATCAAAACTCGAGTTGGAACAGTAAGGCTCTCAATTTCCTTTTTTGCTCCGTTACACCTGAAGAGTTTCGTTGTATTTGCACGTGTAAAGTAGCAAAAGAGGTTTGAGACATTCTTGAAACAATTCACGAAGGTACTACTTCTATTAAAAGGTCAAAACTTCAACGTCTCACCTCTACTTTTGAAACCCTTTTTATGAGTGATGATGAGACGTTTGATGATTTCTATGCTAAACTTAGTGACATCGTGAATTCCTATTTCACACTCGGTGAAAAAATCCCTGAAGCTAAAGGTGTTGGAAAAATTTTGAGGTTTTTACCCGAGAGGTTCCAATGAAAAGTGACAGCCATTGAGGAGGCTCAGAATGTTGATACCCTCAAGCTTGATCAGTTGGTTGGAAACTTGCAGGCTTATGAAGCCCACCAGATTTCTAAGAAAAAATAAAAAGATAGTGTGGCTTTCACTAGTGCTCATGAGACTGCAAAAACTCCTGAGACTGAGTTTGACTTAGAGTCTAAGATGACGGCTATGTTTACTAAATAGTTCAAAAAAAAATTTAAAGAAAAAGAAGCATAATTTCAGAGACCCTATTTCAAAAAACAAGAATAATGATAAACACAAAACTTTTCCACCAAAACTTGCTCCAAAAACTGAAAAGAAGACTGTAAAGGGGCAAGGAGTCAAGTGTTATGAATGTCAAGGGTTTGGACATATTGCCCTTGAATGTCTTTCGAAAAAGAATCGGAAGAAAGTCTACACAGTGACTTGGGATGATGAAAGCAGGTCGGAGCAAGAACCCGAAGAAACTGAATCTGGTGAAGATGGGGATAGTGCTTTCATGGCATTTTGGTCCACTTTCACACAACCTCTTCCAAAGCCAGTGGAATTTGCTCATGGTCAGAATCTGCATGATGCTCCCACCTTTGATGGGAGTAATTACTTGTATTGGAAGATCAGAATGAGGGCGTTTCTGAGAGCTTTTGACCTAGAAGGCTGGCAAGCCATTGAAGAGGATGTTAAAAGTGCTGACAATTCGAGCAATCAGAGAGTTCTGATTACTATTTGTGGAGCAATTTCTGATGAAGAACAGCAACGGGTTGCTCACTGCACAAAGGCTAAAGATGCATGGGACATTCTGAGCCAATACCATGAAAGAGGAGATTTATCTTCACCATCATCAATCACCTTTCCTGCCTTAGTTGCTCGACTGGATGATGCCAAGGAGAATGAGGAGCAAAAAGAAGATGATGAAACATTAGAAGACAATGATGAGATTAATGGTGATGATCTACAACAAGCTTACGAAAAGCTTTATAATGAATCTCTGAATTTGTCCAAGATCAATGACAAACTCACTCTCAAGCTCAAAGCATGTGAAAGCGAGAATGTCAAGCTAAAAGGAGAACTTGTAATAGCAAAGCAGAATGTCATCAAGATCTCTAGTGACAAGCAAGACCTATGTGGGAAACTTCTATCTTGTGAAACTGAAAGGAATGAACTCCTGAAAGTGTATTCCACATATGAAAAGAAGCTTGAAAGCCTTGAGATGTCACAAGCTATATTGGAAGAGATGGTTTGTCATAAAGATGAAGAACTCTGAATTGCTAGAGCCACAATTGCCATGTGGAATAAAGGTTCCAAATCATTAGAAGACATCCTCGAGTCTCAACAAATGGGTTGTGACAAAAGTGGGCTAGGCTATGGTGCGACAGCTCACAAGGGACAGGCCTCTACATCACATGACCTAAAGACTCAAGCAAAGGGAAAGCTGAAGGTACACTAGGGTAATCCCTCTCTTCATCTACCTAACGGGGATACGACCAACAAAAGGGAGGTAAAACCTGTTTTTATTTGTCATCATTGTAGTAGGTATGGCCACATTCGTCCTTATTGCTTTGAATTGTTTGGTAAGGTGTCTCAAAATGGTAGAAATTCGAATACTTTTTGGGTTAGGAGACAACCTTATATGTCTAGGCGGAATACTAAGATTCAAGAGGGTGTTCACAACGCCAAGACATTTACCAAGACCGCTGGACCTGATTTTGTTAAGACCAAAAAGATTTGGGTGAGAAAAGATGATTTGACTTGTTTAGTTGTTCACATTGCTCTAAAAGCACGTGACTCACACATGTGGTACCTTGATAGTGGGTGCTTTCGTTACATGTCAGGTGACAAATCCTACTTCACCTCCCTTGAAAAATATGAAGGTGGAATTGTTACCTTTGGAGATGGTGGCACTTCTAGAGTCATTGGTAAGGGCTCTATAAGTGTTGTTGGTCTTCCCAAGCTTGAAAATGCTTTACTTGTTGATGGTCTTAAAGAAAATCTTTTGAGCATTAGTCAAATGTGTGATTCCCACCATGAAGTACTGTTTTCAAAAAATAAATATGAAATTTTGGATAAAAAGGGAAATACTGTCTTGCATGGGGTTCGCACATTTGATAACTGCTATGGGATTGTCACGACTAATGATCTCACTTGCCACTCAGCCATCATAAGTAACATTGATTTGTGGTATCAAAGATTAGGTCACATGAATTTCAAAGACCTAACTAAGATAACCAATAAAGAGCTTGTGAGAGGAGTACCTAAACTGGGTAAGAATCTAAATCATGTGTGTGGACCACGTCAACTCGGGAAGCAAACCCGTGCCCCTCATAAAAAGGTGAACAGCTTTACAACCAAACGTCCTGTTGAATTGGTTCATATGGATCTTATAGGACCCACTCACACTGAAAGCATTGGAGGTAAAAGATACATTTTTTTAATTGTTGATGATTTTACTCGATTTTCGTGGATAAATTTTTTAAGGGAAAAATATGATACGTTTGATACTTTCCAGGCCTTAGTCCTTAAAATCCAAAATGAACCGGGTGTTTCCATTGGGCGTATCATAAGAATCCGAACCGATAATGGTCGTGAGTTTGAAAACAGTTCGTTTTCAGATTTTTTTGATATGCATGGAATCAAGCATGAATTTTCTGTACCTATTACTCCACAACAAAATGGAGTGGTTGAGAGAAAGAACAGGGTTGTTCAAGAGATGGCTAAGGTCATGCTCCTTAGTAAGAAACTTCCTCAAAAGCTTTGGACTGAAGCCCTAAATACTGCTGTTTATGTTATAAATCGCGTGTATTTAAGGCCCGACACTTTACAAACTCCATATGAATTGTGGAAGGGATTGAAATCTAATGTAAAATACTTCAAAACTTTTGGGAGTAAGTGTTACATTTTCAAAGATAGAGAGCCTTCGGGAAAATTTGACTCCCGAAGTGATGAGGGTATTTTTCTAGGGTATTCAACCACTATTAGGGCTTTTCGAGTCTATAATCTGCGAACTTCTTCTTTAATGGAATCAATCAATGTGGTTATAGATGACACAGGTTCCCTTACTCTAGCTACAAATGAGGATGAGAATGGTGAGTCTCCAATCCTGGATACTGAACCACAAAGTCAAAGAGAAGCTGTGGTCCAAGCACAAGAAGTTGAGACAACACCATCTTCTTAGGTAAGTCAGAGTCCAAAGAGTGCACAGAAAGACCCCATCTCAGATGCTTCTGTCACCACAAGTCTTGAGTTCAAACCATCAGCAAGGGTGAAACTAAATCATCCAGCCCAACAGGTGATTGGAAGTATATCAGATAGAATGAAAACCCGAAGACAAATTCAGGATGAGATATCTCATATGTGTTATGTTTCATTAATTAAACCTAAGAATATTAAAGAGGCCTTACTAGATGATAGTTGGGTCAATGCTATGCATGAAGAATTAGGTCAATTTGAATGTAACAATGTTTGGACTCTAGTTCCCAAACCTAGAGACATAAATGTGATAGGTACCAAGTGGATCTTTAAAAATAAATCTGATGAGAATGGTATTGTGGTTAGAAATAAAGCCAGGTTGGTTGGTCAAGGCTACACACAAGTAGAGGGTGTTGACTATGATGAGACATTTACCCTAGCTGCATGTCTCGAATCTATTCGTATTTTACTTGGTGTTGCTTGTTTTCTTGGTTTCAAATTATTTCAAATTGATGTGAAAAGTGCCTTTCTGAATGGGTACTTGAAAGAAGAGGCTTATGTTGAGCAACCAAAAGGGTTTGAGGACCCTAAATGTCCAAACCATGTCTACAAGTTAGACGAGGCTTTGTATGGGTTGAAACAAGCCCCTTGGGCTTGGTATGATAGACTTACTACCTTTCTTCTTGATAATGACTTTCAAAGGGGTAGTGTGGATAAGACTTTATTTGTGAAACATATTAAGTCTCATATTCTTGTTGCTCAGATTTATGTTGATGATATTGTGTTTGGATCCACTGTTGATCATCTTGTGAAATATTTTTCGGATTGCATGACACATGAGTTTGAGATAAGTATGATGTGAGAGTTGTCTTATTTCTTGGGTCTTCAAATTAAATAGTCTCCTTTGGGTATGTTTGTTTCTCAGACTAAGTATGCCAAAAATCTTGTGTCAAAGTTTGGTCTTGAGTCTGCCAAACATGTACGCACTCCCATGAGCACCAGTCTTCACCTTTCCAAAGATTCCTCTGGTATTGATGTTGATCCTACCCTTTATAGGAGTATGATAGGGAGTCTTTTTTACCTCACACCTAGTCGTCCTGATATTGCTTTCAGTGTAGATGTTTGTGCTCGTTACTAAGCCAGTCCTAAAGAGTCTCATCTTTTTGCGGTCAAACGCATCATTAAATATCTTAATGGAACATTAGGGTATGGGGTTTGGTTTTTTACTGATACTACAGCTGAAATTACTGGTTTTTCTGATGTAGACTGGGCAGGCTATATTGATGATAGGAAGAGTACATTCGGGGGGTGTTTTTACCTTGGGAATAATTTGGTTGCCTGCCATAGTAAAAAGCAAAATGCCATCTCCCTTTCGATTGCTGAGGCTGAGTACATTGCTGTAGGGAGTTGTTGTGCACAAATGCTGTGGATGAAGCAAATGCTTCATGATTATGGGATATATCAGAACACTCTCACTCTTTTCTGTGATAACACAAGTGCCATAAACATTTCAAAAAATCATGTACAACACTCTCGCACCAAACACATTGACATTCGTCATCATTTTATTTGAGAGTTAGTGGAAGAAGGCCTTGTTGTTCTTGAACATGTACCCACTGAGCATAAAAAAGCTGATATATTTACAAAACCCCTTGATCTTCTTCAGTTTGAGTTCCTTAGAAAGACCCTGGGTGTCGTGCTCAGTCACTAGGGTGTTACTTATTACTTGAGGGGAGTGAGTGATTGCTTTTATGTGTACTTGGGTGATATAATCTCATTGTCATTGATTCTTGTCATCTTTGCATCTAAATGTATATGAACACTAATCATCCTGCTTATAAGATCTCATTCTTCTTTGTTCATAGCTCATTCTGAATGCTCATGCTCATTGACTTCATGATCTCATTCTGTACACATCCTTGAGATAAACTGTTGTAGGGGTTTCCGCACAAGTGATCAAAGTTCTCTATGGACCACTAACAGTGTTTCTTGTACTTTTTCAGAGGAATTGACCTATACTAGTATATCATGGGTGATGTTGAGTCTCTTAACCATCTACCATCATTTTTCACTTTCACGATTTCTCCCTCAGATCATTGAAATCCGGGCATTAGGAAAAGGCTACCTTAGAGGCACTAACCAGGCCATCTTTTTTTTATTTCATTCTTCTCTGGTTTGGTCTCCATTCTCTTGAGTGTGCATGCCACCAGTGAGTGTCCACAAGAAAGAAAAGTTGAAAAAAATAATAATATAAAAAAAAGGACTCATTGATTGAGGGGGAGCCTCTGCGTTTATTCAACAAATATCCCGTGATTCCTAGTGGTTTGACTTTTCTCTGTGATGTTTAGTTACTCTTGCCAGAGGTCCAGCCATCTGATCACTACGAGGATTAACTCTAGCTCTCTGACCTCTCAAGGATCACACACACACATTTTCTATGTGAGCTCTCATGTTTGTTTTTGAGTTATGCATTCTCATGTTGTTTATTGTAGACACCCCATTTTTGACCGTCCTCAAGACTTGGTTGTGCTTGCAGGTACATCCAGCCACAAGTTCGTTTGCTCGTCCAGTACTCGACCTTTGCAGCGGAACGTCACAGGTTTAAGCTTTTCAAACCCTGTATCCTTTCTACCCCATTTTTGGACCATGTGTAAGTCCTTTCAGCATGCTTCTCAGAGTGCACTGCCGGCCACCTTTTGGCACTGATGGCCATTAATTTGTCCCTGCCTGCCATTGATGAAGCCTGCCGGCCATCAATGAGGCACTGCCGGCCACAGCTGATGGCCGACAGAACACTTTGTCTCAGCAGATTTCACTCCAAATCTTTTGAGCCAGCTGGTTTTCACTCATCCCTCCTCCATACACGTGTATGGAGGGATGAAGCCCTTTTCAAGCTTGTTTAACAAGCTTTGCATTGCTTTCTTCTATATAAGGAGAAGCTCCTTCTCCATTTCAGAGGTTCAGATTTTGGAGGTTTGAAAGATACATACACTCTTGTATCTATATCTCCTTGTTTGTTCTTATTTTGTGTCTCAAAGTATAGTTTTGTCTTACTTTAACACATAAACACACACTCAAACACCATACTCTTGGAGCTGAGGTCCCTTGAGGTTGTTTTTGGAGTTCTTGGACTAGTTTAAGCTTGAAAAACCTGCTGGAGTTGCAACTTTGAAGAAGGTCTTCAAGGGTGAGTTTCTAACCCTTAAATCCCCCATTCTTGCTTAAGCTTTTGGACCCTTTTGCATGCTGTTTTAAGCTTAACTCTTAACTACAAAAAGTTCTGATTTTTGGTGTTTAAGATCTTTGTTTAAGATCACTTTTGTGTTTGGGGTTGTTTACCCCCTCTTAGGCCTTGTTTGGCCTTGCTTTTGTGCCTTCTTTGTGAGTCTTTGAGACCACCTTGTTTTGGCCTTCTCACCACTGAAACTCAATTTCAGTGGTGGGAAGGGTGTTTTGAGGTCCCAAAAGGGAGAGGATCATCCCCTCTCCATGTGTCTTCAATACTTGTCTTGAATGCCTCATGTGTGAGCATGTTTGTTAAGCTTTTGTTGGCCATATCTTAGGTTGTATTTGGGGTTATTTTGTTGTGGCATGCCTCTATTTTTACTTGGTTTTGTCACTCCATGCATGCATAATACACTTGTAGTGTAAATCACACAAACTAGTCTTGTATGCTTCATGAAGTAACATGTCATTCTAGCTTGTTTTGTCTCCATTTCAGTAGGTTTTTGGTGTTTTTTTAGCATGCCATGACTCTGTTTTGGGTGGGTTTGATGGCATACTCCATACACTTGTAATGTAATTCCATGAATTAGCCTAGAGTGTCTCATGCTTTAACATGTCATTCTAGCATGCTTTAGGCTTAACTTCAAAAAGCTTTTGTCCATGTTTTAACATGCTTTAGCTCTGATTTGTATTGCTTTGGTCATGCATGACTTGCCTTGTATAGCTATGGCTCACTCTAACTTGCAGGCTTTGTGCATTGAGTCCATTAGCATGTATTATTTGAACTATTTTCATGATTTGGCATCATGTGAAATGTGATTTCAGTCCATGTTCCATGATCATGCACTTGCATCTTTCACTTATTCAATGCGTTGGAGGGTTTGCCCCTTTATGCCTTAACATGAATCATTGTGTATGCCTTTATGCCTTAGCTTGCGAGCCATCATTTCAATGTGTTTTTGGGGTTATCTTACCATGATATGACTCTAATTTTTGTTGGTTAAGTCATCCCATGCTTGGTCCTAATAGGTGTAGTGTAATCCACCATATTTGCCTTGTATGCATTGTGCCTTATGCCCTTTATGTTAGCTTGTTTTGGCTTCCTTCCATATATATTTTAGTATCACTTTAACATGTTCTAGGACTATTTTGGGTTGCCTTTGCCATATGCTTCATGCTTTGTATAGCCGTAGTGCAATTGGCCTTGCTAGTTTTGTGTTTTGATGACTCATGCATGCTATCTTTGAGCTATCTAGATGATTTGTCATCATTTAATACTTCATTTCAGAGCATGTAGCATGACTAGATTCCCACTTCTTTCATGTTTTAAATGCCCTTTGAGTATTGTTGCCTTGTTTATGGCTTAGCTTGTATGCTTGCATGCCTAGGTTTTTGAGCCCCTATCTTAGCATGTTTTGGTCATTGTTTTAACCTATTTCAGCTCTGTCCATGTTTGGTTCATGCACTTGTGCCATATATTGCATGCCCCTTTTGTAGTCCTCTTTACTAGCTTCATGCTTTAAGGACCTTTGCATGCTATGCTTACTTTGTTTGAATGATTTGGCATCATTTCTCACTTAATTTCAGTGCATTTAGTGTTGTTACACTTCCATGTTTATCACTCCTTGAGCACTCTTTAGAGTTGTGCTCTTAGGCCTAGTTGGTTGGCCAATGCATTGTGTATGCAGGCCTTGTCTTTTGGTGCCTTTGTTTTGGTGTTTTGGCCACTGATTTGGACATGACTGAGGTCTATCCATTTTGGTTTAAGTCCATTAAACATTATGCATGCCATGTAGTTCATAGCATTGAGTATGCCATGTTGTTTGCATGTTGATTCATTGCATTGTGTATGCCATGTTGTTTGCATGCTTAGGTCACATTACATTGAGTATGCCACCATTTGCATTGTGTATGCTGGTTGTGCATGCCATTAGCCTTGTTAGGTTATTCATGTTGCATTGCATGTTTGCATGCTTGAGTCACATTGTGTATGCCATGCTTGTGTTGCATTTTGTTTGGAATAGGTGTTAGTCCAAACACGACAAATGAGGGACGTTTCATACTTGAAGTGATGAAACGTACCTCAATTCTCGGTCGCCGACGCTCTTGATCATGCATGATGGAGTTCTAGGCATTTATGTGTTTCTTGTGCATTCATTTTACATTGATTTGCACATGTTGGATCTTTGGCCATCATGCATCGAAATGCGCGATTGATGGTCTTGGATCCGATTATGCCTCTCCCTTGATGTTTTGAGGTGATATGGAGTGGCATAGTGTATACATACCCTTGGGAAATCCTCCATTTTCTCTATTTTGTGCTCTGCTGCAGCTTGGTGTCACAGCACACCAGTGGCCGGCACCCTCCCATCTTTGGCCGGCAGATCTTCATTTGTGGCCGGCAGTATGCACTCTTGGTCACCAGAGGGGTCGGCAGCAGCTTCTCATGGCCGGCAGGCCACTGGTGCACTCCTCAACACTGTTTTGGTAAGTTCTAGCAGCAAGTTCTTGAAGACACCCTGCAAACAGAGCCTCAAGAGAGCAACCAGAGAGCTTTTTGGGGCGGCAACCGAGCATGCATCCTCTTCTTCTTCGAACAAAGCTGGAGCAGCTTAGTTTTATGCTTACTTGTTAGTTAGCATTGAATTTGTAATTAATTAATTAATTTGTTGATTAGTTAAATGTTGTAATAATTAGTAAGTAGATTGCTTATTATTCAATTTGGTTTGTAATAATTAGTCTAATTAGCTTAATTAGATTAGTTGATTAGCTTAGCTTAGATTAGCTTAGCTTATTCATTCGGACCCTCCATCGAGAGGGCGAATTTTGTAATAAGTGTGCATGTGTGCGATGCATGTCTTCCAACCCCCATTTCTTTCTCCCTTTTACTTACCTGCTTTCAGTGGTTAGTTTTAGGTCATGTTTCAATTAGCATACTTATGTTTTGCATGCGTGCATCATTCATCTGTCTTGCATGCACCGGGCTCGACGCATCATACTAACTGCATTGTATTTCAATACCAAGTTGAATACATGTACCAATTGTTGCATTTCACATGCCATTTTAGAATAGCCGAGCCTATCTTAGCTGCATTTGCATGTGTTGCATTAGGCATTGTTGACATAGCTAGGATCATGCATTGATTACTAACTAGCTTCTATTTTGGCTCGGAGTACTAGGTAAGCTTTTATGCTTTAGCATCCTTGCATGAGTGTGAGTGTTGCCATGCTAGCATGCTTGCCATGATGCTAACTGCTTATGTGATTAACTGCTTGAATGCCTGTGGGTGAAGGTTTGATTACCTGAATTAGAACAATTCATTGAAATCCTCGATTTAGCCTACTTGCGAGTAGCAAACTTCAAACCATTTTCAAAACAAACAAATATGCAATGTTTTGTTCCAACTTAGGCGATCTAGTCTATACTTGTATGCTGTGCGCATCACATAATAAACTAGCTAATAAACCGGAATAAGAACACGTGTTTTCAAAAATAATATATCATGCTTAGTACAAGCCGATCTTTGATCGGATGAGTGGGGGTGCTCATTGCATGGCCTTCCCCTCTCGTACCCAAGTTCCCGAGCTGAGGCAACTTTGTTGATGATGGACACGTGGCCTTAGGCACAAGTCAGGGTTTCCTAAATTCCCCCAAAATAAAATATTTAGGTGGCGACTCTGTATCTGGCAAAGCAGTCCATGTTTGGCACTTCTTTATAAAAATCAGTTTTCCAAAACGATTTGCCGGATTTGGACTCTTTGGTGATTTATCGGTCTTGCATTGCACTTTGCGAGACTAGATTCAGAACCGTGACATTGAGTCCGAACTGTAGTAGTCCAATGAACAAAACGGGATTTCGCGTCCGTTTCGCGCGCGGAGCTCGGGACGTTCGGGCACGTCTGCACTTATGATCACTGATTGAATATTATCTACTTGCTCATGATTTTGTGGTTCATAAGGTTTTAAATAAACAAGTTTTCAGGCTTCAAGATGTGTGGATCATTTCATCCCAGTATTACAGGCTTCTAATTCTGCTCTCCTTTGTTTTACAGTTCACCCTTCTCTGATTGAGGTGTTTTTGTTTTTATTTAAAAAAAAAAAATTTGGAGCTTAATTGTGATTTGTCCCCGTCGAGCGGAATATATCACGCTCGAGCGTGAATTTCTATCATTCAGCATTTAGCGCAGGATTTTGCAATTCTGCGAGGGTGTTTTTGGCGCTTGAGCGTCCTTTTTCGAGCTCGAGCGTATCTATGCATTCTTTGGCTCCTGCTCGAGCGTTCATACTCACGCTCGAGCAGACTGGTTTGGTTTAAATACTTCTTCTCTCGCCTCTTCAGTTCATTTTTCCCCCAAATTTCATTCTCTCTTCCCTAGGGCTTGGCTGGCGACCTCATTGGGCTGTGATTTTGACATTCTCCCTCGTTCTTCACCCCCGATTCAACCTTGGTAAGTCTTTTCTCTTCTCTCTCTGTGTTGTGTTCTTCATTTCGGTACTTATGGAGGTTGTTTTTGGGTTGATTTCTGCTTGTTTTTCTTTCCTATTTCATTGCACAGTTTGGTTGTTGTCTTGAGTGCCTCTTTGATTTACTGAGTTTTTTGTGTTGTCTGCTCTACTGTGTCGATGCTTCTAGGGTTCTAAGTTGTTGGTTTTATTTCCTTCATTTTGATCTCTTATCTTTCAATTGCATATTGGTTTGATGAGTTTTGGTACATTTTTGCTAGGTTTTAGAGCCAGGGTAAAAATTAGTGCTTTATTTTCTTTATACTGTCCTGTGTGTTATATACTAATTCATGTGGTCACAGTGGTATGTACTAATGTTGATTGTCCTACATTTGCATCTGTTGGATTTGAACCTAGCACTGTTCTACCTGTCATTTATATTAAGCTATGGTTCTGTGATTTTGATATTTTTCTAACATTGTTGGATTACTAACGTTTTGCTGTGCTCTGTTGCTTTGGGTTTTGGGGTTGTATTGTTTGGGCTTTAGTTGTGTTTGGACTCACCATGTCTGCTCCTAAACATCGCAAGTCTACTGTGTCTCGTCCTTCGTATAACCTTGATAGATTTCCTTCTGCCCAAAAAGCCAAGTTATTCAGAGAGTCCTTCGCGTCTAGGACTGTTCATCTCGAACGTCATGTCCAGCCAAATACATTCGAGTCTATTCCCATCCGTCCTTTATTCGATCCATTAGGCGGAGACTTGGTTTTATCCTTTTCTGAATGCCAAAACCTAGACTGAGTCCATGAGTTTTACTGCAATATTGAGAATATAGATGATATTGGTCCTTCCTTCACAACTTGGGTCTGTTCTAAGTCCATCTTTGTTTCCCCCGAGCTTATTAGAGAGCTCCTTGGTATTGATCGTGTGTTTCCGGAGCATTATCCTTTTCCGGTTCGTCCTACTTGTGATTTTAATGCCGTGGCTAAAGTCTTGTGTGGTGCTCCTCGTAACTGGATCAAGGGAGTTTTGATTAAACAGTTTGAACTCCTTCCTGAGTTTCGACTGCTTAATCTTATTGTTTGTGCTAATATCATCGTCACCACTCACTCTTTTGAAATTAATCAAGAACAAGGGTTCGTTCTTTTCTGTATTGCTCGTTATATGTCCATCAATCTAGCCACCCTCATTCTTCGTAAAATGATTGCTGTTTTTGGTAACAAGCAATTAGGTCTACCTTATGGTTGTTTAATCAACTGTCTCTTGTCTCGGTTTGAAGTTTCTGTATTAGAGGACGACGAGTATGCCTCTCCTTCTAAACCCTTCACTAAGAAGACCGTTTCACAGAGTCGTGCACATGTTAAGGGGGAGTCTACTAGGGTTGGTCCTTCTACAGGTAAAGCAGATGGTCTCGTCGAGGAGGCGGAGATTGATGCTGCGACAACTGGTGTAGAGGAGGTTGATGTTCCACTCCGAACTTTTCAGGGCCAGCTTCGTCATTTTGAGGAGATTGTGACACAGCGGTTGGATCTTCTGGATGCTCGTCTTGATGCCTTCGATGGCCGACTTGGACAGTTGGAGCAGTCCGCCGTTCAGACGTCTACTCAGCTTGCTCACATTATATCTTTGTTTCAGCTACAGCAGCCTTGTCCTCCTCCATCTGATGTTTGATAGAGATCTTTGTTCCTTGGATTGTTTTTGTACTGGTCTCCCGGCCAACAAGGGAGAGAATTTTTGGGGGTGGATGATTGTTGGATTATTCTAAATTATTGTTAACTCAACCTTTTGTACAGCTTCAGATTTGTTTTCTTATGTCCAATAGGTTGTGTTGGTAAGATTGTCTAGTGCGTGTGTTTTCAGGAAAATTGTTCAAAAGAGTTTTGTCCTGGAATTGACAAATGGGGAGATTGTTAGGTCCCTTTATTGCCAAATCCACGAACAAACTCTATTTTATAGAGTTGTATTTTTTTCCTTATTTTTTGGCTTTCCCACTCGAGCAGGACCATTGGCGCTCGAGCAGAATGTGTACTATCTCAGTAGTTGGGCATGTCTGTAAAAATACTGAGAAGTGTGATTTCGCGCTCGAGCGTGGGTTAAAGCGCTCGAGCGGAAACTTGTTTATTCACACGCGTGTTTCAGTGGATCTGCTCGGGCGGACTATCCTGTGCTCGAGCGGAAGTGCGCAACCCCTGTTTTCTATATATATCTGTTTAAGTCTTATTTTAGGGTTAAGTTTTCTAGATCTGTTTTGGAAGCTTTAGGGTTTTGTTTTGGGGATTGTTTGCTAGTTTTCCTTGATATATTTGAGTGAGTTTTAAACCTATGATCTGAGATACATACATCAAGGAATTTGTTTCTTCATATTCAAGAGTGTTCTTCTTCGGTGGAATCCGAAGATTCAAGCGTGGAGCATCAAAGGAGTTTGATACTGTGCGTGGTCGTTGATTCGACAATAGAAGTTGTGAATTCAACTTCATACTAATCAATTCCGAGGCGAAGGCTATGGTGAAAGATTTACAGAAGGTTTGAAGACAAATTAGATGCGTTTGGTAATTTGTTTGTTATCTTTGTAATCTGTCTTTCTTCAGTAGTGGATTGATTAGTGGCGTTTCGCCCGTGGTTTTTTTTTTATCATAATTGAAGGTGCTTCAATTGTGGTTTTTCCACGTAAAAATCGTTTGTGTCGATTTATTGTTTTTCGAAAACAACAATCTAAACCACTTTCCTAAGTGCTTGATGATTTAGATTGTATGTTTTAAATAACTGGGAATTGGAGGAATTAAATCTTGATCTAATCACGAATCACTGAGGATTTTCAAAAATTAGAAGCAACACTAAACACTCTGGCATGCAATTCCAAAATAAAAGAAGCTATCAGCAGAGCTTTATACACTACATTGAACAAGGCCAATAAAGTGCGTGTGCGCGTAATGTGTTCTACTCTTCAAGTGTATGTATATGTATGTGTATATGTGAATGCTAACTGTATCGTAGTGTGACCCTTCTTAGTAATGTAGAATGATATCTCTGTACTTTTGTAGTTTTGATCAAATTATTTAGTTTGGTCACTTATTGTTCACCGTTGAGGGTTTTTTTCTTTGTTATTTTTCAGAAAGCTTTGGTTTGATTGACTTTTAGTGGTCCATTTGTATCAAAGGATGGGTTTGATGTCTGGGTACAAGGTATTTTCTGTCATTAGTCTGGGTACAAGGTATTTTCTCTCATTAGTCTGGGTACAAGGTATTTTCTCTCATTAGCTTGCTATTCAGCAGTGTTTACTGTCATCTTTCAATATGGATTTTGTCACAATTAGTTTTTCAATTGATAACTTCGCATTATTGTGTATTTGGTTTATAATATTCATGTCTTGGAATCAATTTTCAGATGTGTCATCATGGTAAGTGCCATTTTACTAATCTTATGCTTACAAGTGATTAATTTACAGAATTGTGTACAAGGGGTTGTTGGGCTTGTCTTTGGAAACGAGAATTCTGCCTCAAGTGAAGATAGGTAAATTGTTGATTTATGTTCATAATAACTATTGCTATAGTGGTGGATTTTGTTTTGTTGATGACTAAAAATATTTATGCAATGCACACCACATAACGCACTAGCTGGAATTCAATTAACAGTAAAGCCATGTAGTAAAAGATTTGTTTAATTTCTTAAAATTTTAATGTCACATGTTGGTGGTATTGCTCCATCCCAACCTCAACTAAAGACTCAGTGATGAAGCAGTGAATCTCTCACCTGTGGTTTAATTATTTTTCGTCATCAACTTGATTCATTTTGGAGTTCTACATATGGTTATTATGTGTTGATCCAACTTCTTGTGAACCATTACTTGGTTTTATTGAAGAAGTTGGACCGTTTGTTCATTTACTCATCAGTGTATTGTTATTTCTTTCTATACATAATACATATTTGCCAAATTTGGATGTTGTAACTAATCTACATCATGGCTTATTTCAATAGCTATGTTGAATGCTTGCTCGACTGTATAAGTAATGGTGCGCTGGTAGAAGACAGGAGGACTGCTATTGCTGAACTTCAATTTGTTGTAGCAGAAAGTCGTGCTACCCAGCAAGCTTTTGGGGCAATGGGTTTGTACTTCTCTTTTGTTGGATAGAGTGGCATTATTTGGAGCATGCTCATCATGTATAATACAATTCATTATATTCTGTTGCAGGCTTTCCGGTACTTTTAAGTGTCTTGAAGGAAGAGTGTGATGATGTTGAAATGGTTTGAAAGCTTCCATCCATTCTTTATTGATTTCAGTGTCTTTTTTATATTTTGATTTTGTACTTAATTTGAGAAATAACATTTTCTTTGCCTTGAACAAATGGTGGTTACTAGTGACATTATTAGAGAAACTTGTAAATAAATTTTTAGGTAAGTGGACCAATAAAACTAAGTCTTGTGTCCTGAAAAATAACTTGCTAGTTCTTATCAGATAATGTTGCAGATGGAAAATGTTTAGTCTCTTCCACATTTCCTCTTATGTGTATGATCTTTTTTTTTATAAAAAAAAGTTCCCCATACTTCCTGCCCCCATTTTACTGTACAATAATAAAATTAGTGTTTTCATGGTTTGGATGCTTGAAGGTTCATGGTGCTCTGGAAACTCTTGTGAGTGCCTTGACTCCAATTTATCAGGCAAAAGCTTTGAAGAATGAGGTTCAACCAACTTTGATGAACACTGATTTGCTTTCTAGAGAAGTAGAAAGCATTTCTCTTCCTCTAAGTCTGTTGGTGAGAGTTCCCACCTTGAACAATTTATTTATTGAATTTGCTTGGATTATTCATATTTCTGTACAATATATTGACTGTACAATGATAAGTCATTTGTAAATGCATGGCCTTCTATTAGATGCAATATGCAATTTATGCACTATCTTGTGTCATGTACATTTTATTGTGCCATTGTCATTTTATTTTTTAGCAATCTAGGTGCAATTCAAGTTCAAGGTGCTTGTTGTTTAAGATTGCTTTGTGTGAACTCAGGTGCCTCTACATGGTGGATTACTTGTTTTACTTAATGTAATTTGTTGGGAACCTTGCCTATTTGAAATTTTGTATTCAACATTAAATCTGGAAAACATTTATGTAAATGTTCTGGTGTTCTATAACAAATAATTAGATTGTGGATTTCTTTTTCTAATAAACAAATAATTAGATTGTGGATTTCTTTTTCTAATAAACAAATAATTAGATTGTGGATTTCTTTTTCCTCTTTCATTTTATCAGAAGTCCTATAACATTTATCTCAAATTCTCTCATTTACTACATGCTTTGTTTGGGTGGCTTGTTTCCTTGTAAATTCTCGTGTGAACCATCTAGTCTTTTTCGTGACACCAAAGATGATAAATACTTTAATAGTATATAAAAAGATGCTATCAATCAGTGCTTTGATGTCATATGTATTGTACTACTAGTCAAAAGACTTGTTTTGGAAAAAACTTCTTTGGCTTTGACGATAGTCACGGCCAATTATTAATGCCATTGGTAATTTCTCTGACATGGTTGTCACTGAACAGGACTGTCTTGAATTGTTGAACAATCTCATTTGTAACAATGCGTCTAATCAAGTTTGTAGGCCTTTTGTTATTATTTTTGTTTTGACGCATACACATTCCTTCACTACTACTAACCATGGTCTGGGTGTGGTGTAGGTATTGCCAAGGGAGACTATGGGCTTTGACCCTTTGATGTCAATTTTGAAGCTTAGAGGAAGCAGCTACAGTTTCACCCAACAGAAGGTTAAACACTCACATTTTTAGAACTTTGTTCACTTCTTGTTGTTTAAACTGTCATGTATGTGCGTGGACAGACATACACATGTATGTGTTATCACTGAAACCTTACTGGTCATTTTTTGTTGTCTTTGAACCAATATGATGCCAGTAGACGATAAACCTTCTCTGTGCTTTAGAGACCATCGGCTAATAATGGGAGGTCCAGAAATTGACACTGGAAGAGATGTCAATAGGCTGACCAATAAAGCAGTCTTGGTTCAGGTTTGTTTCAAAATAAGTTATCTGCTATAATGAATACCTGAAAAACCTTATAATTTTTTAAGATTTCTTTCACTGGTCTATGTATATTATTGGTTGTAGAAAAAAGTTTTCAACCATCTTTTAATGCTAGGAGTAGAAAGCCAATGGACTCCTGTTCCTGTGCGGTGTACGGTAAGATAACATTCCTTTTCTTCTTGGGTGTGTGTGGGTGTGTGTGTTTTAAAGAATACCCTTATAATGAGATATCATAAGGAACACCCTCTTGGATGCTAGGTTACTTAAATTACTTGTATGCTTTACTGGTGATGCAGATTGTGCAATCTGAGTTGTCACTTATTTCAAAGAATGTTAAAAGCTGGTGATTATTACATCTCCATTTCTTGTTCTATAATATTTAATGGAAAGCGAGAATATAATTGATAGACCATTAGTAAATACAAAGTCCCTTCTGAAGATGTGTTTCACCAAATACTCTTTTTCCTCGTTGAGGGAAAACAAACATGGACTTGGATATAGCTTGTGCCATTCCAATAGAATATTGCAAGTGAGTCTATCCCGTTAAATGACACTGTGTAAAGCTGTAAAGTAAATGGTACATCTGTGAAATACCCATCCTGTATGACAATGATTGATGTTCCTAGGAATTCTGCTTTGATAAATAGGTAAAAAAATGACAGTCTTCTCTTATGGTGAACTTTTAGGCACTTATTTGCAAGAATAGCCTACTGTGGGTGATGTATCTGCTCTAAAATAGCGATTCCACAGTTAAGAGCATGAATTGAGTTGGAATTGCATTTCTATCAAGATAGAATTGAGGTTCCAATTGCGATGGGCCCATTCTCAAGCATATGAATCCCAAAGATACAAATGAAAATCAATGCAAAATAAATAAATAAATAATACCAAAGCAATGCCACCAGGGCAACTGATATGAGACCGTTCTCAAATACCTACCTGGTGCTAGTTTCCTATGTCAGTGCTCTATAGAGAAAATAAATAAATAAATAAAAGGTTAGAATACTGGCTAAGTATATCAATAAATATATACCCTCATGCACGTAGTTGGGCTCAGAATTATTTATTTATTTATTTTGACTCCTTGGACCATAGAAAATGCTATTTCCTGCTTATTACTAAATGGCTTATTTAAGGCGTATGAGTCTAGTAGTAACTAATAAAGTAATTAAGTGTTTTACAAACTTTCATGCATTTTTTCTCAGAATAGAGATCTATTAATGAGCTTTATGTTAAAATTATTGCATGAAATAAAACATATGATCATTAACAACCATTTACTTATATACCAACAAAAAGAAACTTCCTGGTGCATCACCAACTTTAAAAAGGGGCAGAGTTTGTATTATGAATTTCCAGGACTTCTAACATGCACATAAGCATTTTATTTATAGCAGGCACTTAGATGCATTGGTGATCTGATTGCCAGTCATACTAAGAATCTTGATGCCATGGCAAGCAAAGTTCTTTGAGAGGAGCTACAAGTAGAGCCTACACTGAATTCTATCCTTCGAATCATCTTGAGCACTTCCAGCATGCAGGAGTTTGTAGCAGCAGACTATGTTTTTAAGTGCTTTTGTGAGGTTTGTGTGGGGCATATTCATTTTTTCTTTTTCTTTTTTTACTTCATGAACTTCCCTACTGGATTGAATTTCTCGGTCATATATACAATTGCATCTGATCATATATATTCTTTCATTATTTCCTATTTTTCCTTTTCTCAATTTTTTTAATTATATTTAAATGGTTGATTTATCGTATTTGTGGCAGAAAAACCCTGATGGTCAAGCAATGCTAGCATCTATATTAATCCCTTAACCACAGCCAACGACTTGTGCTTTGCCTGAGGAGGATATGAACATGTCATTTGGAAGGTCTGTTTGTCCTCCTCTTTGCAGTCAGTACCTTATTTAATTTTTTTTTTTTTTGAAGTGTAAGGGAATATTGTGTTTCTTGGTTGGAAGATGTGTGCATTTATTCAATACTTTTTTTAATTATTTTTTTATTTTTATAACTTTAGTTTGGACTTCCTGCTTCTGATGATTAATTCTTTGAAGAATTTGTTTGTGGCAGCATGCTATTACATGGTCTCACTTTGAGTCAAAATGATGGTGACCTCGAGGTAGCATGTACTTTTCATATCTTACCTTTCTAGATTAAAGACATGAACATAATCACATAACATACATCTTTTCTATTCTTTTTTTTCTTCTTCAAGATGAGGATACCATTCTGCATAACTAGATAGTATTCTGCGTTGTGTCTTCTAACATTCTGTGCTTAGGTTTTTTTATGAGTTGGGTACAAGTCAGTTTGGAGTATTTAATCCTAATCGAGTATTCTTGTGCATTTGGAACGATATAAGTAGGAAATTATTGTTGAACCCTCAATTCTCAAGATGTGCTTCCCTTGCTGCAGGGCACCTTTCCCTTTTAGGGGGTAGGAGGAATTGGCCTCTTTTTTTGTTGATATTGTTGGCTTTGGTTTTAGCCTTCGATCTTGTTGTATGTCCCAGGTGTCCAAGGGCTTTTCCAGTTCATCTTTTCTCAATGAATTATTTTTTCATAATAAACTCTCTTTGAAGCCTTTTGTTTTAAACTAGAATAAGAATCTTGCAAAATTCTCTCTAAATGTTGTCATCCTTAGCAGTGGCAGAGCCACAAAAATAATTCAGAAGGGATACTTGGTAATTAAAATTTTGAATTTTTTTTTTCTCATAATCAATAACAATAGATTATAATTTTTAAATTAGTATTAAGCACGAAATCTTAAATATTTAATATAAAAGCTTTAAAATTTTTGTTTTTACAATTGACCTTGTGAAAAATCAAAATTGGAATTATATGGTGTTACTTATAAGTAATGTATTATAAGCAATGCAAAAGAGTCTTGTATGTCTAATGATAGATTATATAATAATATATAAATAATAATGATACTACATCATCATCGATATATGGTATCACTAACCAATAGTAAAATAATGCATAGAAGGTCAATCTTACTTGTCAAATATAATTAACAATTCAATAATTTCTCATTTTTGTTGTGGGGTTAAATATGTTTACATGTAAGTGACGATTTGATATCACCGTCGCACTTAATTTTTTTTTTTATAATTTTTTCATACATAATAATGTGCCTTGTTGTAGTTTCTTCATTTTTAATCAAAACAACCATCATTATTTTCGTAATTTAAAAAAAGTCATTAAGAAATCATTCTAAATATTATTTCTATATAATTTTTTTATTTGTTAATTATTTTCCTTATATGCAAAAAAAAAAAAAATGAAAAAAGAATTGCAAAAAATAAGAGGGGGCACGTCCCCCCCCCCCCTCGGCGGACCCTTCATACCTCCGCCACTGATCCTTAGGCCTTTTTTTCCCCCTTCTTTTACTCCAGTTTTTGGGTCATGACACCATATGCCTTTTGGCTCGTAAGTATTTATCTTGACCGTACAGAACAAGGGTTTTTTTTTTTTTCCCTAGTGTTTTGTCTGTGAGATTCATCTAGAGATTGTTCTGAAGTGCAAACTTGTTCCAGAGCTGCTAGTGTTCTTTCTCATGTGCTAAAGGACAATATGCAGTGCAAGGAGAGGGTATACAATCTCACCTTGTTTTTTCTTCTAGTATTATTAGGGTCAGAAAATGTATGGAGAACAACTGCTTCAGAATACTAGTTATCTTTACATTTTAGGGTCAGATAATATCCCCCCCCCCCAATCTTAATGTAAAATTTACTGCAGGTTTTACGAATTGAATTGGAAGAACCTACACCATCTTTAGAAGCCCCAGAGCCATTATTGTACCGTGTAGTGAAATACTTGGCCCTTGGTTCTTGCATGAAAAGTAAAGAAGGAAAACCAAATGCATCAAGGAATACATATATACAAGCAATTATTTTGAAACTGCTAGTCATTTGACATTCAGATTGCCCGAGTGTGGTGTAGTGCTTCCTAGATTCACGTCCTCATCTTACATATCTGCTAGAGTTGGTATCAAATTCAACCACAACAGTGTGTATAAGGGGGTTAGCAGTGGTTATATTAGGAGAATGTGTTATTTATAATAAATCCAGTGACAGTGGAAAGGGTGCTTTTACCATAGTTGATGCCATAAGTCAGAAAGTGGGGCTCACATCATACTTTTTGAAGTTTGAGGATATGCAAAAAAAGCATAATTTTTTCTTCTACAAAACCGGCTGAGCCCCAGAAACCATTGACAAGATCCACCGCTGCTAGTATGGCTGAGATTGAAGATGTCGAAGAGAATGAGGCGAGTGATCTGAAGAATGAGGATCATTCGATGCTTGCTTTGATGTTTGATGCTCAATTTGTTGACTTCATCAGGAATTTGAAGGCAAATATTAGAGAGAGCATTGTAGATGTCTATACTCATCTAGAGAGCAAAGTGGCGGTAGTGTCAACAGAATTGCAACAGAAGGGTTGGGAAAGTGATGGAGACTATGTTAGACGGCTGAAATCATTTGTAGAGAAGCAGTGCTCTGAGATAACGGTATGGTTACATGAAATTATTTGCATATATATATATATATTTTTTAACTTATATTTTGGCTTGTTTATGTTTTTCAAAGGATCTTCTTAGTCGCAATACGATCTTGGTTGAAGACCTGGCCAAGATTGGTAAGGGTGGTTCATCCCAGCCTGAGCATAGATCTAGTGGGGGCTCAGAAAGAGTCCTGTTGGAGACATTCCATAGAGATCTTCAAGAGGCATCACAACAGCTAGACAAGCTTAAAACAAAGAAAACCAAGATTGAATCCGAGGCTTCAATGTACTGTAATTTGGCTGGAAAAATGGAATCCAATCTGAAAAGCTTGTCTGAATCTTATAACAGTTTTGAACATGCAAATTTCCATCTAGAGAAGGAAATGAAAGCTTTGAAGAGTGGAGGGGCCACACCTATTCCAGATGTGGAGGCTGTAAAGGCAGAAGCAAGGGAAGAAGCCCAAAAGGAGAGCGAGGCAGAATTGAATGATTTGCTTGTATGCCTCGGGCAAGAGCAGAGCAAGGTAGAGAAGCTGAATGTGAGATTGTTAGAGTTGGGTGAAGATGTAGACAGTTTACTTGAAGGAATTGGTGATGATATTGGGCTTCTGGAAGATGCTGAAGTCGAGGAAGACTGATGGTCCTCATGGGTTAATTGTGTTGATCTTTTGTATATCTTTAGTGAGTTGTACAGTACTTATAGTCTCCAATTGTTTTTTATGATGTTGACATAGTTGAATCTAAATTAGTTATTCTTTGGGATTGTCTTTTGTTGGTGGAAACATGATGTGTATTTTATTGTTGAAGCCTTCCCAAGAAGAGGTATATTGACAGTAACTTCCACTATTAATCATTTTTTCCAACTGTATTAGCATGTTAACTCCATTTCAATCTCATAAACTATAAGAGATTTTTTTTTTCATCCCATGCTATATCGAATGCAGTGGTTTGAGTTGACTTTTGTTGTATATATTTCACTATTTTGCAACATTCACACTACATTTAGTGCTCTAGATTACATCACGCTTATAAATATATATACGAGATGACAATCCGTTTTTTGGATGCTAATAAACAGATTCCTCTTTCTTTCTTTTGCCTTTGCCTTTGCCTTTGCCTTTGCCTTTTACATCAATAAAATTCTCTTTTCGCTGATTAAAACCCCCTCTTACTATAAATTGGATCTCACCACTTTCAACCTTAATCGTGCAATTAGTATATATTATATGCATTTTGTACGAGCACAAAATAACATTCTCATATGATCTTGTTGACCAAGTTTGCGCTCCTCCAAACGTCGTCGCTTTACTTCCTGAAAACACAAACGTGAGCTAGCCGGCGGGTGTGTGCCGGATACCTCTCCGATGCCTAAGTCAGCAAAATAGACAAATAGACAAAAGCTCTATGTCTTCGAGAATCAAAGTTGTGTTACCTGTACATAGGTTATGTTATGAGCTTTTATAGGTTCCGCGTGGCACAATCTTAGTAGAACTCTTATTCCTCCATGCAGAGTCCTCCTAGGAATCACACTCTTGAAAGATAATGCTTATCCTTCAACACCCCCCTCACTGTTTAAACCAAGTGAGATGGTCTTGCTTCAGTTTGGATGAAGGTATGACCGAGCTAACACTAGCACTTTGTCATACTTAATCCAACGCCTTCACATGCAACTCATAGCTCGGCTCTTGTTCACTTGTACCTCGGTTGCTGTTGAGATTGAGCTAACTATAGCATGCTATTACCGCGCTAACCGGAGCGAGGTCCACCATGAGAAGCCATCATATCTTGGCTCCGAATACTATGACCGAGCTAACTATCTCCACTCCGACCGTGGTGACTGTAATCACACTTGGACCGAGCTAACACTTGGTCCCACTTGCTAAGCCCTTTTCAGCACGGCCCATAGAACGGCCCATTACCACGCCTTGGCCTAGCTCGGCCCTAATGTACATAAAAACTCCCTCTCAATTGCCCCTTAATTCCATCTGTGTAGCATGATTGGGATTACTTATTATCAGCCGAGCTAAAACCTTAGACCTTCAACCGAGCTAAGTTATCACCAGACTACCGAGTGGTTCAGTCAAAAAATGTCTCTTCAGTCACGCTGTACATCTGAATCACTTGCTCTCCCATAGACACGTGGCTGGCCCCTACTGGTTGAGTACAACTGTCAACGCTACCCTCGTACTCCAAAATTTTTGAACAGTCCCGCCTTTTCTTTGCCTTATACAAAAAACCTCCTTTTTGAATCAAAGACACTCCTGTTCACCTTCTCTCTCATGCTCTCTGAGTTTCCATTTTTCCTCAACACTACATCTACAAAGCTCTTCCTGGCGATCTTGATCTTCATCCTCTCGTCTTCAAACTGTAAGTAACTCAATCCCATTTCCTTTTTGTTTTGTCTAGTTTCTGTGGTACGTAGCGTACTAATTTGTATGTTTTTCAAAACACATTATTTTGGCTTCCATTTTTCTAGGAAATAATCACTAAAAATCATGTAATAGAACCACTAGATTCATGAACAATTTGAGAAACGACGCTTTTGATTCAAAATAATACTCCAACCGAACTAGGATCTTGTTTGTAAAACTGGATAACTCCTCTAACAACCGGACTAAAACTTTATGCCATACCTGTAGTTTCGATTGGTCTAAGAACCTTCTGTTTCATTTAGTCGAGCTAGCGAACTGTATTAGGTTTGTGCACTACCGAACTAGGAAACCTTAACCAATGACCGAGCTACAACTTGAGACCAAAGCAGCTCTCTAAGTTAGTCAAAACCGAACCAAGAATGCTGCACCCTAAGCTTCAACCGAGCTAAGAACGGATAGTAACCCACATAGCCGAGCTAGGACTCTATTTATTTTGCCTTCGTTTCTTCTAGCACGGTCCAACGATTGTGCTTAACACTTTTCCTTTTCACTTTGCAGACTGACTTAGGTTGGTCAGGCACTCCTTTGAACGCTTCAACCAAGATACTTCAACACCATCTCAACACTGAGCTAATTTATACCTATTTTAAGTCCACATGGGTAAATATAGATTCTTAGTAAACTCTCCAAGGGCTATGGCCGAGTTCCGAAGGGACTACAACATCCCTGATGATCTTCATCTTAGTTTAGTCGAACTAGACACCACTCCCTGGGGAAAATCGGGCTTCGTTCCTTTCACCCTCCTTTCTATTGTAGAAACTGGACTCCGATTCCCTGTACAGCCTCTTCTTTGTGAATTCCTCAGACAAACCAGACTTTGCCCTACCCAGCTTTCCACAAATTCGTACAGAATAATAAATGGCATCGCCGAGCTAAACCACCGGCTTGGCCTCAACCTCGGTTTAGTCGAGCTATTTCACCAATACTCCCCTCAGACAGAATGAAAACGGCTAGGTGTATTACTTAAGAATAAGACGCCGCCGAGAGAAAATAATTAAAAATACACTAGACAAAGATGTAAATGACGATGATTTTTTCTGGGTCTCGGGCAACTTTGAAGACCAGGAGGCCCAGATCTGGGGTGACCGAATTAACTGGAATAAAGGAGTAGCCGGTATACATACATCGGCTCACTTTGTGCATTCTTTACTCCGTTTATAAGTTTTGAACCGCACTAACCATTGTTTTTTTTCTTTATGCAGATTTGAACCATCTAAAGTCGCAGTACAGTTACCCCAACCTAGACGCCCTTCGCACCGCGCTGCGGTACCATGAACGAGGTTGGGCTCAGCTACTCAATTTCAAACCGACATACCAATACAATAGCAGGAGGAAGACTAGAGTGACAGACTTCCTATTGGAACCCTCACCAGAGCCAAATCCAACACTACCTCAAATCAATTTGATCCCACTAACAGAAGAGCAAGAGATGGCTAAAAAGAGAGCTGTACGTGCCCTTATTACCGAGACGAATCAAGTCGAGGTACACCAAGCCGGCCAAACACAAGAGGCCGTGGTGGCTCTTCCAACAGCCCAGCCCTCTTCATCTCGACCCTCATCATCTCGGCCAAGTAAGCGTGTTCGCACTTCCTCAACCGAGCTACGCCTTGTTGACGAAGAAGACACCATACTTCCTCAATCCACCCAGTTGAGCCCAGAACCATTGCGTTTAAACTGGGCTAGCACTTCAGAATAGGTGCCCAAGATCACATACAAGGACCGAGCTATCACTAGCACTGACTCGGTGGAAAAAGACCATTAGCTGGCTTTTAACCTTGCCAAGAGTGTATGCCTGCCAGCCGATATGGAGCACCACGACCATCTCACCGAGCTGAAGGCCATCCGCTCGGCAACAAAATCGATGGTGCTAGTAAGTTCTCCCTTTGCTCGTCCTTCTAATTTGTATATCTGTTTGCGCGGTTTTGACTATATTTGTTATCTCTTATTTTACAAGCCATACAAAAGAACCACGTTACGTTGCCCACAAGCGTGTGTTAGAGCTACGCAAGACCACATGACAGGCCATGGCAGAGGCGAATGCCAAGTCGGCCGAGCTAGAAGAGTCCTAGAAAAAGATGGCTGAGCTACACACCGAACTAGCCCGACTCACCGGACTAGTCAACTCTTCGGAGGCAGACAAACAAAAAGCCTTGGCCGAGTGGAAGGACCGCTATCTGCATGAGCTGGCTAAGGTCGAGCAGAAGAAGAACGCCGAGATAACCGAGCTTGACAAAAAGATGGAAGACGCGGAAGACCGCGGTCACAAGGAAGGTGAAGCCACATACGTCTTGCAGTGTGAAGCTGCCAAAGACATTTTCTTTAAGTGTGGGTGGAAGGCAGCTGTGGCGCAGCTCGGTGATAGCCAAGAGACCGAGGTCTTCCTGAACCCTCCTCCACATTTTACACCGAGCTACATGGTAGAGTACACAAATGCCATTCAGCAAAAATTTCTTCAAGTTTAGGACGAAGAAGAGGCATCTCCAGAACCCAACAATGCCCCGGTTGTCACTAATGATCCCGCTGTTCAGTCAGCTCGGGTGGAGCCACCGGTGGAAGACTGGTTGAAAATGTGACCGAGCTACCTACTGAAACCGGGCTTCGAGTTGATCTGGATGCAGATCTTGACGACCTTTTTGCTTGAT
Source organism: Camellia granthamiana (assembly GCA_036172215.1). Classification (NCBI taxonomy): domain Eukaryota; kingdom Viridiplantae; phylum Streptophyta; class Magnoliopsida; order Ericales; family Theaceae; genus Camellia; species Camellia granthamiana. The sequence goes on along the minus strand of CM069913.1, from coordinate 7,601,048 downwards.
CCCGTATTTTATTCCTTTTGCTTCTTTGGAAAGAATGTGTAACCGGGCTGAGGCCCCATCTTTTGTACCTTTGATTTGAATTTTCAATGAAATCTTCTTTCGTTCAACTGTTTGTTCGGTTAACTCTATGCTTGCGCTTATTTTCTTACCATAAATGCATGAAGTATAACATTTTTTGGCTGAGATACCTATCTCGGTCTTAACCTTGTAATCTGTTTGGCCATACCTGCCAACCTCTTTAGCCTAGATCCTTATCTCGGCTGAAGAGTACTTAAATTTTGTTATTCCAGGCAACCATTCTTCAGCCTAGATCCTTATCTCGACTGAAGAGTACAAAAAATTGGTTATTCTAACTAACCACTCTTCAGCCTAGATCTTTATCTTGACTGAAGAGTTATTCCAGCCAACCACTCTTCAGCCTAGATCCTTATCTCGGCTGAAGAGTACTAAGTGTTGGTTTTTCCAGCCAACCACTCTTCAGCCTAGATCCTTATCTCGGCTGAAGAGTACTAAGTGTTGGTTTTTCCAACCAACCACTTCAGCCTTGATCATTATCTCGGCTGAAGAGCACTAAGTGTTGGTTTTTCCAGCCAACCACTTCAGCTTAGATCCTGATCTTGGCTGAAGAGAGCTCAAAGTTGGTAATTCCTGCCAACTTAGAGTTAAGTGTTTGGTTATTCTTGCCAAACTTCTTCAGCCTAGATCCTAATCTTGGCTGAAGAGAGCTCAAAGTTGGTTATTCCTGCCAACTTAGAGCTAAGTGTTTGGTTATTCCTGCCAACTTAGAGCTAAGTGTTTGGTTATTCCTGCCAAACTTCTTCAGCCTAGATCCTGATCTTGGCTGAAGAGAGCTCAAAGTTGGTTATTCCTGCCAACCTTCTTCAGTCTAGATCCTGATCTTGGTTGAAGAGGGCTCAAAGTTGGTTATTCCTGCCTACTTAGAGCCAAGTGTTGGTTTTTCCGGCCAACCTCTTCAGCCCAGATCCTGATCTTGGCTGAAGAGAAATAAGTGTTGGTTTTTTCAGCCAACCTCTTCAGTCCAGATCCTTATCTTGGCTGAAGAGAGCTCAATGTTGGTTATTCCGGCCAACCTAGAGCCAAGTGTTTGGTTATTCCTGCCAAACTTCTTCAGCCTAGATCCTGATCTTGGCTGAAGAGAGCTTAAAGTTGGTTATTCTTGCCAACTTAGAGCCAAATGTTGGTTTTTTTAGCCAATTCTGTTTTTATTGCCCCTAGTTCACCAAAACTACTCTTTACAGAAGAAAACAATTTATGTTGAAAAAGGGAACTACTTGTTTTATTGAAAAAGAAAAACTACAAGTACTTTAATGAAAAGCTAAAAATAAAATAGTTTGAGATTGGCAGTGTTCCATGGCTTGGGAATGGCCTTGTTGTCTCCATCTTCCAAGTGGTATGCCCCTTTTCCTGTTAATCTAACCACTTTGTATGGTCCTTCCCAGTTGGGTCCTAATTTGCTATCTCCAGGTACCAAAGTGTTGCCCATTACTTTGCGCAGCACCCAATCTCCAATCTTGAATTGCCTCGGATGTACTGTCTTATTATATTTTTTGGATAACTCTTACTGGTATGAGGCGATGTGAACCAATGCTCTTTCTCTTCTTTCTTCTGCAAGGTTGAGCTCCAATGCTATGGCTTCTCCATTTAAGTCTGGATCAAAATTTTCACTTCTAATAGTGGGGAGGCCAACTTCCAGTGAGATTACTGCTTCTATGCCATAGGCTAAGGAAAAAGGTGTTTCTCTAGTAGACCGCCGATGTGTGGTACGATAAGCCCATAAAGCATGAGGAAGCTCCTCAGCGCACTTTTCTTTTGTTTTCTCTAACCTTTTCTTCAATCCATCCAAGACGACTTTGTTTGATGCTTCTGCCTAGCCATTTGCTTGGGGGTATGCCGGTGTAGAGTTGTAGAATTCTATCTTGTATTCTTCATAAAAGCCTCTAAAAATTTTGCCATCGAACTGAGTGCCGTTGTCAGATATTAGAGCTTTTGGTATGCCGAATTGAGTGATGATATTCTGCCAAATGAACTTCTTCACGTCTTTCTCCTTAATTGAGGCGAGTGCTTCTGCCTCCATCCACTTTGTGAAGTAGTCTGTTGCTGCAAGAAAGAACTTTCTGTTGTCGGGCGCCGTTGGAAGTGGTCCTACTATGTCCAAGCCCCACATTGCAAAGGGCCATAGGCTAGTTAATGGTAGAAGCTCTCTAGCTGGTTGATGTATTTGGTGTGCGAACTTCTGATATTTCTCGCACTTCTTGACATACTTCTCTGAATTTGCTTGCATGTATGGCCACCAATATCCTTGCGAAATTGCTCTGTAGGCCAACGATCTTCCTCCTTGGTGGCTTCCGCATATGCTTTCGTGTATCTCGAACAAGAATGCTTCGACCTTGCTAGGATGAACACATTTCAGGTAAGGCCCTGTGAAGGATTTTTTGTACAAGGCCATTGATGGGGAGAGCCAAAATCGCTGTGACTTTGCTTTTATCTTGTTAGCCTCTTTCTTTTCTTCGGGTAAGACGCTGTCTTTTAAAAATACTATAATGGGATCCATCCATGAAGGGCCTAGTTCGGCACAACATACCTCAGCTACTTCGGTTTCTTTAATGCTTGGTCTTAGTAGGTAGTCGATCAGTAATGGATATGGGATGGATGTATCTGCCATCGAAGCGAAGCCTGCTAGTTCGTCTGCTCTACTGTTTTCTTCTCGACCGATCTACTCTATCCGTACTACTTTGAATTTCATGATCTCTTTTCTGACTAACTCTTGGTACTTAGCCATCCTCTCATCTTTTGCCTCGTAGTCGCCTGAAATCTGGTTTACTACCAGCTGGGAGTCACTGTAAACCATTAGCTCGGTGGCCTGCATGAAGAGTGTTGATTTTAGGCCTGCTAAGAGTGCTTCATATTCCGCCTCATTGTTTGATGCTGGGAAGCCCAAGTTGACTGCTTGTTCCACTACTAAGCCATCTGGTGAGATGAGGACTATGCCAAGTCCTGCACCGTGCCTATTGGATGCTCCATCCACGAAGAGTTTCCACATCTCTCCAACAAATAGCTTCCAGCAAGTGGAGTGGTCGGATGATGCGTTGGGGTCGTGCGTGTTGCTTATGGTTTCTTCCAAGTCCTTGCCTGCTATTGGGGTTTGCTCTTCACTGTCTGACTGCCCCAAGTTTTTACTTGCGGATGAATCCTCGCTAGGAATGGCATGGTTTATTCCTTCCTTCTGATCCTCAAGCCTGTATGGTTTGTAATGTGGCGGGGTGTCTTGTATTAGGGGTTGTGCATTTCCTGCGGCACTTTCTGTCCCCATTTCGATTGTACCAGTCAAGTCAACTGGGCATATGTGATGACTTCCTGGTGTGAACTCTGCCACAAAGTCTGCTAAAGCTTGGGCTTTTATTACGGTTCTGGGCTGAAACTTGATATCATACTGTCCCAATTCTACTACCCACTTCAAGATTCGCCCAGAAAAGTTTGCCCTCTCAAACAAAGCTTTTAGGGGAAAAGTAGTTAGGATGATTATAGTGTGGGCGTGGAAGTAATGTGACAGTTTCCTTGAGGCCATCATCAAGGCTAAGGCCAATTTTTCCAATGGTAGATACCTGGTTTCTGCGCCCAGCAAGGTTTTGCTTACATAAAAGATGGGCAGGTATTGGATTCCTTCCGCTCTGACCTTGTTGTGTCTCAAGCGAAAGGAGATTGGAAAGTCAAAGAGGAAAAGATGATTATGTATCACCAGACCTTGGACTTATTAATTCCTCGGTTTGAGAAGTTAAATTTTGCTCATTTGTTAAGAGAGAACAATAGGTTCGCAGATTCACTAGCAACTCTATCTTCCATGATAGACATCCCGTTTGAAGTCCGGATGCGTCCAGTCATTATCAACCAAAAATTTGTGCCGGCTTACGAGTCGATTGCCGCGATAGATGAGGTTCAAGATGAGAACCCCTGGTATTACGATATTTGGAATTTCTTGGAGAAGGAAGCATATCCACTAGGGGTAAATGCCAAGGATAAAAGGGCAATAAGAAGAATGGTCGTTCAGTTCATCATCTGTGGAGATAAATTGTATAAAAGAGGTCATCTGGGAATGCATAAGCTGTGCGTTGAAGCTGAAGAATCAAAACGCCTGATGGAGGCCATCCATGGAGGGGAATGCGGTGCGCATATGAACGGGGTAATGTTAGCGCGGAAGATCCTCAGACAAGGTTATTATTGGTCCACCATGGAGGAAGATTATATCGGCTTTGTTCAGCGATGCCACAAGTGTCAGATCCATGCAAATCGCATGAATATTCCGCCTTCGAGGCTGTACAATATGACTTCGCCATGGCCATTTTCAGTTTGGGGAATCGATGTGATCGGGGCTGTCACTCCAAAGGGGTCTAATGGGCATGAGTTCATCCTGGTCGCGATAGATTATTTCACAAAGTGGGTTGAGGCCCAATCTTATGCGGTGTTGAAGGCTTCACATGTTGTGAAGTTTATCAGGAGCAACATCATCTGTCGTTATGGGGTCTCGAACGAAATCATTTCAGATAATGGTTCCCACTTCAAGAAGGAAGTGATTGATTTGTTGGAAAAATACAATGTGGCTTTTCATAAGTTATCCACATATCGGCCGCAAACCAATAGAGCGGTTGAGGCCGCCAACAAGAACATCAAACACATACTGCAGAAGATGGTGGAAACCTACCGGGACTGGCCAGATAAGTTGCCATTTGCTCTGTGGGGCTACCGGACTTCAATTAGAACGTCTACTGGGGCGACTCCGTATTCATTAGTTTATAGGATGGAGGCCGTTCTACCTATTGAAATTGAGGTTCCATCTTTGCGAGTACTGGCTGAGTGTCAGATAGCCGAAACAGATTGGCAACAGAGCAGATTTGAAGAACTCATGCTCGTTGACGAGCGCAGACTGAAAGCACTGTACCATGTTCAAGGTTATCAGCGCAGAATTGCCAGAGCTTTCAACAAGAAAGTTAAGTCCAGGAATCTAAAGGAAGGAGATTTGGTGCTCAAGGACAATCGAGCTCCCATCCACGACCCAAGGGGCAAGTTCAGACCCAATTGGATTGGTCCCTACATCATTAAGTCTATCTGGTCAGGTGGAGTTGTGGTTCTGATGGACCTAGATGGCCTGGAGTTCTCCCAGCCGATCAATATGGATAAGTTGAAGAAATATTACCCTTGAGAGGCTCGCTAGGCCGAAAACCCGAAAGGGCGACCTAGGCAAAAGTCAGAGCACAAAAAATGTGAAATTATAAAAACTGAGCTCGCAAGGTTGAAAACCCGCAAAGGACGGCCTTGGCAAAAGTTAGAGCGTAAAAGGAGAATGAAAATACTCGAGTGAACCCGAGCCTGAGGCTTGATTCCCATCTTTGGGATACGTAGGCAACTTTATCCTGAAGTTCAGCCATAAGCTTTTCCCCGATCAACTTTGTCCATATTGATCATCTCGGCCATCTTTGTCTATTCAGCATTCAAGAGTCCAGTTATGATCTCCAGAGCAGTGCTTTTCAAACTAGGGGCAACTTTCCGTTGTTGTGCAGTGCCGCGGTACTATTCAGACTAGGGGCAACTTTCCAGTTGCTAGGATCCGAGGTTGTGCATCTCAGTGACAAATTTCAAGCATGTCCAGTTCTGATCCATATCGAAAATGGTTTTGAAAAGTTTTAATGAAAGTTGACTTTGTTCAAAATTAATCTTTTTACAACTTAGACCACTTTTGGACCAATGCGGAAAATTTTCAGTACCCACAACCTTCAATTTCATTGATTTCAATATAGAGTTCTCCTGCTCTTGCATACAAATTGAAGTTGTTTTTGGCTACAATCATAAAGAAAACTTGAAAGTACTAATAAAACAATAAATCCAGGGCATAGATAAGTCAGGTGTTCCTGCGCTCCCTCCCAGAGCTGGTCGAAGCCTCTGATGCCAAAGTAGGCCCTTCCTGTGCCTCTTCATTGAGCCAATCCAAGCACTCATCAGACAAAGTGCAACTAAAAGTGGGAGCGGGGGCCAGGAGCTCTCTAGTCCTCCATGCTGTGGCATACCGGGCAAGCTGTGCGCCTCTAACCGGGAATGCAGCAGGGTACTCTATCCCCTCTGGCGGGCAAGTCTGATCATGTCCAAATTGGCGCTGGAACCAGAACGGAAAATAGAAGACACAGCATGTCATGCCAATCAATTGAATCCCAGGCTGATGGGTCATGTTGTAACTCATTGCCGGCAGATTGAGCCAAGGGCAGCGCCAAACGATGCGGTTTGCAGACAAACGGCACATCCAGTCGTACCGCCATCCTTCATCCAGGGCATCGACCAGGCGTTGTCGAAAAAAGTAGCCGCAAGCTGAGTATGCTGGGCAAGACTCCACAATTTGTAACTTGTCCATCAACCACACCTGGGGAGGGATGAAAAATGAGAGAATAAAGAATAGAGAGATGTACGATGAGAGAAAAGTAAGAAAAGGGTTTTGAGAGAAAAACCGAGCCTGAGGGCCGAGTGATGTGAGCAATACATATGTGAGATTGGGTGGGAAACATTACCTACAGTAGTAGTGGGCTCCCTGCAAGCCTAGCCGTCTCCCGGCGATGAAAAGCGTCTAAGCCCATCAATGTCTCTGCCAATGTCATGGCAATGCAGCTCTTGCCCTCCTTCAAACCTTGGGCAACCTTGATCAACCGGACACTGAATCCATCGGAGCTCGGGGCAAGCAAGAAATGAGATAGCAAGCATAGGCAAAGCGCGTGTCACCGATAGCCCTGCCAATGATGGTCGTCGCGGTTACCAGCATCAGAAAATCGGCAAACTAAGCTGGGGATGTCCAGCTCCCCGTCGTGAATCAATGATCGAGCATCATGCAAGGTGAGGCCGCACATTCGTCCTAGGGCTTGGACATGGCCAAATCGGAGTTGAGGCAAGATTTCTTCGTCGCGCTCGGATTCCATCAAAGCTTGGAGGAAAGAAAGATGCAGCGGAGTACGGCCCAGCGTGAATAGTGCATTCAAGCCGAAGCCCCGGAAATTTAACTTTTCCGAGCCATCTAGAGAAGCAATCCAAGCTGCGAGATTTTGGGTGAGGAACGCCTCCATTTTGATGCAAAACTAAGATGAAATGAATGAACCACGAGGCTGGAACTTTTAAAGAGGATAAGGCACTGTTCGTGGGACACGTGTCGAAAAATTGGTGGCTGCCAAACCAGGTGGTTGGCCGACCACCTTTTCTAGTAGGCCGACCACCCCCCCTTCGTCTCCACTGAAAAGGCTGGTCGGCTAGCTCCCCTAGGTGGTCGGCCATGAAGAGGAGGGTGGCTTTGGTCTTGTTCTAGCTTCTAGAAGAAAGTTCCTAGCATTTCCATGCATTGGGAGTGTTGAATGTGCGAGTTTTCCCCTGTTTCGGATGCGTTCCGTCACTTCGATTGTCCGAGATACGTCTGTTTATCGAGTTGTTGTTAAGTCCTGCTTATCGAGTTATTGTTTTGCTTACCGAGTTATTAAGTTTATCGAGTTGTTAAGTTTTGTCGAGTTGATGAGTTTTGTATATCGAGTTGTTACTCTTTGTTTAATCAATATTGTTGTGTCTTGCTTATCGAGTTGTAAGTTTAATCAACATTGTTGTGTCTTGCTTATCGAGTTGTGAACTTGCTAAGGTTCTGTTGTTTCTTAGTAAGTTGAGTTGTTTTGTTTGTTGCATCGGTTTCACTACCTGACTTGGCGACTTTCAATGCACAATCTCATTCAATCTCATTTTTGTGTAAAATGATGCGATGCGATGCTAAGAACATAAAATACAATACTTTTTGAACAAAAGTTGTTTCATTCCATCATGCTTCCTTTGTTACAACATTTTACAACAAGGGTACAAGTTTTACAGAAAATAAAACTACCTAATAATGTACAATGTGCTACAACTACTAGTAAAAAGGCAAATAAAGCAGGAACATCCGTGCTCTCAAGTGCAAGAATAAGAAGCCCTCTTTGTCCTCTTCGGCTGAGAAGTCCCTGCACCATCTCCACCAGCGCCACCATCTGAATCGAAGCTACTGCCCTCGATATCCTCCTCGGTATCACCTCCACTCTCAGAACCGGACTCAGAGTCCTCCTCTCTGCCTGCAGAAGTCTTTGACTGAGGATGCGCGGACTCCTCCTCCTCGCTGGACTACTCCTCTATGATATGTGCTCTGTGCCTGCCTCGTCTGCGAGACGAGTCCCCTCTCCCAGCTCCCTGAGGAGGCCTAGATGGCCCGGCCTGTGGCCCAGTATGCAGTGGGGGCATCTGAAAAGAAAGAGGACAATTTGAGTACATTAGCTAGTATGTATATCAGATGCAGATGCAAGGAAACTACAGTACATGAATGTGGTGTGTGCCAGATGCGCTCTACACATACAGTCAATCAATGCAGTGAAATGTTCAAGATCAGCAGGTCATCAGAAGTATGATAAATGCAAGAAAACTAAACAGTATCAGGACACCGACGATGGACAACTGCGTCTCTCTCCGCAGGACCATGCCCTCGAGTGAGGCCACTAACCCGAGCAACCCCTCAGTATACTCCGTGGTAGGCTGCAAATGCAAGTGCAAGTCATTAGTGAATGAATAAATGTCCAAACATCTGAATGATAAATCAAAGCTGTAAAGCATACCGGTGGCGAGTCGGGGTCTCTGAAGTATGGGTGACTAGGCATAAGAGGCTCTATCGGAATCGAGTAGGAAGTCCCGTATCCCCATTCTGTCAACTCAGTTGGAATATCTGGCCATCCAGGGTGATGATAAGTCGGAGGAATCGGGGGGACCAGTCCAGCCCTACCCCTCGATGTGCCGGCTCTACTGGTCGAAAGAATGTCTCTAGCTCGGGCACGACTCGAGGATGACATGCCAGCAGACCTCCTCGTGGGGGTACGGACACCTGTCAATGGAGGCATCACGTATGTATGACGGTAAGTCGCGTACTCCCCCTTCTCCAAATGTAACAATACGTCGGTGCCCAACATGGCGCTAGTGACATCCTGAGGAGTGAGCCTATCAGCGGATCGCATATCGTCCGGAGGTGCTGAGGGAACACTCTGCTCGGGGAAGCCCATAGTCTGGTGCAGGAAGCGGTCCCCTAGGAACCAGGCCCTACCAGTTGGCCCCTCAAACAGGATCCTATACCGAGAAGAGGCCCATGCCCCAGGAAACTGGAATCGGGCATCTCCACCCAAAGGCACCCAGGGCTGCCATGTGATCTGCGGATAACCAATGCATAAGCCGATTAGAAATCGTAAATGTGCAAGATCGATCAAAGATGAAAACATGAAGAACTGAGAGTTCTGAATTACCTCAGTCGGTTGCATTGTGTCGAAAAACTGCCGCAGATAGGGGAGAGTCTCCCGAGCTCTCGGTCGGTACTAGCCCTCGAATACGAGCGAGTAGGGGATCGTGAGAGGTACCTCCACCTCAAGCTCCGGGGCTAGCATCGGGAAGTACGCAAAAACCCATAGCTGTGGAAAACAGGGCAATATTCATCAGTATACAGAATGCTGAGTGCAGAATGTGAATACAGAATGCTGAGTGCAGAATATGAATACAGAATATACAGAGAATGTAGAATGCTGAAAGCAGAGTGCGAAGTACAGAATGTAAAGTGTGCCGTGTGTGCAGTGTGCAGATAATGAAAAGCAGAAATGTAAATCAAGAGAGCAGAAAGTACCTCCCAGGCTCTCCAATAGCCGCCGACTATGTTCTCCCGTCCGCAGGAGGTCGTGCTCATGTAGCAATAGAGGGTAGCCAAGCCGGCGCCACCCCAGTCATACTGGCTGACTCGCGATAGGTCCACCAGGGCACTCAGCAGATATAGCCCAACGGTGTTCCCCCTATCGGCAAACAGAGTGGTCCCGAAGAGGAACATCAAAAACCCTCGGGTGTACTGCGCTATCTCCTCAGAAGTCTCAGGCACCCTCTCTCTGAAATGTGAAAAAAACCAGGTATATCGGACTCTGCTTAAGGATCTGTCAACCGGTGGGCGAGCTCCCAATAGATAGATCCAGGCGGCCTCCCACTCGCCCATATCCTCATCATAAGGGATCGCCCAGCCTCCCACATCAAGGCCTATCAGCACAACAAAGTCGAACGGGGTCATAGTCATGTCCCCGGTAGCCGAGAAATGGAAGGAGTTGGTGGTGTCCTACCATCTCTTTACAAGGGCGCGCATCAATGTCCTGCTAGTAGGATATTGAGATATCCCTGCGCAAAAGGGTCCGAACCCTACATGGTCAACCCAATCACGAATGGCCTCCGGGAGCTCTGCGTACCACTCCTTCGCAATGATGGAGCCATATCTTCGTGTAACATGGGAAGACACCTGCATTCATAATGGACACATGTATTCAGTTTCAGAATGAAATGAATAAGTTGCATGCAAACGAAATGTATGAGCTGTGTGCAAATTAAATCAGATACGAGCATATGAGCTGTATGTTCAGAATTGAAGTGTGTGAGCTGCGTGTTCAACATCAAGTATGTGAGCTGTGTGTTCAGAATTGAAGTGTGTGGGCTGCGTGTTCAGATTTCAAAACTGTGGGCTGTGTGTTCACCTCAAAAGTTTGGGCTGCGTGTTCAACTTTTAACAAGTGTGTGCTGCGTGTTCACAATCAAGATATGAGCTGCGTGTTTAGAAATTCAAAGTTTGGGATGCGTGTTCAACTTTCAACAAGTGTGTGCTGCGTGTTCATAATCAACATATGGGCTGCGTGTTCAGAAATTCAAAGTTTGGGCTGCGTGTTCAACTTTCAACAAGTGTGTGCTGCATGTTCACAATCAAGATATGGGCTGCGTGTTCAGAAATTCAAAGTTTGGGCTGCGTGTTCAACTTTCAACAAGTGTGTGCTGCGTGTTCACAATCAACATATGGGCTGCGTGTTCAGAAATTCAAAGTTTGGGCTGCGTGTTCAACTTTCAACAAGTGTGTGCTGCGTGTTCACAATCAACATATGCTCTGCGTGTTCAGAAATTCAAAGTTTGGGCTGCGTGTTCAACTTTCAACAAGTGTGTGCTGCGTGTTCACAATCAAGATATGGATTGCGTGTTCAGAAATTCAAAGTTTGGGCTGTGTGTTCAACTTTCAACAAGTGTGTGCTGCGTGTTCACAATCGAATATGGGCTGCGTGTTCAGAAATTCGAAGTTTGGCCTGCGTGTTCAACTCTCAACAAGTGTGTGTTGCGTGTTCACAATCAAATATGGGCTGCGGGTTCAGAAATTCAAGTGATTGAGCTCTGTGTTCAAGATGCAAACAGAATACTGTGTTATAGACTAAGCTATTCAGAATGAGCTGTGTGCTAGAATGAGCAGAAATATGGTGTGTGAGTCCGTTCAGAATGAGCGGATAAGCATGCATAGCGAAAGCAGGAAATGCACGGAAAATGCAGAATATATTGCAGAAAATGTAAAAAGAGAAGTACATACCTCCCGTGCCTGATAGGAGAGGTGGGACTCCGGCTCCCGCAATAGCAGATCCACAGGTGCTCGAGCATCAAAATCGGTGAAATGATAGAAAACTGCCCGAGGGAGGGTGTGTGTCGGAGGGTCGTCCCTCTCGGGAATGAACGGCCGAATCCTCGGAGGCAAAGACATAATGTTTGGATCATCTTCGGCACCTGGAGCACCTCCGCCGTGGCGGAAATGATCGGCCATTTCGAGAAATCTGTAAAAATGAGCAAAATGAGCCAAAATTGAAAAAAGTCAACAAAAGTCAACTCTCGGGAAATGAAAAAGTCAACAAAAGTCAACCCTCGAGAAAATCTTCCAAATGTTGAGACAAACTTACCTCAAGTGGTGAAAATGAGGAAAAGAGCTCTGAAATCAAAATCTAATCGGTTCAAAGTGAAGAAAACTGAAAGATTTCGCGAACAACTTTGCATGGGGTGTTGGAAAACGCGTATAGAGCGCAGATCTGAGAGGGAAAATGCTCTAGGAAGGGAGAGGGACTGATTTTGGACTTAGAGTTGTGAGCAAAAGAGCTTTGGCCGAGTGTATTTAAAGAAACAAGTGTGAAAGTACCAAACTGCCCCGGATTTGGACTAGGTGGTCGGCCGACCACCTTTTCTGGTAGGCCGACCACCCCCCTTTACCAAACCTGGTCAGTGGCCTCCAATAGCCTCCAAACCTGGTCGGTGGTGTTCCCAAGGTGGTCTCCAAGGTCTCTTTGAACTCTTTGCAAATTTTGGTAGTGATCGGAGTCTCCGGCACCCGAAAAAGTACAAGAAAAGTGCACTTTTTGTCGCGAAATCCCTCCGCGGGAACTTCAACTCCAACTTTCGATGCGTGTTTCATCGTTACTAGTCAAGAGCAAGATGTATCCTTGTTGAGTACGTTGTGACCCTTCTAGGAGGTAAACCGGAGGTCGCGATTGAGTCGCACTCGTTAAAACTTGCATTTCTTTGCTCGTTTTTTCGTGTCAAACATGCATTCGAGTTTGCACTTATCCTGCTTTGCTATGCACGTCACTTGCATTCTCATGCACATTGCTTACATTGTTGTGCACGTTTCATTGGTATTGTCATGCCTCCGTGCTTAACTTCTGTTGTCACGCACATTTCTTCTCGCATTGCGATGCATTTTCCTATCGGCACCATGTTTGTCTGCGTCCGATGTAGCGTTGAACATATGTTGCTAACTATGTTGTGCTTGTTAAGTTTCTCTCTTTTACAGGCACGATATTGTATGTACGGTTCATTTGAGGCTGGTGCGACCAGACGAGCCGCACAGGTATTGTATCTTCTCCGTGTGAGACGTGGCGAGAATTGAATAATTCTCCGCATTCTTAAACTGCATGAAATGTAGTTGTTGCTTTGCATTCTTACTTAAAACTGTTGCATCTACTGTGAATATTTGCTTCATTACAGCTTGCTGCTTTGCATGATCATGGGTTACGTCTGGCTTTGTGCATATCGTTTTGCATTTTGCCCCCTGCCTGCGGGCACATCTTTGTTTATCTCGCCCGTTTGTCTAAGTCTTCGGCCTTGTCAAAAATGGGTCGTCTCTAGGCTTTGACATTCACTCCCGTCACTTATGACTTTCGAGTTCTGTCAAAGAGGGGCAACTGTAGACACCCCATTTTTTACCGACCTTAAGACTCAGACGTCACTGATTGAGCGCTCGGTGATTGTCACGACCCGAACCCGCCCCCATGGGTTAAGGACGTAACCGGCCAGTAATCACGAGATTACCTACGGCCTCAAACCAAAACAGGCTTAACTCATCAGAGTAAAGGGGGCCAAAAAGGGAAGCAAAATTTAAAACTTTGTCCATAGAGCTGTGCTTACGTGGCACATCAAAACAAACCATACATATGTACGTTAATAACTCACAACAGAAACATAGTGACATAGGTTCTGTACAGACAGGATCATCCAAAACTAAGTCAACCCATAAAAACTACATACAAACACATTCAAAGACTTCGCCAACCTGACAAAATACAAATACATGACAAAAGGGCGAAGACGTGTCTCGTGCGTAAGACGCAAGGGCTGACTCCTCAAAACCTTAGTTGTTCCAAACTGACTTCCCTGAGACTGGGTCTGGACCTCTCTTGGCTCACCTACAAACACATGAATGAGCGTGAGCGAAAGCCCAGTGAATAATATCAAATAAAGAATATACATTGGAACAATATACATCAAACGGCCTTGGGCCCAATGTGCATCTCTAACTAATACATACATACATAGACATATGTAAGTTAAGTAACTGAGGTTCCAAACATATCATACGGCCTCGGGCCCAATTCGTTCATGTCCATCGGCCTTTGGCCCAATCGTCTATGTCAATCGGCCTTCGGCCCACATTTATATCAAACGGTCTTCGGCCCACATTTTATCAAACGGCCTCTGGCCCACATTTTATCAATCGGCCTTCGGCCCACATTTTGTCAATCGGCCTTCGGCCCACATCTTATCAAACGGCCTCTGGCCCACATTTTATCAATCGGCCTTCGGCCCACATTTTATTAAACAGCCTTTGGCCCACATTTTATCAATCGGCCTTCGGCCCACATTTTATCAATCGGCCTCTAGCCCACATTTTATCAATCGGCCTTCGGCCCACATTTTATCAAACGGCCTTCGGCCCATATGCGCTTTCGTGTCAAACTGGTCTTTCGACCTTTTAAACTTTCATTTCAAACTGGCTCATAGGCCTTTATATCAGACCGGCTCATAGGCCTTTCATATCAAACTTTTCAGATCAAACTATGTCCACCATTCAAATTAATGAACTTTACAAAACTTACATAGAAGTAGCAATTGGACATTAACATAAGTCAGATATTACTCAAAGTGATCGGCTTATAGATTTGCCCTGGAGCTTGACCCTACACATCACATAACATATACGGGTCACAAATAACTCAATCCGTTCTTTAATTTACACATTCCTCTTTAGGCTTCATCCTTATCTCTTTAATTTAATTACAATGCTCAAAGTATGGCTAAGAGTGCTTGCAAGTGAAAGAGAACGGAAAACAGAACACAGAATACATTTTCAGAATTTCAGAAAACAGGGTCCCCGCTCGAGCGTGGACTTCCCCGCTCGAGCTGACCCTTAAGCCTGCAAAAGTGCTGGTTACCTCAAATTCCCGCTCAAGCGTGAACTCGGCAGCTCGAGCGGACTGCCTATCTACATAGCTCCACACTTGAGCGTCAACTTCCACCGCTCGAGCGGGCACCATGTCTGTCAAAAATGCTGGGAGCACGATTTTCCCGCTCGAGCGGCACTTCCCCCGCTCGAGCGGACACCAAAAATCTGGGTTTTCCAGATTGAGTCCTTGAGCTCCAATCCGATTTTTAACCAACAATTCATGCATGTTATGGCTCAAAATTCACATTTACACATGCTAACATGCTACCAATACAAGATTACAACATTAGGAAGCTCAATTCCTTAGGTCATTTACATGCATGTCTCCAATTAATCCAAATTCATCACCAACATATCAAATTCCAACATGCAAAGCTCATACTTCCATGATCTACTCTTGCATGTGAGAAATATACATTCATATTAACTTAATTGGTGAAGAGAGGTTCAAATACATGGTTTTCAAACAATATCCAACATAAATCATACACATTGTGCTCAAACATGGAGATTCATGTCCATTTCTTACATGCATGTGTTCTAAGCCTCTAAATTCAATATATATAACTCAATTCCCTTACATTCGAACTAATTCATGTTCTTGGCCATCTATTACACTTGAATTCACAAATTTACAAACAAAAAGCCATGAGTTTACTTACCTAAGAGTTCAATCTCCCAAATTATAACAAAATCTTGGGTTTAATCTTCAAGTTCCCTAATCCTTGAGCCAAAATCACCCAATTCCCTCCCCCTCTCTCTAACAGCCGGCCCTCTCTTATTTCCTCTTAGAGTTGATCAGCCAAAATGCACTAAGGGGAGAGATTTGAGGGTGTAGAGTTTATACAACATAACCCACTAACTATTATTTAATAATATTAAATAATTGGGGACTAAATCATCAATATTAATCTGATTAATTTGACCCAAATAAATTTTCAATTAAATTTCACTGTAGGCTCTAAAAATCATGCCAATCACAATGGCGTAACCAATTCCAGGTTCCGTGGATGATAAGACCTCCAATTTAATTTCCAAAGCAGATTATTCAAACAGATATTCCTACGGTGAACAGATAGGACTCCAAAATCACATAATGGCACATAAAATCATGCTAAGCACATAATCATACTCAAATTAAGGACCAATTAGCATACTACGGAACAGGAGTATCACAGTCTTCCCCCCTTTAGGAAGTTTGGTCCTCCAAACTTAATTTACCTTTAGTCGAAACAATTCGGAACACTTTTCATTCAACGGTTTCAATCCTTCTTAATAGTCATTCACTTAGTCTCAAAATCAAGCAACCCTCTATTCCCAATCAGTCAGAGACTTACCTTTTTCCACCATACAAGGCTTGTATGGTGCCATGCCAAAACTAGAGTGTGAGCTGTCGTTGCAAGCAAAGTTTGTCAACGATGGATAGATCTTTCCAACTTCCCTGAAAAATCTAATGCATATCTTTGAAGCATTCCTTCCCAAAATCTAAAAAGTTCTTTCTGGTCATACATCAATTTGCGGATGGAAAACAGTGCCGAATCATAATTCAGTCTCGTATCAAATTCATAATTTGTCCAGATCATATACAGAAATCATAAGTCATGATTAAGTTTACGCGACACATTCATTAGCATTAATAGAATAGAACAGAATGGAACAGAACAGAACAGAACATATACACGTGAGGTTACGAATAACCAGTTCCATAAAGGAACCTCCGGATCCGGGTAACATAACAGAACAGAAGCTGAGCCCCCATTGCCTCTTGAAGGCTTTTCAGAATTCAAACACATTTTAGAATTTCTGTCTAAACAATAGATACTGGGACCCCATGCAAACAAGCAATCTTATCGACGTAAACAGTGGCTAGTCTACATGTATCATACAAAATTTTATAGGGAAATCTACCTACAATAGCCCGAACGGGACTTATACTTTGGGTGCTCAAGGTAGCCCCACAACGAAATTCGTAGCCACATATTTCCATTTCCATTCCAAAATAGAGAGAGGTTGAAGTAGTCCCGCCACTATCTGAAATTCAACTTCGACATGTTGGCATCGAAAAATATTTAGACACATTCACCAATTGCCCTCTTCAAGGTAGGTCACCAACGTATTTATTCCAATGTCGGCTAACTTTATCACAGAGGTTCGGTCTATTCCTTGTCACAAAAGCTCAATTCATTCTTCAATAATTCCACAATTCACAATCTGATTTGGTATTTAGTCTAGTGACTCATCACAATTATCCAAGGTCAATCAAAAGTCTTCAGGGATATAAGGTGGATCTAGATACTGATTCCCGAATCAACAAAGGTAACATCGAAGTAATTACCCACACAATACACATAGTCCAGACATCCCTATAATACTGATTGTAAGGTACAATAACATCGAAGCAGGCGATTTCGGACATAATACACGTGTTCTCAATTCATTCAACAGTCTACAGTTCACAAGTCAGTTCAATATTCAATTCCCTGTTCTATCGAGTTTTTCCACATTATCTGATAGTCATCAAAAGCATAAGGCAATTCATATATAAACCTCCATAGTGGCAAAGGCAGTATCAAAGGAGCCAATCACATGTTAAGCACAATTTACACATCCTTAGAATCCCAATTGCAGAATATAACGGCACAGAGCAATTATTTACAGGGTGCACTGAATTCACACACTTACGGATAATCAGGGTTTTTCAAAGCTTCTTCGATGTTAATAACATCTCCATAACACCAAAGGATGACGGACAGAACAAAGGAATAATCGTCTCGGAATCGAAGCACACCCGTTCACGACCGTCGGTGGCCGACTCGAGATCGATTAGTCAAAGACAAATGTTCAGTACTGCTTATAATCAAATCAATCTGCCGTCATCGGTTCCCATAGCATCAAACAAACAAAGTTGGGACAATACTCCTTACGACACTCAATCACGGGGTTTGCACAATTCGGTTCATTTTTAACACATATGTCCTTAATAGTTGGGGGTTAGTTCTCAACGGTGTTCATGGTTAGATCGATCTGTTGATAGCCCACAAAAGGTCTTTCAAATAGGTCAAATACTCTAAACAATTTCAAGTTTTGGGTCTATCAGTTTTTCCTGCCAAGAACAAGCTAGCTACTTATTTACAGGCAATCCTCAATCCCTTTTTACAAAATTAAGTCAGACAGAGGGACTTATCAAACCAATCCCGACACAGGTCTTGCCAAATCAATTCAAACAAGGGTTCCATCGAATTATATCAAATGAGGGTTCCATCAAGACAATGTCAGGCAAATGTCCTATCGGATCGAATCAGATAAAAGTTTTCTCAAATAGGGCACATTCGGTTCTGTAAGGCATACTTCGTTTGCTTAGGTACATGGTTGATAGTTTCTCAGCTACCCTAAGTTCATCAGTTCTCAGGGTCATATCAGACCCATTTATCACAACAGCTCATATCAAAATGTTTCAAATCATGTACAATACAGTATTGTCTACATAAATTCGGGTGTAGTTGCATATGCGTGCAGTTGTTCATGTCAGGAGGTACGTATCATAATCAATATAGCAGTTCCCAAATAAGTCTTATAGGCAAGAACATGGTGCACAGTAACACATTAAACAGAGTTCCTCAGGTACACATGGTATAGGATTGTTATGCAAAAGTTCCAAATTAGCCACAAAAGCATAGGTTTATGAGTCGAGCCCAGTATAGTCACATAATCCATTCAACTTCCTACCAATCAAAATACATGGTCTCGCAATTTATAGAGGTCGTTATTTGGGGTGCTCAACTCAGTCATACAATCACAAAGTCATAATTCCAGTGGTTTAGTCATTGAAGACAGTAGTATAACAAATCACCTTAAGCATAGATTCAGCTGTACATGTGCATATGCAGAGTTCGATATCCCAATACATATTTCACAAATTTCCCCCATGGAGCATATACATTCAATGAATACGGTTTCGATCTTGTGGGTCTAACCAATCTAGATACACATGCAGTAGATACGAAAGGATATGCCGATTCGAATCAAATAATATCCCAAGCAAAGATGTACACATGTACTAATTCAGAATCAATCAGCACATAAGCATTCATTTGTAAACAGTATAGATACCTGGGATCATGGTTACAATATTCTGAGTGCTTTCTGGGATGAGCATGATTACTCTATCCTGAGTAGCAATTCCTACCACTGGTATGAATCTAGTTGAGGCAGAACATTTATTCAGATTTGCTCAGTTCGGGAACAATTCCTTACCGTATGGTCCATTTTACCACACCTATAACAAGCCTCAGATGCCCGATAACAAACTCTTCGGTGTTTCTTACATTGATGGTGACAAAATTCTTGCCATAGCGGTAACTGACGTTACTGTCTTAAGATCTCTATCATTTTCTGTACCATTCCTTCCAGTCTATCAAGTCGGGCTGTGGAAGAGCCTTCCAGCTCTCATGCCCTTACTCAATCCATACTCTACACAATCTCTTATTAAACCTTACCAATTACTGGGATGTCCCATACAAAATAAACACGGATACACGTGGGTACATTCGCACATAGACACATCTTTATATTCTCATTTCACATATTGTACGCAATTAATCACATGCATAACAGATAATTGCATACCTATCAAATATAGCATGCTGAACATTTACTAAGTAACTATATACTCAAATCATGTTCATATTTCACATAGACACCTGTAGGCAAAATTGAATGCACATAAACAACTTTTCATGGTTCATATATTCATGTATGTGTATTATAACAAAACAATCTTATTGTACACATTAGTGTAACAATTCATATCTCATATTCGAATCATGTGTGGTACTTCCTTTAGCGTGACATATCATGTTGGTCAAGCATATCAACATATCTCATACATAGGCCACGGTATTATTTCCCCAGGGCGAGGGCCTGTGCCACGGTATTATTTCCCCCGGGCTAGGGCCTCATGACCATAAACCACAGTATTATGTCCCCTGGGCGAGGGCCTCCGCTAAGGATACCACAATCATGTTCAAAGAGAATTTAGGCAATCATCCATTTATACCAAACATAGCGTTATGCTTTATACAAAGATTCACAAGTATGCATATACCAGAGAGCATACGTAGTCAAACAATTTGCAATGCGAGTAAAGCACAACTTATAGCACAAAATCGTTCACATCAAAACATTTAAGCATATTATCAATGCTTCCAAATTCATATTTATAACATGAATGCATCCTAGATCTTTTCTAGACGCTTACTGCTCTTTTGGACAAGTGCGTGAGTTATTAACTCGTGCTCTGATACCACTCTGTCACGACTCGAACCCGCCTCCATGGGTTAAGGACGTAACTGGCCAGTAATCACGAGATTACCTACGGCCTCAAACCAAAACAGGCTTAACTAGGGGTGCAACTCGGGCGGGTTCGGTCGGGTTGGGGGTCTACCCAAGCCCGACCCGAATTGCCCAGAGCAGTGCCCAAGCTCGCCCAAGCCCGAACATGAACCCGAGCTTTGCTGCCCAAGCCCGGCCCAAGCTTTGTATTTTGAACTCGGGTTAGCCCGAATTGCCCGAATTGCACAGAAACTTCTAGGTAGATTTGTTTTGAAACCTGTAGGTAGAATTGATAATTAACAAAGAATTGAGAATTATTCAAAGTTATTTTCTGGTCACCAAAAAATAAAAATTAAAAATTAAGACTAACTTATATATATATTATATATTATATAATTTATATAATATATTAAATTTAATTCGGGTTCGGGTTGCTCGGGTTGGCCATTGGTTCTGCCCAAGCCCGGTCCGAATTACAATTCGGGCATCAAAAATCTGCCCAGGCCCGTCCAGATTACAAGATATAGTTGCCCAAGCCTTAAAAAAACTCGGGCTGGGCTCGGGTTGCTCGGGTTGAGCCCGCTCGAGTTGCACCCCTAGGCTTAACTGATCAGAGTAAAGGGGGCCAAAAAGGGACGCAAAATTTAAAACTTTGTCCATAGAGCTGTGCTTACGTGGCACATCAAAACAAACCATACATATGTACGTTAATAACTCACAACAGAAACATAGTGACATAGGTTCTGTACAGACAGGATCATCCAAAACTAAGTCAACCCATAAAAACTACATACAAACACATTCAAAGACTTCGCCAACCTGACAAAATACAAATACATGACAAAAGGGCGAAGACGTGTCTCGTGCGTAAGACGCAAGGGCTGACTCCTCAAAACCTTAGTTGTTCCAAACTGACTTCCCTGAGACTGGGTCTGGACCTCTCTTGGCTCACCTACAAATACATGAATGAGCGTGAGCGAAAGCCCAGTGAATAATATCAAATAAAGAATATACATTGGAACAATATACATCAAACGGCCTTGGGCCCAATGTGCATTTCTAACTAATACATACATACATAGACATATGTAAGTTAAGTAACTGAGGTTCCAAACATATCATACGGCCTCGGGCCCAATTCATTCATGTCCATCGGCCTTTGGCCCAATCGTCTATGTCAATCGGCCTTCGGCCCACATTTATATCAAACGGCCTTCGGCCCACATTTTATCAAACGGCCTTCAGCCCATATGCGCTTTCGTGTCAAACTGGTCTTTCGACCTTTCAAACTTTCATTTCAAACTGGCTCATCGGCCTTTATATCAGACCGGCTCATAGGCCTTTCATATCAAACTTTTCAGATCAAACTATGTCCACCATTCAAATTAATGAACTTTACAAAACTTACATAGAAGTAGCAATTGGACATTAACATAAGTCAGATATTACTCACAGTGATCGGCTTGTAGATTTGCCATAGAGCTTGACCCTACACATCACATAACATATACGGATCACAAATAACTCAATCCGTTCTTTAATTTACACATTCCTCTTTAGGCTTTATCCTTATCTCTTTAATTCAATTACAATGCTCAAAGTATGCCTAAGAGTGCTTGCAAGTGAAAGAGAACGGAAAACAGAACACAGAATACATTTTTCAGAATTTCAGAAAACAGGGTCCTCGCTCGAGCGTGGACTTCCCCGCTCGAGAAGACCTTTAAGCCTGCAAAATTGCTGGTTACCTCAAATTCCCGCTCGAGCGTGAACTCGGCGGCTCGAGCGGACTGCCTATCTACATAGCTCCACGCTTGAGCGTCAACTTCCACCACTCGAGCGGGCACCATGTTTGTCAAAAATGCTGGGAGCACGATTTTCCCGCTCGAGCGGCACTTCCCCCACTCGAGCGGACACCAAAAATCTGGGTTTTCCAGATTGAGTTCTTGAGCTCCAATCCGATTTTTAACCAACAATTCATGCATGTTATGGCTTAAAATTCACATTTACACATGCTAACATGCTACCAATACAAGATTACAACATTAGGAAGCTCAATTCCTTAGGTCATTTACATGCATGTCTCCAATTAATCCAAATTCATCACCAACATATCAAATTCCAACATGCAAAGCTCATACTTCCATGATCTACTCTTGCATGTGAGAAATATACATTCATATTAACTTAATTGGTGAAGAGAGGTTCAAATACATGGTTTTCAAACAATATCCAACATAAATCATACACATTGTGCTCAAACATGGAGATTCATGTCCATTTCTTACATGCATGTGTTCTAAGCCTCTAAATTCAATATATATAACTCAATTCCCTTACATTCGAACTAATTCATGTTCTTGGCCATCTATTACACTTGAATTCACAAATTTACAAACAAAAAGCCATGAGTTTACTTACCTAAGAGTTCAATCTCCCAAATTATAACAAAATCTTGGGTTTAATCTTCAAGTTCCCTAATCCTTGAGCCAAAATCACCCAATTCCCTCCCCCTCTCTCTAACAGCCGGCCCTCTCTTATTTCCTCTTAGAGTTGATCAGCCAAAATGCACTAAGGGGAGAGATTTGAGGGTGTAGAGTTTATACAACATAACCCATTAACTATTATTTAATAATATTAAATAATTGGGAACTAAATCATCAATATTAATCTGATTAATTTGACCCAAATAAATTTTCAATTAAATTTCACCGTAGGCTCTAAAAATCATGCCAATCACATTGGCGTAACCAATTCCGGGTTCCGTAGCCGATAAGGCCTCCAATTTAATTTCCAAAGCAGATTATTCAAACAGATATTCCTACGGTGAACAGATAGGACTCCAAAATCACATAATGGCACATAAAATCATGCTAAACACATAATCATACTCAAATTAAGGACCAATTAGCATACTACGGAACAGGAGTATCACAGTGATAGTGCATATTGTGCTCGTTCTGAGGTTTCAGAGTCTCGGCTGCGAGCCTTGCCTCCGGACTTCGGGGCTCTTTTGTGCTTTGTCTCGGTTTGCGAACCAGGTCCTGTTTTTCCTGTTTTCTCTTCCCGAAGGGAGGGATAGGTCTCGTAGACCATCTCTCAGTGGCCGTAGGCTATGTTTCGTGGTCGTAGGCCATTTTTCCCGTTCGGAGGCCAGTTTCTGGTTTTCGGAGCTGTCGACCGTGTGCCTCGGTTCGGGACCGCTTAACTACCTCCATTTGCTCCGATTTTTGGCACACACCTTTTTTTCTCTCCCTAGAGGGACACTGTGGCCCAGGAGGCCATCTTCGTGGTCATACGCCACCTCCGGTGCTTAACAGCCTATTTTCGGGGCCTCGGGCCGCGCGTTTTGGCCCCCGAACCCTCGTTTTGCATCGGTTAGGGTTCATTTTTGGTATGGACCCTATTTTCATTGCTAGGAAGGTGGTAGGATGGTGGGAGACCAGCAATTCTTTCAAAAACCATTTTCTCTCTCCTCCAGCCGGTTTTCTTGACAGAAAGCTGATTTTTCTTTTTGAGCCACAATTTCTGGTTTTTCATACCACCATTGTGTTGTACTCATCTGGGAGGCCACCAATATGGGTAGGCCGACCTGTATTTCTTTGACCCTTTTGAACCTTGCTAAAAAGCTGGTTTTTCTCTCTCTTGGGTCACATTTCCTGGTCTCCCACCATACAGCTGTATTCTACTCATCTGGGAGGCCACCTTTCTGGGTAGGCCGACCACCTTTTGTGGTTGAACCTTTTGACCCCCGGTCGACCACCTTAACTGGTCGGCCAGCCATCTGCTTTTTGCCCTTCCTGAATGCAATCCAGCTGGGAGGCATTTGGACCATCCTCCATACACGTGTATGAAGGATATTTGAAGCTTCCAAGAGAAACTTTGGCCTCTCTTCTCTATAAGAGAGGCCCTCCTCTTCCATTTCTAGGGTTGAACCTTTTTGTTTAAGGCATACAAACGCTTCCCTCCATAGCTCACTATTCCAAGCTCCAAACCCTAATATTCTTGCACCATTTGCACTACACCTCATAGCCTATCACCTCCACCATCCATCCAAGCATCTTGGAACTGATTTGCAGAGGTTGAAGGTTCACCATCTTGGTCCAGAAGTTGCTGGAGATCCTCTCTACAAGGGTAAGCCATAATTTCCCCCATTTTTGTATTATTTTGCTTCATAAATTATCCCTATTTGCAAGCATTTCTGGACTTCGACATAAACTGGAAAAAGTTTTATTTTGAGCTCCTCTTGAAGTTTGATTAAGGACACTTTTCTGTTTGAGGTCATCTACCTCCTTGTATGCTCCATCCCTCTTTGTAGGCTTATTTTGCTTCCTATCTTAGCCTTGCTTGCAAGCATTTTCGAGATTTGTCATAAACTGGACAAAGTCTTGTTTTGATCTTCTAAACATGTTTATTTAAGGACTCTTTTCTGTTTGGGGTCATCTACCCCTTTTCATGCTTCATTTCCTCATGCTTTGAGCCATGCATTTGAGCATTTGCATTGGCCTTGGTTTGGCCTTTTAGCCACTAAAATCCAGTAGATTTTCAGTGGTTTAGATGTATTTTTGAGTCCTAAAATCAGAGAGGGGTGACCCTCTCACCCCTTGTTCTCTTTACTAGCTTTGTTAGCCTTCCAAAGGAGCTCCATCTTGCATGTTGTGAAGCCACATTTCAGGCTCTATTTGGTGAGTTTTGAGGTCTACTTTGACTCTGTCCAGAGCCCTTTTGGCCATATTTTGTGTCTTTGATGCATGTGTAGAACAATCCTATTCAAGGCCTTTCAAAAGGGCCTTTATTGGCATGTTTCCTAGACCCATTTTAGGCTCTTTTTAGTGGGTTTTAGGACCCTCAGAACCTCTATCTAGAGGTGGTTTTGCCATTGTGTGTGTCCATCATGCATGTATAGAACAACCCCCTTATTGGCCTTCAAAGGAGCCCATCATTCTTGCAGGCATTGACTGAGTTTCAGTGGTTATTTGGGCATATTTTGGCATGGCATACCTCTGTTTTTGGCTGATTTGGTGAGCCCTCATGTGCTTCATATAGTTGTAGTGTAAATCATGATTCACTAGCTTTCTTTGTATGCTTTGTTGACCCTTGATTTTAACACTTTTTGGCCATGCCTTAAACTGATATTATGCTTATTTTGGACTGCCCTAGCTCTGTTTTTGGGTCTTATGGTTGAATGATGTTGGTTTTGCATGCTTGTAGTTCAATACCCATGCTTAACTTTGAGTTTTGAGGTTCATCCCATGCATATACTGAGATGTGTTCATGTTTAGGGCTCATTATACATCATATTTCAGAGCTTGTTTGAATGCCATATTGCCATGTTTTGTACTCTTTAAATGCGTTTGAGAGTCAGACTTGTATGCCTCATTTACCGACCATTGAATGAGCTCCATTTCTTTGCATCCCAAGCCATCATTTTAGGCCATTTCCCCACTGTTTTAGACCTATCTAGGGTCTTTTTGGGGTTGGTTTTGCCATTGGTGCATTGCTTTGGGTACCTCTAGAGTAACGCACTTCACTAGTTTCGGTACCCGGGCCCCCTAGCTTGCATTGTGTGCCATATTTGCATGTTTCGGGATCATCTTTTATGCCATTTCAAAGCTGGAAATTGCATGCTTGTATGCCATCTTTCATCCTTTGCCATGCCTTGGTAGAGTGGCATTTGATGCCTTAGGATCGGTCCCTTGCATCGTGCATGTTTGCATGTGTTTCGGTTGTCTCATTTCCATCATATGGCCACTGATGTGAGTGCGGCTGAGGTCCACTCATGTTGGTGTAAGTCCATCATGCATTGTGTATGCCATTTCAGTCCATAGCATTGCGTATGCTAGGTTGCATGTCAGAGCATTGTGTATGCCATGTTATATCACGTGCATTGTGTATGCCATTTTAGTCCATAGCATTGCGTATGCTAGGTGGCATGTTAGAGCATTGTGTATGCCATGTTACATCACGTGCATTGTGTATGCCATTTTAGTCCATAGCATTGCGTATGCTAGGTTGCATGTTAGTCGCATTGTGTATGCCATGCATATTGCATTGTGTTTGGGATAGGAGTTAGCCCAAGCATGGGAAACGAGGGACGTTTCATACTCCAAGTGACGAAATGTTTCTCAATTCCCGATCGCCGACACTCCGGATTACCCATGATGGAGTCTAGGCCTTGTCGTGTTTTCATGTGCATTCATTTCATATTGAGTTATGCAATTCGACTCCTCGGCCATCATACATCGAGATGCGTGATTGGTGGCACGAGGATCGAGGTGTGCATACATGTGTGAAAAATGCTTTGCCATGCCCCCTTTCTTGCTCTCTGTTGCAGCAAATCAGAAACCAGCAACTTCCTAAAGCCTTGCACAATATTCCGAGATTAATTGCAAATAGAGGCAAATCGGGGCATCACGAGGAATTTCCCGACGAAGCAACTCAAGCATGCATCATTCATCATTCGGAATAGAGCTGAGGCAGTCTATAGCTTGCATGCTAATTTACTTGCTTTCCTAGTTAATTTGTTAATTAATTAGGGTATTGTATTTATTCGGACTGTATTATTTTTTCGGACCCTCTGAGCGAGGGCACAATTGTAATAAGTGTGCGTGTGTGTGATGTATGTCTTCCAACCCCACGTCTTTCTCCCTTTTATTTACCAGCTTATGATGGTTAGTTTAGGACATGTTTCAATTAGCATACTTATGCTCGCATGTTTGTATCCATTCATCTGTCTTGCATGCACCGGGCTTGGCGCATCATACTAACTGCATCGTATTTCAATTCCAAGTTGAATACGTGTTAGCTGTAGCATCATCATATGCTATCTTAGAATAGTTGAGCCTATCTTAGTTGCATTTTGCATGTGTTGCATTAGCTATCTTAACATGAACTAGGATCATGCATTGATTACTAACTAGTTTCTGTTTTGGCTTGGAGTACTCGGTAAGTATTTATGCTTTAGCATCCTTGCATGTGTGTGAGTGACTGCCATGATAGCATGCTTACCATGAGGCTAAGTGCTTATGTGATATAACTGCCTGAATGCCTGTGGGTGGAGGTTGGATTATCTGAATTGGAACAATTCATTGATTGCGAGTTTTAAGCCCACTAGATAGTGGCAAATCACGATGTTTTCTAAGTCCACTTGAGGATGGCAAAATCCGTATTTTAGCCTACTTGCGAGTAGCAAACCGCTTTAAAAAACAAACATGAAATGTTTTGTTCCAACTCAGTCGATCCAGTCTATACTTGTATGCTGCGCGTATCACATAGTAATTCTAGGCTAATAAACCGGAATAAGAGCATATAATGTTTTCAAAACTCGATATCATGGTTAGTAGAGGCCGATCTTTGATCGGGCGAGCGGGGGTGCTCACAAAGTGACCTTCCCCAATCATACCCAAGTTCCTGAGCCGAGGCAACTTTGGTGATGACGGACACGTGGCCTTAGGCACGAGTCAGGGTTTCCTAAATTTCCCCAAAATAAATATTTAGGTGGCGACTCTGTATCTGGCAAAGCAGTCCATGTTTGACACTTCTTTCAAAAAATCAATTTTCAAAAACGATTTGCCGGATTTGGACTCTTTGATGATTCATCGGTCTTGCATTGCACTCTGCGAGATTAGATACAGGACCGTGACATTGAGTCCTGAACTGTAGTGAGCCCAAATGAATAAAACAGGATTTCCCTCCCGGGACGTTTGGGGACGTCTACAGCGAGGTTTGTAGGGCAATCCCCAATCTGGTTGAAGGTTTCCCAGCAGCGACTGTTGTAGGATCTCAATGTTTCTTTGTCGCCCTTGTCAATGGAGAGTAGCTGATCGATCTCCATTGGTGTTTTGGTGTTCATTCTGAACCTTGTCACGAATGCCTCTGCCAATTGTGCCCAGGAGGCGATGCTACCTTCTGGTAGCCTTTCGAACCAAGTTAGACCTAGGTCGCCAAGGCTGGATGGGAATAGGATGTACATCAAAGCCTCGTTCCGCCGGTATACTGCCATAACTTGGCGAAAGTGGCTTAGGTGCATGTAGGGGTTTGTTTTCCCTTCATAAGTAGTGAATTTGGGCTGGTGAAAGCCCGAAGGTAGTGGTGCGTTCTCAATTCCTGGAACGAACGGCAAGCTCTGTAACCTTGCTAATGCTTTGTCTGTTGGTTCATAAGCAAGGCGCGGTATTGGCATTCCTACATCGACGCTGTCATGCGTCTGAGTGGCCAACCGCTGAAGGGCTGAAACTCTGCGCGGGTCGCGTGTCTTGACATCCTCCTTCCATCGTGCCCTTTTTTCAAGCACAGTTCACAAGTCGGATGATCTAGGCAACTCCGTGTGCCTAGATGACGTCTGGTGTGTGCGCGAGGGCCGATAGGTGCTTCCTTCAGTATATGACCTCTCTGTTCTCGTTCTCTCAGACCTGGAGTAACAAGTCCTGGAAGTCATTAATTGAGTGTCGCCTATTCTCAGGCTCCTACTCTCTGCTTGTGATGGTGTGGTATGCCTACCACGATCTTCCGAGTGGCGAGGGGGCGTGTTGCTTTTGTGCCCCTCTCCTGTCGCCACCCCTTTTCCTTTTATCTGGCGCTTTATTGACTCCATGTCCGCCGCCATCCTTCGTATCAACTCCTCCTGCTCCTTCACGCGATCTTCCAAAACTTGAGGGTCCATCCTCCGCCTCTGTCTTTCAGGACTTTGAGAGCGACAGAGGCTGTTAGCCCACCTCCCCCTTGCATCCTTCCGGGGTTCTGTTGCTGGAGTTCTAAATCCGCCATGGGAGGGATAGAAGGCAAGCCTTCGCGCCTTCCACCCCCCTCCGGGGTTTGCTCGTCAATAGCTGATTGCGGCAAGTCTTCATTGTGCACTATTGCTTCCAACTAGCGAGGAAAACTTGATCAAGAGGTTTTGTTCTTTCTGGAATTCCCACAGACGACGCCAATTGTACGAGCATGAAATAATGTTCTCGTATGATCCTGTTGACCAAGTCTGCACTTCTCCAAACGTCGTCGCTTTACTCCCTGAAAACACAAACGTGAGCTAGCCGGCGGGTGTGTGCCGGATACCTCTCCGATGCCTAAGTCAACAAAATAGACAAATAGACAAAAACTCTGTGTCTTCGAGAATCAAAGTTGTGTTACCTGTACATAGGTTATGTTGTGAGCTTTTATAGGTTCCGCGTGGCACAATCTTAGTAGGACTCTTGTTCCTCCATGCAGAGTCCTCCTAGGAATCACACTCCTAAAAGATAATGCTTATCCTTCAACACCCCTCTCACTGCTTAAACCAAGTGAGATGGTCTTGCTTCAGTTTGGATGAAGGTATGACCAAGCTAACACTAGCACTTTGTCATACTTAATCCAACGCCTTCACATGCAACTCATAGCTTGGCTCTTGTTCACTTGTACTTCGGTTGCTGTTGAGATCGAGCTAACTATAGCAAGCTACTACCGCGCTAACTAGAGCAAGGTCCACCATGAGAAGCCATCATATCTTGGCTCCGAATACTATGACCGAGCTAACTATCTCCACTCCGACCGTGGTGACTATAATCACACTTGGACCAAGCTAACACTTGGGTCCACTTGCTAAGCCCTTTTCAGCACGGCCCATAGAACGGCCCATTACCACGCCTTGGCCTATCTCGGCCCTAATGCACATAAAAATTCCCTCTCACATTTATACTTATTTGAGTGGATCTTATTTTTTCATAACACACACTTTAACCTCAATGTTAGAGTGTCCATACATTTTCTCCATGAACAAATCTTTTACACCAAAATTGGACTCCAATTTGAGTGTCGGTGTTGTCAAATGCTGGTGTATGTTGTGTCAATGTGTTAGCAGCTGAGAGAGGAGAGAAACGAGGGGAAGAATAGATTGTGGTTGGGAGGGAGCAAGCATTTTTTTTATATATATATATTTTTTCACATTTATACACATTGGATATCACACTTATTTAACACACTTCAACATTTCTATTAAAGCAGCTCATTCACTAAATTAATAAACACTTAATACACAAAAGTAAGTCCTGTTTTTACTATTTTTTTGTCATTAATACACAAATTTAAGGTTTCCTTTTAAGAATGCTCTTTCAAGGGCTACTACACAAATTTGGATAGCATACTAGAGGAGAACTAGCTAGTGAGGGTGAGTATTGATTGTGTGTGAAATAGAAATGGCCCATTTCTAAATATGAAACCAACTCATGGAAGTCTAGGGCCATTAATTTTTATTTTTATTATTTTTTTTTATGGTACTTTTCTAGGCTGGGTGATGAAGCCTAATTAGATTTCACCGACAACCCAAGTTCCAACACCTACATAATAAAAATAAAAATTGCAAGAGAGAGAATTAGCATATGTTATTTTAATAATGTTGATCAAATAAAACTAATGCAGGTGGACTGTACATATAAAAATAATTAAGGATAAAATATATATTTAAATGTAAAATGTGTGACAATATCATTTTTTTCATAAATTATGTTCAAAAATAAAAAATAATAAGCGATTGACAACAATATAACTGGCTTTTTGACTATTTCGTTGTAAAGATATTATTCTACCTTTCATTATCTTTGAAATTCTGTGAAAGGCTCATTTGGTACCTAATAAATTTACTTTTTTACTCTATTTGGGTCTGTACAAAGTCCCAAAAATCAGTTATTTTATTTTTTTTATTTTCTCAACCAAACACATCTAGTTTTTTAAACTTCTTTTTTTTAATTGAATTAATATTGATGATATTGCTAATTCCTAGAGGGAAAGTCAAGTTGACCCACATTTCCTACACCGATTATTGGTCACGGAGTTCACTGGAGTACCTGCAAAAGTGTCCAACGGGGAAATGGGAGTCCCCCAGCGGACCCTATGATGATCAAGTTAGAAGTGAGTGAAGACGTGTAGAGAGAGAGAGAGAGTAAGAATTGAGAGCTTAACCTTTTGTGTGTCTTGGAAGCCTTCTTATATCCTTTGTTTATCATTTCCTTATCCACTCTGACCTGTCGTGTTGGCCGAAAGTCTATACTCTAGCTTGCCTTGTTGATGGTGAGGCTGCCCGTTCTGATGTGAAGGGTTTATTGCATTTAATGCTGCAGGAGCCTCATTAATGGCTGATGTGTGGTCCAATAACTCTGCAGGATCTTTGTCTACTTATGTGGCTGGTTCCTTGCTTGACACGTGTTTGGATGCCATTGGTGGCTAGTTCAACTCTGGGTTCTCGAGGGTGTTGGGCTTTAAGTGGTGGGCCAAAACCATTTGTGGGCCAACTGATGTCAGTAGTCCCCTATTCCCAAGTGCAGCTTCAGCCTAACGAAGGGAATAAAAAAGAGGATAGGAAGGGTGCAAGGCCAAGTGGGAGAGCCAATTATGTGGAGAGCCGACTGTGTGGAGAGCCGACCGCAAAGGGGGCCTCAGGAGAGAACCGATCGAGATGAGAGCCGACCGTAAGGGGGGGCTGAGCGAGAGGTCTGACAGAGAGGAGAGTCGACCACGAAGGGGGGCCGAGCGAGAGGACCGACTGAGAGGAGAGCCGACCGCGAAGGGGGGCCGAGCGAGAGGACCAACCGAGAGGAGAGCCGACCGCGAAGGGGGGCCGAGCGAGAGAACCGACCAAGAAGAGAGCCGACAGCGAAGGAAGGCCAAGCGAGAAGACCGACCAAGATGAGAGCCGACAGCAAGGGGGCTGAACGAGAGGTGGTGACAGCGCACGGGGCTCGAGGAGTGACGAAGCACGTGATGATGTGAAATAGAATAGACGGGGAAAGGGAAAAGCATGGTGGATCATGGTTGTACACGTGGCATGATCCAACGGTGAGGGAAGTGATGCGTTAACAGGAGGTGAAGGGTTAGAACTAAGATAGGACTTGCAAAAGGTGGGGTTGGAAACTTTTGAAAATTTTCAAACTGGCAAAATTTAACTTCGATCCTTGGAATATAGGCAAACCATGGGCATTTGGGGTTATTCATTTTACATATCTCTTTTCAAAAAACCAACACGTCCCAGAGTTGAACTCATTTGTTTCGTGTGACACGCCCTTCCAATACTTCGTGAACTTCCTCGCGCCGGCATCCGAAGCAATACACAGAAACGTAGAAGAGATAGCTCGAGGTAAGGCGCCAGCCATGAGGCTAGAAGCATTGGGTGAAGACGATGCGGTGGAGTTGGGGGAGCAATACAAGACGGAGAGATGGGAGGAAAGGGGAGGGGAGCAAGCGGTCCGAGTCTGACCGTCTGCCATGATCGTGGCCACAAAGTTGATTAGTGAAATGCAACCTGACCACTGGCATACCAAGGCTGATAAGTCGACGTTTACTGTAGAGGAGTTGGAGGAGGTACGTAGGAAGTACCAGATCCTGGCGGAGATAGAGTTGAAATTGCCCACGTCTAAGGAGAGGGCGTCGGATGCACGTCCGATGGAATTTACATTGTACGAGGAAGCGTTGCAGGGGGTTTGAGGTTACCGCTGCCACAAATAGTTGTGGATGTGCTAAACCGTTTAGAGGTGGCGCTAGGGCAGCTGATGTCCAACGCATGGAAGATATTACTGGCCTGTGCAATCGCATGGCCACGGGCGACTAGGGGGGTAGAAATGATAGTGGAGGAGTTTTTTTCATGCTACAAGACCTCCGGTCAACAAGAAACATAGGTGACCTTGTAGGCAATGGCAGGCAGAGGGTTAGTGGTGGGTTTGCCATCGTCAGTGAAAGGGTGGAGACCGAGATGGTTCTATGTATCAACGAATGACAGGAGTGGGGTGCGCACAATGTGGAAAGTGCCCACGAAGTCGGTGGAGCCAAGGTTGGAGGCTGAGGCCGAGAATAGGGTGAAGCGGGTGAAGGAGTGGAGGGAGAAGGAAGGTGTGAAATGGGATGACCTTATCCGCCCTTTGACCTTGTTTGCCTTGGGTCTGGGGCCGCAGCCGACCGAGGAGGATCCTACACTGGAGGAGTTGGAGGCTCTGAGAAAGGAGCAAGAGGCAGAAGAGCGGAAAACTTTTGCCAAGGCGGACAATTATAAAGAATCGTAGTTAGGCCCTGCGCCTAAACTGGTCATGAGAGAGCGAGTCCGACCACGCCCCAAGCCGTTGAGGAAGAAAGATCTGACTGATTTTACACCGTTGCCACCCCAATGGATCCACTGAAGAAGAGGGGCAAACAGGAGGTAGAGGCGGTGTTAAAGAAAACGAAGAAAAAGAGAGCAACGGTAGAGGGGAGTAAGAGTGGCCCTGTTTTGAAGAAGACGAAGGAGGGAGGGTAGAGGAAGCCCCAAAAGTAGAGATGGGGGAAACAAAGATGGAGGGAAAAGAAGCCATGGGCCCAAATGCCCAAGTGGTGACGAGCGTGGCAAAGCCAAAGCAGGTGGCAGTAGGTGAGAGGTTGGGGCCGCAGTCACTCAAGTTGGGGCCTGTACCAGAAGTGTCCCCCAGTCTTGGTAAAGGGAAAGTTAGGGTTAGCAAATCAGAAACGAGTATCGCGTTGAAGACCGCCATATACCACATGCCCTTGGTGGCCGGTCGGTCGGCAGAAGAAGGGGGCGAGGCCAAGTCGCTGCCGATCGTCTCGTTAGGGTAATGGAGGATGCGGTCGTGCGGTCGATGGCGCGATTAATAGAGGCTGACCTCCTGAGAGGGTTCTGCTCAGCGCAGATGGAGGCGACAACCTTGGCGGCGGCCCTAATGAATAAGGCAGCGAGTGCGAAGGTGGAGGCAGAAAAGGTGAAAGCACAGTTGCAAAACCTAAAGGTTGAGACAACGGGCTGGAGGAAAGCCGCTCGGAGTGTGTGTGCAAAGGGGCTGGAGTATGCGCAAAGGGCAAAGAAGATGGAAGTACTGGCGATGGTGTGCAGAGCTACTTGGTAGAGCGTGCTGCCGTCGAGCTCACTGTGACTAAATCAGAGCTGGAAGCGACGCGCTACAATGCGGTATCACTGGATTTCGAGTTGGCGAGTGAGCAGAGGAAGCTAGGCATAGTCCAACAGGTCTGCACCACTGCCAAGAAAAGGTTGGAAGAGGCCCTTGCCAACAACGAAGATCTGCGTGACCAGGCAATTAAGGACAAAGAAGAAGCAGATGGTCGAATTGCAGAGTTAGAGAAGTCATTGGCAGAGAGAGAGCCAAAATGGCCTCTGAGAGGGCGCGTACCTCGACTTATGCGTGGCGGCAGTGGAGCAATTTAAGGGGTCTATTGAATTCCAGATGGCCATTAACGCCGCGGTCGCCAAGAGCTTGGCGAAGGAGGGAGAAGGGGGTGCGAGGCCGTCGGGAGTGGCCGCTGAAGGTAGGAGCGAAGAAGAAGTGATCCAAAGTTTTCAGCAGTCAGACTTTTACAAGCACGAGATGAGCTAGTACTGGGACAACGGCTGGATGCGCTTCAAGTATAAGGCACAAGAGCTGTTCCCAGACGTGGATTTCAGACTCGTGAAGGTAGGGGAAGACGACGTTGTCTAGACTCCCTTGGATGAGGGGTTGAAGAGGAAGATCTCGCATCCAACGATGGGGATTAATCTCTATAATGAAGTGTAAAAAAAAAAAAATTGTTTTTGTTTATTTTTGTTTATATATATATATATTTTTTTTTTGAAGTAAGTGTAATTTCTGTCATGAATTGTATAAAAGTGCAAGTTTGTTAACAAAACGACGAGTTAT
The DNA here is from genome assembly GCA_036172215.1 of Camellia granthamiana. Taxonomy (NCBI): domain Eukaryota; kingdom Viridiplantae; phylum Streptophyta; class Magnoliopsida; order Ericales; family Theaceae; genus Camellia; species Camellia granthamiana. Next base: position 7,566,443 of record CM069913.1, on the reverse strand, counting down.
GTTATTATTGTTGTTGTTGTTGTTTTTTGGTGAATGGTAATGCTCAAGTGGTAAAAATGGATTAGTAAAATGAACAAATAAAGTTTGTGAATGTGAGATGGTAGAGCTCAAAACGGTAAGAAATGGACAAGTAAAATGGACAAGTAAAGTTTTTGAATGTGAAATTGGACAAGTGACCTAACTTGCATAAATGGTAAAAAGTGGGTAAGCATGAACTGAGATTGAAACCAATCGGGCTAAGACTAATTATAACTAATTGTAATTACATGCTTTGTCTGGATGAGACTAGTGTTGACTTGGTCTGGCCGAGCTCTTCATGCCTAGCCTGGTTGAGGCTGGGAGGGCTCAGTCGGGTTGAGGCTTTGATTAACTCAGTCTGGTTGAGCTCTTCATGCTCAGTCTGGCTGAGGCTTGGAGGGCTCAGTCGGGTTGAGGCTTGGGTTAATTCAGTATGGTTGGGCTCTTCATGCTCAGTCGAGCTGAGGCTTGGGTAAACTCAGTCTGGCTGAGCTCTTCATGCTCAGTTTGGCTGAGACTGTGAGGGCGTAGTCGAGCTGAGGCTTTGATTAACTCAGTTTGGCTGAGCTCTTCATGCTTAGTCTGGTCGAGGCTTGGAGGGCTCAGTCATGCGAGGCTTTGATTAACTCAGTTTGGCCGAGCTCTTTATGCTCAGTCTGGTCGAGGCTTGGAAGGGCTCAGTCGGGCTGAGGCTTTGATTGACTCAGTCTGGCTGAGCTCTTCTGCTCAATCGGGCTGAGATTTAGGTTAACTCAGTCTGGCTGAGCTCTGTATGCTCAGTCTGGCTGAGGTTGTGAGGACTCAGTCGGGCTGAGGCTTTGATTAAATCAGTCTGGCTGAACTCTTTATGCTCAGTCTGGCTGAGGCTTGGAGCGCTCAGTTGGGCTGAGGCTTGGTGTAAAACTTGCAATTGAAAAGCAAGACAGATAAATGGAGATGTGAAATTGTTGTCATTAAGGCATAATCTGTTGATCACAAATTTACATCGTGCATGGAAAACGCAAAAATGAACAAGTGCGTAGATCGGCAAAAGAGAACAGACAAAAATTGGATGATAAAAAAACAAGGGACGCCACTACTGGAAATAACGCTTCAAGTGCTCAGCATTCCATAGATGGGGGAGCTCTCTGCCTTCCATATCTTGGAGATGGTAAGTCCTCGGGTGAGGTCTGCCCTTGACAATATAAGGTCCTTCCCATTTGGCTGCCAGCTTGCCCTCAGTCGGATTTTTAGTGGCAAGCGTTGCTTCACGTAAGACTAGGTTTCCCACTGTGAACTCTCGAGGTCAAACTTTGCGATTATAATGTGTTCTTATTTTCTGCTGATATGAGGCCCGTTTGACAGCAATTGTCTCTCGGAGCTCTTCAATCAGGTCCAAGTCAGCCCGACGTAACTCTTCGTTCAGTTCTAGATTCAGGTGCAAAACCCGAGGGGTCAGTAGGCCGATTTCTACTAGGATAACTACCTCAGCACCGTATGTTAGGCGAAAAGGGGTCTCCCCAGTAGGGGTTCAGGTGGTCGTCCGATAAGCCCAGAGTATGTTCGGTAATTCCTCAGCCCAGAGTCCTTTAGCGGCTTCCAACTTAGTCTTGATAATCTTCAGGAGGGAGCGATTAGTGACTTTGACTTGCCCATTAGCTTGGGGATGGCCCGGGGAAAAGAAACATGGTCTAATATTGAGCTCTTCAAAGAATTTCCTTAATTTGGCATTGTCAAACTGTTTGCCATTGTCCGAAACGATGGCCTGGGGGATCCCGAATTGGCATACGATCGATTACCAGATGAACCTAGTGGTGTTTTGCTCGGTGATCGTAGCAAGGGGTTCTGCTTCCACCCATTTGGTGAAGTAGTCGATAGCAACCACAACGAACTTGGTTTGGCCCCATCCCGTAGGCAGAGGACCAACTAAGTTGATGCCCCTACTTAGCGAAGGGGTAAAGGCTGCTGAGTGTAATCAGTTCTGTTGGTGAAGCATGGGAGATGTTGGCAAAGCGCTGGCATTTATCACACTTGAGCACAAATTTGCTGGCATCTTGATTGAGAGTGGGCCAGAAGTAATCGGTGCGGAGGATTTTATGGGCCAGGGATCTACCACCTGAATGATTACTGTAAATGCCCTTGTGGACTTCTCTCATCACATAGGTCGCTTGGTCGGGACTGAGACACCTGAGGTATGGGCGCGAGAATCCTTGTTTGTACAGTAGGCCGTTGATGAGGATGTAATTAGACGACTGAGCTCTGACTTTGGCAGCCTGCTATTAATCGTCTGGTAACTCCCCCTGTGTCAAGAACGGAAAGATGTTTGCTGCCCATGGGATAGGCTTATTTTGGAGGAAGTGAACGTCCTGCTGGTTTGGCGAAGCAGCCAAATGGGTCAAGTATTCAATGCAGATGCCATGGCTGAGGTCTGACTGGTCGGCCGAGGCTAATTGGGCCATTTCTTCTGCCTTGGAGTTTTCTGACCTGGGGATGTGTCTGATCTGGAAAGTATTGAAAAGGCAAACAATCGGGAGGTTAATGTCCCTGTATGCCCGCATCGTGTCTTCCTTTACGTCGAATTCCTTGGTAATCTGCCCGCCGATCAATTGGGAATCACTGAATACCTGGATATGGCTTAGACCAATGTCTCTAGCCAATCGAAGACTTGCTATCAAGGCATCATATTCGGCTTCATTATTGCTCGCGTCGAATAGGAAACGAAGGGCACACTTGAAATACCCGCCTTCTGGGGCGGTGAGGATGAGACCAGCCCCACTACCTTGTTTACAGGATGACCAATCAACATTAAGTGTCTCAGAATAGGGTCTTCTGCCTCAATGTTGGATTGCGTTGGTAGAGGGGGCACGTTCGGAGTGAGATTGGTGAATTCCAAGATAAAGTCGGCGACGACCTGTCCTTTGATCACTGTTCGAGGTCGGTAAGAGATGTCAAACTGACTGAGCTCGATGGACCATTGCATAAGTCTTCCTGACGACTCTAGTTGTTGCATGATCTTTTTCAGAGGCTAGTCAGTGAGAACCAGTATGGAGTAAGCTTGGAAATAAGGTCGAAGGGGCCTGGAGGCTATAACCAAGGCAAGGGCCATTTTTTCCTGCAGGGGATAGTTCTGTTCTGCCCCTCCTGAGAGCTCGACTAATGTAGTAGACTGGACGTTGTACTAAGCTATCTACCCTGATGAGGGCAGCATTGACAGCAGTGTTTGATACGGCTAAGTAGAGGTAGAGGGTTTCGCCTGGGAGCGCCTGAGAGAGAAGGGGGCGTTGGCCATGCACTGCTTCAGCTGTTGAAAGGCCTCCTCAGATTTGGTGCTCCATTCAAATGCCTATCAAAGGACTTTAAAAAATGGAAAACACTTGTCTGTTGCCCGAGAAGTAAAACGGTTAAGAGGCGGCGACTCTGCCCGTGAGCCATTGAACCTCCTTGACCATTTTGAGAGATCGCATTTCTACCAGGGCCTTGATCTTTTCGAGGTTAGCCTCGATGCCCCATTGGCTGACCATGAAGCCCAGGAACTTCCCAGATCCTACGCCGAAGGCGCACTTCTCCGGGTTCAGCTTCATCTGATATTTGCGTAAGGTTTTGAAGGTTTCTCACAGGTCTGCCAAATGATCAGAGGAGAATTTACTCTTGACTAGCATGTCATCGACGTAGACTTCCATGTTCCGGCCTATCTGGTGTTGAAAGACGGCATTGACCAGACGTTGGTAAGTTGCTCCATCATTTTTCAAGCCGAACGGCATAACATGATAATGATAAGTTCCTCTGTTTGTGATGAAGGAGGTGTTTTCCTGGTCGGCCGGGTGCATTAGAATTTGATTGTAGTCGGAGAAGGCATCCATGAAACTAAGCATATGGTATTCGACAGTTGCATCGACCAGCAGATCTATCCAGGGGAGGGGATAACTATCTTTGGGGCATGCCCGATTAAGGTCGGAATAGTCGACGCAGAGTTGCCATTTACCATTATTTTTACGGACCAACACTACATTAGACAGCCATCTGGGGTAGTCCACGTTTTTTATGAACTGTGCCTTCAATAGTTTGTCTACCTCAGAGACGATGAGGGCATTGCGTTCCGGGTGAAAGATACACTGCTTTTGGCAGAAAGGTCGGAAGTGGGGCTCGATGCTGAGACGATGAGTGATGAAAGGCAAACACATCGTTGTGCTCGGCTAATAGAGCTGTGAGATCGGCTTTGGCCTGGGAGGATAGTTGGCTGCTGATCCTGGCTGTTTTGGTTGAGTTGGTAGGATAGGGTCGATAGGGACTTCAACAAGTTCTTTCACTGGTTCCTCTCTGACTAATTCTTCTTCATCTCTGACGTCTAGTCCTTCGATGATCATAGCCTCCTTCAGCTTAGCCTCTTTTAGTGAGGTGACGTAGTATTCTTTGGCCATCGTCTGCTCGCCTCTCACAGTGCTAACCCTGAGGTCGGTAGGGAATTTCATGGCTAAATGGTATGTGGAGGTGACAGCTTGGAAAGCGTTAAGAGCTGTGCGTCCGAGGATTATGTTATAAGCAGAAGGACAATCGACAACAAGGAAGGTGAGTAGTTTGGTGGTCTGTCGTGGATATTCTTCGATGGTGATAGGGAGATCGATAGAACCTATGGAGGTCACCCGGTCGCCAGTGAAACCGACTAGCGGGGTTTGGAGAGGGAACAATTTTTCTTCTCCAACTTGGAGTTGGTGATAGGCGTTTAGGAAGATGATGTCTGAAGAGCTGCCGTTGTTGACAAGCACCCGTCTGACTTTATAATTGGATAGGAGAGCAGAGATGACAAAGGGGTCGTCATGGGGGTAACGAATGCCTGTGCAATCGGCCTCCATAAAGGTGATGGGTTCAGTCCACTGCTTGGGATGTTTGAAGGGGCAATCCAATGTCGTGACTTCTTTATCAGAGCCTCGCCTGATTTTTTTGAGTCGCTAGGCCGATCGAGATAGACCTTCGCATGCGAGCCTGCCAGCAATGACTCTGATCTCATTGACTGGGGGGGCGGGATTGCCTTGTGCTCAGGGGGGATGGTGGGGGCTGATCATTGTCTTGCTTAGTTGTGTGGGTTGTCGGAGGGGGGTATGGCGGCGGTGGCCCCCCAGCGGGTCAGTCCTTGGTCGCTGCTGGGGTCGGGCTGCCATGAACCGACTAAGGCGGCCCTGGCATATCAAATCCTCTACCTGGTCTTTAAGGTTGACACATTTCTCAGTGTTGTGGCTGTGGTCCTGATGGAAACGACAGTACTTGGATTGATCTCACCGGTTGGAGGGAGACCGTGATGGTTGGGGCCATTTCAGGTTATAATCTCATTGGATCTAGTTCAAGACTTGTTCCATGGGGGAATTGAGAGGGGTGTATCGCTTGAACCAACCGGGCAGTCGGGTTGGTGCCGGTCGGTCGGCTCGAGCGAGTAGGTCGGTATACTGAGGGGTTTGTTGGGTATAGTGGAAGGGTCTGGTTTCGGATTCCTTTCTTTTCTCCCAAGGGGTTGGATTTTTAGTTGTGGTATCTTGGCGGGCTGCCAAAGAATCTTCGACATTCATAAATTTTTGGGTTTTGGAGAGGAGGGTGGCCATGGTGGTTGGAGGGTTTTTAGAAAGGGAGAAAAGGAAATCGGATGGTTGTAAACCGGCCATGAAGGCTGTGAGGATGACCTTATCGTCGTTTTCCGCCACCTGTAGGGCCTCAGTGTTGAAACGGGTGACATAGGTACATAATGACTCCCCTTCCATCTGACAGATGTTAAGCAGTTGAGTTGCCGGGCGCCGTTGGTGCTGAGCACCAATGAAATGGCTCAGGAAGGAATCACTTAGGTGTTGGAAAGTAGAGACAGAATCCGATGGCAGCTGACTAAACCATAGCCGAGCCGACCCCTTAAGCATCACGGGGAAAACCCGACACATGATCTCGTCAGGAAAGGCATGGAGGATCACGAGGGTCCTGTAGGTCTCCAAATGGTCAATTGGGTCCGTTGTGCCGTCGGATGAGTCAATCGAGGGCATTTTAAACTTGGGGGGCAGGGGTTTGTCCCTGATGGAGGCGACAAACGAGGAGTTAGCTGTTATGGAGGGTTTGTTCTTTATGTTTTGCATGATTCCTTGAAGCTGGAGTTCCATGGCTCGGAGTTCCGCATCCTAAATAGGAACATTATCACCTCCAGAGTGCAATGGGGGTTGAACACTACTAGCCTCTCCTTCAGGAGCGGGTGCTTGAACTGACGGATGAAAACCCCGAGGTGGCAGGTTCATGTCTTGAGGTGGAGGCTGCAGACCCTCTATGAAGAAGTGAGCTAGTTGGAAAATATGGCTCGGGGTTCGTTCTCGATTGGAGGGGATATCTTGTGGCGGTAGAGGAGGTATAGGGAGGTTTCACTAGAGCAAGGCATTGATCAAGGCTTGGTTTTGCTCGGCTAAGCAGTTGATGCTGTTTGTGAGTTCTGTAAAGTACTAAGGTGGGTTGGGAGGGTTGGAAGGGTCGGCTTGGGGGTCGACGATGTTGAGTTGAGAAGCCATGGATCTCGTTGTGACCATCTACCTTGATGGCCGACAAGGAGGAGTTATCGGGAACGGGTCTCCGGTAACAATGAGCACAACTGTTACCCCGAGTGGCGTTCCCACAGACGGTGCCAACTGATGATACTGCTGATTCCTGGAGGGCGAGTTGGGTTGACCCACGTTTCCTACACTGATTACCGATCACGAAGTTCACTGGAGTACCTACAAAAGTGTCCAACGGGGAAACGGAAGTCTCCTTATATCCTTTGTGAAGATGTGTAGAGAGAAAGAATTGAGAGCTTAACCTTTTGTGTGTCTTGGAAGCCTCCTTATATCCTTTGTTCATCATTTCTTTGTCCACTCCGACCTGTCATGTTGGCCGAAAGTCTATACTCTAGCTTGCCTTGTTCATGGTGAGGCTGTCCATTCTGACGTGAAGGGTTTATCGCATTTAATGCCGCAGGAGCCTCATTAATGGCTGATGTGTGGTGCAATAACTCTGCAGGATCTTTGTCTACTTATGTGGCTGGTTCCTTGCTTGACACATGTTTGAATGCCATTGTGGGCTCTGGGTTCTCGAGGGTGTTGGGCTTTAAATGCTTAAGTTGTGAGTTGGGCCTCTAAGTGATGGGCCAAAACCATTTGTGGGCCAACCGATGTCAAATATAATTTGTACCAACTTTTAAATACATATAGTCCACCATGAAAGACCTGTAATCTTTCTTTTACTGGGTGAAAAATAAAATTAAAAAAACCAAACTAATGACCAGTGATAGCTATCTTAATCATTATGCATATAAGTGGAATCTATGTGAAATGAAAATGCACAAAAGTAACACTATAACAAAACAAGCATGTATAGGTCACAAAGTAAATCCCATTTGAAAAGGCCTTCTTTCGCAACAACTAATAAACTAAAAACTTTATATGTTCCACTACCAAATGAGGATTAAAACCTGCAATAATACATCTTCAACATTTTGAATGGGTAAAATATATTTTTCAGCCTTAAATTTTCACTTACATTTCGTTTTGATTTCTTATATTTTAATTGCAATAATTAAGTCTATAAGTGCTCGTTTGGTTATTGTTACATCCCGAACCTGCCCCTAAAAGTTCAGGCGTGACCGACTCAGAAACGGACATCTAACCTGATATACATCACAAACGGGGCCTGAACGGAAGCATTTAATAGCAAAGAATAACATCAAAACATATCTATTGAGCTACTATTGACATGCCAGGATCACACAGTTACATACATATATATATATATATACAGATCCAGCCCTAGGATTGGGCGTATGACAAAAATATTATTTACAGTCCAACTATAGTCGACAACGAGAGTACGAACCCAAAAGCCCAACAAAACTTCACTAAATGCACAGGTGTCTCCAAGTGCCTGGTTATACTTAGGTTGACAAAAGGGAGACGGTATCGGGGTTATGACTGACCTCCCGGTTGAGCACCTACAGAAACAGACAGAACACAGAGTGAGCTACACTCAGTGAACAATAGTACCTATACAGCTCAATGCGTAATTCAAATCATAATGCATAACCATGCGTAAGTGACTGCAGAGTTCTTAAAGTTAATCCAATGCTGCGTTACTTTCAAAATGGCCTTAGGCCCAGATATAACAGAACGACCATCAGCCCAGAAATAGCAGAACGGCCATCGGCCCAGAAATAGCAGAACGGCCATTGGCCCAGAATGAATCCATATGCACACATTTTCTTTCAACGTTTCCATTCACATCATTTTTCAACCCTTATACATGTCAAGATAGAGCTTTACGGAAATCAGAACATTAATAACCATAAACATTAACGACAAACAAATGTACTACTACTCACAGTGTCGTGGCGGGACGCTACTTCCTCCCGGAGTGTGCCCTACGCACACATAGAACTCACAAGTTAGTTCAAGTTCCTCCTAACTTCGCATTTCATTCGTTAATTTCCAGTAAATAAAGGAACACTGTAAAAATTTCAAATATTAATTTCACACATCCCAGAGGGTCAAACAGATCAAACGGAGCAAACCATGTTTTTCAACTTGGGCCACACGTGCGGCTGTGAGTCCCGCATGTGCGGTAAATTTCCCCGCACGTGCGGCAGTGATGCCCCGCACGTGCCTTTTAGGCAGTGTCCAATGCCCAAATTTGCCCCATTTCCCGCACGTACGGTGATTTTGCCAAAAACCTGTCCAAAAATCAAACAAAAACCCAATTTTTGGTGGCATCAACAAGGTCCAAACTAGATCTTTAAATTCCTAAAACATGGTTCAAATATCATGTAATTAAGAGGTCCAAAACATAATTTATATATCAAGATATTACAAACACATAGTCATTTGAATGCAAATCAATTCTTTAGTTCTTTGCATTTCATGAGCATAACATAAACATGTAGAATCTCTACAATTGTCTTTACATACAATAAGATCATCCAAGGCCATAATTAAGGATGATCATACACAGATAAGGAATAGGATGAAATGAAACACCAAATCAAACAAACATCAACACTTCTTCTCAATTATTCCATACACATCCCATATCAAGGAAAATTCTACTCCTACTCCAAAAATTCCTATCCAAGACAAGAGAGGAGGTAATTAAGGTACAACTTACATAAAATTTACATACCTTAAGATTTAAGTCTCTAAAATTCTCAACCTCCTTTACTACTCTTCTTCACCCTACCTCTCAAACCCCTCTCTAACCCAAACTTTTCTCTCAAGAGATAGTTGCCTCAAGTCAAGTGTTTAAGGAACTTAATACATAGAGATATATATATATATATAATGTAAATAGGACAAAAATCAATCGTTTAATCATCCCAAATTGAAATTTCACCAAAATGCTTATTATTACCTAAAAATTATGCCGGTCTCAAATGTAACATCAATTTCGAATTATCAAGCCTCTAAGGCTCCCAATTTCTGTTTTACACAGCTTAAGTGTAACAGATGTTTTTCTTAACCAATAGATATAAACATGAAATTGGTCCTTAAGCATTTCCATGCATAAAATAAGAGACTTAAACATGTCAGAAACACATGCGAGGGTTGGGTTATTACACTCTCCCCCCCTTAAATAAGTTTGGTCCCTCAAACTTGTTTTACCTCAGGACGGAAACAGATACGGATATTGGTGTCGTATATCCTCCTCTTTCTCCCAAGTCGCTTCGGTTCCATAATGTTCTTGCCATTCGACTTTTACCATTAGAATCTCTCGGTTTCGTAATTGCTTCACTTGTCGATCCAGAATTCGAACTGGTTTCTCTTCATAAGCTAACTTGTCATCTAGTACAATTTGGTGATAGTCTATCACATGTGATGGGTCCGGTAGGTATCCTCGAAGCATAGAAACATGGAACACGTTATGGACTTGACTCATATTTGGCGGAAGGGTAACTCGGTAAGCTACCGGGCCCACTCTTTCCAAAATCTGGAAGGGTCCAACATACCGGGGTGTTAACTTACCCCTTTTTTCGAACCTTGGATGTCCTTTTATTGGGGTGACCTTCACAAACACATGACTATCTACTTCAAATTCCAAATCCCTTCGTCGGTTATCCGCATAACTTTTCTGCCTACTTTGAGTAGTTTTGAGTCTTTCCTGAATAATTCAAACCTTTTCAGTTGTCAACTGCACAATTTCAGGCCCTAGCAATGATTTATCCCCAACTTCGGCCCAACACACGGGGGAACGACACGGCCTTCCATATAGAGCTTCATAAGGTGCCATCTCAATACTCGAATGGTAACTATTATTGTATGCGAACTCCACCATTGGTAGATGGGTTTCCCAACTTTCCTAAAAATCCAGCACACACATTCGGAGCATATCTTCTAGAGTTTGTATTGTTCTCTCGGATTGACCGTCGGTCTGAGGGTGAAAAGTTGTGCTAAACTTGAGTTCTGTACCCATAGCTTCTTGCAGACTTTGCCAGAATCTTGAAACAAACTTTGGATCCCTATCTGACACAATTGAGATTGGAACACCATGAAGCTTGACAATTTCATTCACATAAAGTACTGTGAGTTTATCTGCATTGTATTGAGTCTTCACTGGTAGGAAGTGAGCAGATTTAGTTAATCGGTCCACAATTACCCATATAGAATTCATACCCCGAGGAGTTCGTGGTAACCCTACGACAAAATCCATGGCCAAATGTTCCCACTTCCATTCCGGAATTGGTAGGGGTTGCAACAGTCCTGCTGGCCTTTGATGTTCTGCCTTTACTTGCTGACACTGTAGACATTTAGAAACGAACTCTACGATCTCCTTTTTCATCCCTGGCCACCAAAAATTTTGTTTCAAGTCCCGGTACATTTTGGTGCTTCCCAGATGCATCGAAAACCTCGAGGCGTGTGCTTCTTTCATTAGATTCCGTTTAAGTTCCAATACATTAGGGACACATATTCTGTTTTGAAACTTGAGCACCGAATCCACTAAACTGAACCCCGGTTTTGGTTTTGTCTCCAACTCATCACATACTTTTCGTAGAGTTTCATCTTCTAATTGATGTAGCTTGATCTCTTCAAGTAAGGTTGGTTGGCCCATCACCGCTGCCACTATGGCTTCCTGTTCATGCACCATAAGATCTATCTCCATTTTAGCCAATTCACTCCTTAACTCCTTTTGTTCGGTAAACAGGTTTGTCAAGCTTCCTACATTCTTGCAACTAAGCGCATCTGCAACTGTGTTGGCTTTACCAGGATGGTAATGAATCTGTAAATCATAATCTTTAATTAGCTCTAACCAGCGCCGTTGCCGCATATTCAACTCTTTCTAAGTAAAAAGGTACTTAAGACTCTTGTGATCGGTATAAACTTCGCAAGTAGTGCCATACAGATAATGCCGCCATATCTTCAAGACAAAAACTACTGCTGCTAGCTCAAGATCGTGTGTGGGGTAATTCTATAGGGTTTCAACTGTCGAGAGGCGTAAGCGATAACCCTTCCATTTTGCATAAGCACACAACCAAGCCCTTTATGCGAAGCATCACTATAGATTACAAACCCTTCGGTACCAAATGGTAAGGCCAGAACTGGTGCTGTAGTTGACTTTGTTTTCAACTCCTGAAAGGAAAATTCCCGCTCTTCTGACCATTCAAATGCAACTCCCTTTTGAGTCAATTGTGTAAGCGGCACAGCGATTTTGGAAAAATCTTGAACAAATCTCCTGTAATAACCAGCTAAGCCCATAAAACTACGTACCTCAGTCACATTGGTAGGAGTTGGCCAATTCACGATCGCCTCAATTTTGTGTGGATCCACAGAGACTCCATCCTTCGTTATTACATGCCCTAGAAATGCTACCTCATGTAGCCTAAATTCACATTTCTTTAACTTTGCATACAGCTTCTTTTCTCAGAGTGTTTGAAGAATTAAGCGAAGATGGTTCTCATGAACTTCTGTATTCTCTGAGTAAACGAGGATATCATCAATAAAGACCACCACAAACTCGTCCAGATAAGGTTTAAAGACACGGTTCATCAGATCCATAAATGCTGCTGGTGCGTTAGTGACTCCAAAGGGCGTAACCAGAAATTCATAATGGCCGTATTGAGTCCGAAAAGCCGTTTTCTCCACATCATCAGCTTTAACTTTCAATTGGTGGTATCCAGACCGCAAATCAATTTTCGAGAAGACTTATGCCCCTTGGAGCTGATCAAACAAATCATCAATCCGTGGTAAGGGGTACTTGTTTTTTTATTGTTACTTTGTTGAGTTCCCTATAGTCAATACATAGCCGAAGTGTTCCATCCTTCTTTTTCACAAACAGAACTGGCACACCCCAACGAGATACACTCGGACGGATGAATTCTTTATCGAGCAAATCTTGCAACTGAATCTTTAATTCTTTCATTTCAACTAGTGACATTCTATACGGAGTCTTCGAAATAGGTTGAGTCCCCGGCGCCACTTCAATTGTGAACTCAATCTCACGGTCTATTAGCTACCCTGGCAATTCTTCCGGAAAGACATCCGAGAATTCACGAACAATTGGGATCAATTCAGTATTTTCATTCATCACTTGCCCTTCCAAAACACTGCATAAGAATCCCTGGCACCCTTTCTGAATTAGTTTGCAAGCCTTTGCTGCAGAAATCACGTATGGTGGAGAAGTCACTTCCTGTCCCTGAAAAATAGATTCTAGTTGTGCCGGAGGGTGGAAACTGATTTGCTTGTTCAGACAGTCTATAGTTGCACCATATTCACTCAACCAGTCCATGCCTAGAATAACGTCAAAATAGGTCAAGTCAAGAGGTAACAGATTGGCATATACCCGGATATCCTTAAATTGAAGTTCACAAGCAAAATATACAGAAGCACAAATCATAGAGTCTCCCAAAGGTGAGGATACACATAGCATATATGACAAAGGTTCCTCAGATTTATCTAAATTTTGCGCAAATAATTTTGACACAAAAGAATGAGTAGAGCCAGAATCAAACAATACATGAGCAGAATAACCGTGAACCATAAATGTACTTGACACCACCGTCGCAGCATTCTGCACATCCCCCGGAACCAGTGCAAATACTCTACCTTGCCTCGTAGTGTCTTTGTTGTTAGCAAGTTTTGTAACCGACTTAGTGTTGGAATTTGGTGCAAACCCTACGGAACTTGTAACAGCTTTGTTATTATTTTGTTGTTTTCCTTGAGGACAATCCCTTATCAAATGACCCGTTTTGCCACATCGGAAACATGCTCCAAACAGTCGGTGACAAACCCCACGGTGTCTCCTTCCATATTCTGCACACACAGGGGCTGAATCTTGAGTAGAAATGGTCGTGTTGGAGGTTCCTGAATTTTGTTTCTTATTTGGCGGAGTAGTTGTGCCCTTGACCATGGAGTATTCTGCCTCTTCCCTTTCCATTCAAAGATTCAGTTCTGAGTAGCAAGGTTTTCTTCTGCAATAACAGCCCTCTCCAACACATCGACATACATGGGTAACTTCAGCATGTTAACCTTGTCCAGTATAGCGCTTCGTAAGCCCCCTTCAAATTTGCGCGCCTTCTTGTAATCTGTATCCACCATATGAGGGGCAAACCGTGCCAATTCTGCAAATTGAGCTTTATATTCAGCAACGGTCTTGTTCCCTTGTCGAAGAGTCTCAAATTCGGTCACCTTTTTGTCTCGTATACTTTGAGGAAAATACTTATCATAAAATAACTCCAAGAATCTGTCCCATGCTAATCGCGGATGTATAGTCCTAGTAAGCATCCACCATCTCCGTGCCTCGTCCTCAAGAGTGAAAGCAGCCAGTTGCACCTTTTGAGCTTCAGTACAAGGAAAAACTTTAAACAACTTCTCAATTCCCAATACCCATGCCTCAGCTTTCATTGGTTCTATCCCTCCTTTGAATGACGGCGGTTTCATCTTTTTAAACTCCTTAGTAAGGGTAATGGTTCGATCTTCAGCATGAAAATCTGGTGCTACAGGTGGAGATACTGGTGGTGGTGGCGGTTGTGGTGGTGGCTGTTGTTGTTGTTACCGTAGGGTTTCCGCCATTTCCATAATCATTCTTTCCATCCTGTCCAACCTTGCAGAAGTGGCATCTTCGGGTCTTTCGCTCTTGTTCTCACCATAACCTACACAACAATCAATTATATACCATAGACATAATTCAAAAACGTTAGCATTAGCAGAGTACGCTTAACGTTGCTATCGATCTTTCATGTACTTCCAAGAGATCATGCATGATGCTTACATCTTTTCTAGACATCCTAGAGCTCAATGGATTCGTGTGTGAGATAGCAACTCGTGCTCTGATACCACTTGTCACATCCCGAACCTGCCCCTAAAAGTTCGGGCATGACCGACTCAGAAACGGACATCTAACCTGATATACATCACAAACGGGGCCTGAACGGAAGCATTTAATATCAAAGAATAACATCAAAACATATCCATTGAGCAACTATTGACATGCCAGGATCACATAGTTATATACATATATATATATATACAGATCCAGCCCTAGGATTGGGCGTATGACAAAAATATTATTTACAGTCCAACTATAGTCGACAACGAGAGTATGAACCCAAAAGCCCAACAAAACTTCACTAAATGCACGGGCGTCTCCAAGTGCCTGGTTATACTTAGGTTGACAAAAGGGAGACGGTATCGGGGTTATGACTGACCTCCCGGTTGAGCACCTACAGAAACAGATAGAACACAGAGTGAGCTACGCTCAGTGAACAATAGTACCTATACAGCCCAATGCGTAATTTAAATCATAATGCATAACCATGCGTAAGTGACTGCAGAGTTCTTAAAGTTAATCCAATGCTGTGTTACTTTCAAAATGGCCTTAGGCCCAGAAATAGCAGAATGGCCATCGGCCCAGAAATAGCAGAACGGCCATTGGCCCAGAATGAATCCATATGCACACATTTTCTTTCAACGTTTCCATTCACATCATTTTTCAACCCTTATACATGTCAAGATAGAGCTTTACGAAAATCAGAACGTTAATAACCATAAACATTAACGATAAACAAATGTACTACTACTCACAGTGTCGTGGCGGGACGCTACTTTCTCCCGGAGTGTGCCCTACACACGCATAGAACTCACAAGTTAGTTCAAGTTCCTCCTAACTTCGCATTTCATTCATTAATTTCCAGTAAATAAAGGAACACTGTAAAAATTTCAAATATTAATTTCACACATCCCAGAGGGTCAAACAGATCAAACGAAGCAAACCATGTTTTTCAACTTGGGCCGCACGTGCGGCTGTGAGCCCCGCATGTGCGGCAAATTTCCCCGCATGTGCGGCAGTGATGCCCCGCACGTGCCTTTTAAGCAGTGTCCAACGCCCAAATTTGCCCCATTTCCCGCACGTGCGGCAGTGATCCCCGCACGTGCGGCGATTTTGCCAAAAACTTGTCCGAAAATCAAACAAAAACCCAATTTTTGATGGCATCAACAAGGTCCAAACTAGATCTTTAAATTCCTAAAACATGGTTCAAATATCATGTAATTAAGAGGTCCAAAACATAATTTATATATCAAGATATTACAAACACATAGTCATTTGAATGCAAATCAATTCTTTAGTTCTTTGCATTTCATGAGCATAACATAAACATGTAGAATCTCTACAATTGTCTTTACATACAATAAGATCATCCAAGGCCATAATTAAGGATGATCATACACAGATAAGGAATAGGATGAAATGAAACACCAAATCAAACAAACATCAACACATCTTCTCAATTATTCCATACACATCCCATATCAAGGAAAATTCTACTCCTACTCCAAAAATTCCTATCCAAGACAAGAGAGGAGGTAATTAAGGTACAACTTACATAAAATTTACATACCTTAAGATTTAAGTCTCTAAAATTCTCAACCTCCTTTACTACTCTTCTTCACCCTACCTCTCAAACCCCTCTCTAACCCAAACTTTTCTCTCAAGAGATAGTTGCCTCAAGTCAAGTGTTTAAGGAACTTAATACATAGAGATATATATATATATATATATAATGTGAATATGAAAAAAATCAATCGTTTAATCATCCCAAATTGAAATTTCACTGAAATGCTTATTATTACCTAAAAATTATGCCGGTCTCAAATGTAACATCAATTTCGAATTATCAAGCCTCTAAGGCTCCCAATTTCTGTTTTACACAGCTTAAGTGTAACAGATGCTTTTCTTAACCAACAGATATAAACACAAAATTGGTCCTTAAGCATTTCCATGCATAAAATAAGAGACTTAAACATGTCAGAAACACATGCGAGGGTCGGGTTATTACAGTTATCATCTTTGGCTAAAAAATCACAAAAGGACAAAAAAATATTGTCATTTCAAAGCCATAAAGCCAAAAAATCTAAATAAGAAAACCAAACAACCAAAAAGGTCCCAGGCAAAAAAAGTCAAAAAAATTAAAAAGTTAACTTAAGTTTCAATATAGTTAGTCCTCTCCCATAGGGATGGCAAATTGGTAATTTGAACCCGGCCAGACGGGGACCCGACCCCCCGTCCCTAATTTGAATGGTTTTTCCAAAAAAAATACTCCTGACGGGTCGGGGATGGTATCTAAAAATGCATCCCCGATCAGTTTCAGGCCAGGGACGGGAATAGCTTTCACAGCTCGAAACCCGGCCCGTCCTTGGCCCCGGTTCTCCCCGAAATAAAATTACTTGTATACCCCTTCTATTCATTCACATATATACCTCTCTCTCTCTCTCTCTCTCTCTCTCTCTCTCACAGATTTGGATCACTCTCTCTCTCTCTCTCTTAGACCTCCTCTGTCACTCTCGCCCTCACTCTGTCTTTCAGATTTGATCACACTCTCTTTCAAACCTCTATTACTTTCTCTCTCTCTCTCTCACATTCGAAGCCCTAACCTCAAACCCACGTCGATCAAAGCGAAGAAGAAGCCACCATAGATGACGTCGTCCTACTGCTTCCACCACCGCCTCTGCCGATCACCAACAGATCGTGAATCACCACCTCCATTACTGTAATAACCATGTTCTGTATTATGTTAATTGATCTTAATTATAATCGTGATTATGCGTTTGATATGATTTTGTGTGCCATTTATGTGAATATATGTGGTTTGAATTTCTATCTATTCACCGTAGGAATATCTGTTCTACTTACTGGCCCTGTTTGGTAGAGCTGTGGGAAAGTGCTTATAGCTTATGCCTAAACTGCTTATAGCTTATAACTATGACCATAAGCTGATTTCTGACTTATAAATTAAGCATCTCCTGCCCCACTCAAAGAATAAGCTGATTTCTGAATTCCAAAAA
Organism: Camellia granthamiana; assembly: GCA_036172215.1. NCBI lineage: Eukaryota > Viridiplantae > Streptophyta > Magnoliopsida > Ericales > Theaceae > Camellia > Camellia granthamiana. The sequence goes on along the minus strand of CM069913.1, from coordinate 7,549,134 downwards.
GCTATAAGCTATAAGTTATAAGTTAAACCAAACACATCAAAATAACTTAAATTAAGCTGAAAGCTGAAATAAACAGCTTTTAAGCTGCACCAAACAGGCACACTGTTATAAGTTAAAAATTAAAGGCCTTATCGGCCACAGAAACCGAAATTGACTACACCATTGTGATTAGCGTAATTTTTAGAGCCTACGGTGAAATTTAATTGAAAATTTATTTGGATCATAATAATTAGATTCAGAACGATTAAATTAAACTCAATTGCTTAGCCTTGATCAAATTTGATTAGGCACACATATATAAGGGCCTTATTACACTTAATTTCTCCTCTTCAAGTCATTTTTGGCTGAAATTAACTCTCTAGAGGGAGAGAGAACCGACTTTGAGAGAGAGAGAGAAGACATTTTTGTGCATTTTGGCTGAAGATTTGTGAATTTGGAAGCTATACTCAAGAATTGAGGCTCCTAGGTGAGTAACCAACCCTTAATTCATGGGTTTGAGTTTGTAACCATATGATTTCAATAAGGATAGCTAACCAAGAACAAGAATTGTGTTATAATTGGTGAATTTGAAGTTAATATGCAGATGCATGTATAGGATCACCATGATTTTGCATAATCAAGCATGTATTAAGTTGAATATGGGAAATATGAGTGTTAAAGCATACATGCAAGCATGGTTTTGTTGATTTTCATGGTTATGAGCATCATTAGTGCTATTTGAAATGGAATTGGGGTCAAAGACTAACATGCATGCTGAATTGATAGAGATATGAGTTTTGCACGAAGTTTGAATGCATGAGTTTTGATTATACAAAGGAAATGTTGGATAATTTGAGAATTAGATGATGCTTTTGAGCAATTTGGTGTCATACTCTTTCATTCTCATGTAGTGTGATGTATTTGCATGTTTTGAACCAAAATCATGAGCTTTGGAACCTTTGAATGTCGAATTTGAGCTCAAGAACAGTTCTGGGAAACCTAGAATTCTTGAAGTCCGCTCGAGCTGGGGAACCGCCGCTTGAGCGTAGAATACGAGCTCCTAGAATATTTTGCAGATATTGATGTCCGCTCGAGCGGGGAGCCATGTAGTGAGACTTTCAGCTCGAGCATCCGAATTCACGCTCGAGCATAGAAATTAGGCAACCAGTACTTTTGCAGACCTAATGGGTCCGCTCGAGCGGGCAAGTCTACGCTCGAGCGGGGACCCCTGTTTCTGAAATTGTGTAAATGTGTTTTGTGTTTCATTTTCCGTTCTCTTTCATTTCTAAGCACTCTTAGGCATGCATTGGGCATTATGAATGAATTAAAAGGATAAGAAAGAAGCCTAAGAGGAATGTATGAATTAAGAACAGATTGAATTGTTTGTGACCCATATGTGTTATGTAATGTGTAGGGTTGAGCTCAAGGGTGAATCCACCGGCAGAACATTGTGAGTAATATCTTAAAGATATCTGAAGTATGTACTTGTCCAATTGCTTACTTCTATGTAAGTCTTATAAGTTCGTTAATTTGAATGGTGGACAAATGTTTGCTATGCCGAATGGTTGGGCCAAAGGCCAGTCTGACATGAATGAAAGAATGGTTGGGCCAAAGGCCAGTCTAACACGAATGAAAGAATGGTTGGGCCAAAGGCCAGTGTGACACGAATGAAAGAATGGTTGGGCCAAAGGCCAGTCTGACATGAATGAAAGAATGGTTCGGCCAAAGGCCAGTCCAACATGAATGAAAGAATGGATGGGCCGAAGGCCGTTTGACATGAATGGATTGGGCCCGAGGCCATCTGATGTGTTTGGAACCGCAGTTACTTGACCTATATATATATATACACTAGATAGAAATATGAATCAGGCCCAAGGCCGTTTGGTACATGTTGTTCTAAATACTATTTGTGTATCTTCTTTATTTGATATTATTCACTGGGCTTTCGCTCACACTCATTCATGTGTCTGTAGGTGAGCCAAGGGAGGTCCAAACCCAGTCTCGGTGAAGTTTGTGTAAAACAGTCAAGGTTTTGAAGAGTCAGCCCAAACGTCTCACGCACGAGACTTGTCTTCGCCTCTTTTGCTCTTTTGATATGGTTTTGATATATTGGCGAAAACATTGGATTACTTTTGTCTATAAACTTTAGGTTTGACCGATTTAGACTTAATGATCCTGTATGTACAGAACTTTGCGTTATTACATATTTTGATGTGTGTTATTAACATGTATACGTATGGATTGTTATGATGTGCCATGTAAGCACAGCTCTATGGACAAAAGTTTTGATTTTGCTTCCGTTTGGCCCCTTAACTCTGTTAAAATATATTTGTTTGGTTTGAGGCCGTAGGTGATCTCGTGATTACTGGCCGGTTATGTCCTTAACCCGTAGGGGCGGGTTCGGGTCATGACAGAGTGGTATCAGAGCACGAGTTAATAACTCACACACTTGTCCAAAAGTGTAATAAGCATCGAGTTAAGATCTAGGATGCATTCATGTGATAAGTGTGAATCTGAAAGCATTAAGAACATGTTTAAATGTTTTAAAGTGAACAACTATGTGCTATAAGTTTGTGAATTGCTTGCATTGCAAATTATTTGAATATGTATGCTCTTTAGTATATGCATACTTGTGAATCTTTTGTATAAAGTGTAATGCAAGTTTAATCAGATGGTGAGAACAAAAGGTGATGAGATAGAGAAGTCTTCTACTGCCAGAATGGATAGAATGGAAAGATTGATTCAGGAAATGGCAGAAACATTGAGGCAACAACAAGAGTGGCAACAACAGTGGCAGCAACCACATCCTCCACCTCTACCTCCGACACCACCCGTGCCCGACTTATAGAATGATGACCGAATAATAGCTCTCACCAAAGAGTTTAAGAAGATGAAACCGCTACAGTTCCATGGTGGATTAAATCCGTTGAAAACTGAAGCATGGGTTCTCGGCATCGAAAAGCTATTTGAAGTGTTCCCTTGTTCGGAGACACAGAAAGTGCTTTTAGCCACCTTTATGCTAGAAGATGAGACAAGAAGATGGTGGATGTTAATGCGTGAAAATCATAAGAATGTTGACTGGACCAAATTTCTAGAAATTTTCTATGATAAGTACTTCCCACAATGTGTCCAGGACAGGAAAGTATCAGAGTTCATGGAACTTAAACAAGACAGTATGACAGTGGCTGAGTATGAGGCCAAATTCACTGAATTGGCTAGGTTTGCCCCACTTGTGATTGATAATGACTATAAGAAAGCGAGGCATTTTGAAGGTGGGCTTCGAAGCGACATTTTAGAAAGGGTGAATGTCTTGAAACTGGAAACCTATATTGGGGTGCTAGACAGGGCCATAATATCAGAGGCTAACATAGCCAGACAGGCTAAGTCAACAACAGACTGGAAAGGTAGTAAAAGACAAGGCTTCTTTTCGAAGAAGAAATTTTTGAAAAACAGAATACGGGCTCCTCGAGTACTTCCAATTCTTCCCGAGATACATCCCCAATGTGTAATATTTGTAGTAAAAGGCATCATGGGGTTTGTTACCGTGTGTCGGGAGCTTGTTTTAAATGTGGTAAACAAGAGCATATGGCCAGAGATTGTAATCAAAATAGTGGGAAGATAGCTGCTAGTTCCACTGCATCGATCCCAAAATCGGGAAATATTATGAGATCTACTACCACCGGAGATGCCGTGAGGCAAGGGAGAGTTTTTGCGCTTGTTCTGGGCGATACACGGAATGCTAACGCAGTTGTCTCAGGTACTATTTCTATATGTAATCAGGATGCCTTTGTGTTAATTGACTCTGGATCAACACACTCTTTCGTAACATGTGCATTTGCATCTAGACTGAGTAGATCCCTAGAATTATTGCCATATCTGCTATGTGTATCTGCTCCATCTGAGGAATCTGTATTGTGTGAATCTGTATATCGTTTTTGTGACATGCGTGTTGGGAATGCCATTCTATATGTGGATTTGTTACCCTTGAACTTTAGGCACTTTGATATAATTCTGGGCATGGATTGGTTAACTAAATATTGTGCCACTATTGATTGCGTAACAAAACGGGTTGTGTTTAGACCACCAGAATAGGAAGAAATTGTGTTTGTGGGTAACGGGGTAGTACCTCCACCTTATTTAATATCTGCAATGAAGGCATGTAAATTGATCAGGAAAGGGTGCCATGGTTATTTATGTTATGTGTTGTCTGAACAATCTGTGAATGTTGAATTGAACAGTATTCCTATTGTTAGAGAATTTCCAGATGTGTTTCCAAATGAATTACCAGGGGAATTGGTGGACATAGAGATAGAGTTTACAATTGAAATTATACCAGGCACCCAGCCTATTTCTAAAGCTCCCTACAGAATGGCTACTATTGAAATGAAAGAACTGAAAGAACAGTTGCAAGACCTGCTCGACAAAGGGTTTATCCGACCTAGTACCTCACCGTGGGGTGCACCGGTGTTGTTTGTAAAAAAGAAAGATGGAACCTTGCGTTTGTGTATCGACTATCGAGAATTGAACAAGGTAACAATAAAGAACAAATATCCCCTATCTCGTATTGATGACCTGTTTGACCAGTTGCAGGGATCACAAGTGTTTTCCAAAATTGATTTGAGGTCCGGGTATCATCAGTTGAAGGTGAAAGCAGAAGATGTTGAGAAAACTGCATTTCGAACAAGGTATGGCCATTATGAATTTCTTGTAATGCCATTTGGGGTGACTAATGCTCCGGCAGCGTTTATGGACTTAATGAACCAAATTTTTAAAACCTACCTTGATGAATTTGTTGTGATTTTTATTGATGACATTTTGATATACTCCAAGAACAGACTTGAACATGAACATCATTTGAGGATTGTCCTGCAAACACTTAGAGAAAAGAAATTATTTGCCAAATTAAAGAAATATGAATTTTGGTTGGATGAAGTTACCTTTTTAGGGCATGTGATCAACAAGGAAGGAATTTCAGTGGACCCATAAAAGATAGAGGCAATTGTGAATTGGCCTACATCGACTAATGTGACAGCAGTCCGCAACTTCATGGGTTTAGCCGGGTATTACAGGAGGTTTGTGAAAGACTTTTCAAAAATAGCAGTGCCTCTTACCCAACTGACACGCAAAGCGCAGCCATTTGAATGGAACGATGAAAGAGAATCTGCCTTTCATGAATTGAAAACGAGATTGACCACCGCACCAGTTCTGACATTGCCATCAGGTACAAAAAACTTTGTAATTTTCAGTGATGCATCTTATAAAGGTTTCGGTTGTGTATTAATGCAGAATGGAAGGGTAATTGCCTTTGCCTCTCGGCAGTTGAGGCCGCATGAGAAGAACTACCCAACACATTATTTAGAATTGGCCGCAGTTGTTTTCGCTTTGAAAATCTAGCGGCATTATTTGTATGGAACAAAGTGTGAAGTCTA